>JUJX01000019.1:216216-445079 GCA_000800745.1 Diaporthe longicolla | reverse complement strand
TTTATTATATAATTATTAGCTAATTATTAGCTAATAAATACTACTTGATTATTAATTAAATAATTCTCGAATATTCTATTTAGTTTAAATAACGAATATAAATAAGAGGGTACTCTCCTTCTTAAAATAAGCTAGATATAAGAATAATAAGCACTAAGGAATATTCGAATATATTCTATTACCCCTATTATTTATCTTTTATCCCTTATCTCTTATCTATAACTTATTTATTCCCCTATACGATCCACTAACCTCTAATAAATTTAATATACTATAAGTTATAAATAGTATATCTTTATTAACTTAAAGAATAGTTTCTAGTATATTAAGCTAGATTTTAAAATAATAGAGAAAACTATATTTATTACTTTATTTAACTTATATAAATAGATTATAATACTATTTAAACTTTATAATACTCCTATTATATTCTAGGTACTAATTAAAAAAGCTTTTTATAATTTTTATAACTTTATATATAGTTTAATAAATAATATTACTATATAAATAGATATTAAAAAGGAACTATATAAGTAATAAAAGATTTTATTTACTTATTTAGTCTTTTATAACTTTATATTTAATACTTTAAAAACTATTCTATTTATTTAATAAGAAATCTTCCTTAATTTCTTTATCTTTAAAAATAGTATTATAGTAAACTTATTTAAAGTTATAGTTATTTAAGACTACTTTATATTTATAATTATAATTAAAGTCTATAGCTTTATTAATATAGTAAGATATTTATATAATTTAATTAATAGATACTTTAAATAAATTAATATACTAACTAATTATATTAGTAGCTTTAAAAGCTAAACTATTATACTATTAAAAGAAGTTTAGAAGTAATAGTATAATATTAAAGATATTATTATAAGCTTTTTAATTATTAGAATCTTTAACTAGTATTTATTATTAGTAATTAAGTTAAATACTAATAAATATTTTATTAAAGTAGCTTTTTTATAACTATAACTTTATATTTAAAAATCTATTTTATATTTAGTTTTATACTTTTTAAAGAAACTTACTAATATATAAGTTTAGTATTTTATTTAAAAATAAAAACTATTAAGAATCCTATTATTTTTATAATACTAGTTTTATTAGATTTAAAGTACTAATATTACTATCTTAATTAATTATAAGTTTCTAAGAATAATAAATATAAAAGCTAAAAAGCTCCCTTAAATTATATATTTCCTTAATACTATTAAGTATTATAGAATTTATATTCTATATTATACTAAGAAAACTAATATCCTTATAGACTACCTCTCCTAACCTTTTAATAATATTATTTTTAAAAGTATATTACTTATTTTTAAGTAATAAAAGGGGAGAGATTTACTAAAGTAGATTTATAAGCTATAATAACTTAACTATATAGATTTTTAAATAATCTATAAGTACCTTTAAAAAAGAGAAGACCTTTTTAAAGTAATTAAACTAAAATAAGTTAAAAAGTACTTTATACTATTAGGTAACTATTTATATAAAATCTAACTTTATTAATAATCTTTAGATAACCTTTTATATAAAGTAGGGACTATATTAAAAGTAATACTTCTTCTACTAGTACTTAAGTTTAATAATCTCCTAGTTATTATTAAGAAACTCTATCTTAACTATAGCTATATTACTATTAGAAGTACTTTTTAAAAGGTACTAAGAGAGTACTAATACCTAGAAATTACCCTTACTATATAGTAAATAATTATTAAATATAAGGAATACTAACTTATAAAGCTATTATACCTAGTACTTCCTAATCTTTAACTTATTATACTACTAGTACTTTTAATATACTAAGCTATTAACTTTATATTAATAGATAATATTCTTATTTTTATAATAATTAAATATATAGTTAAATAAATAGAAATAGAGGTTATATTAAATATAACCTATAAAGCTATACTTCTTTTAATAAAGAGAATTATTAATATTTTTAAAGCTTCTAAAGAATAAATATTTAATAATATAAGTTACTTTATTAAAGAAGCTACTATAGGTTAATATTACTACTATAGGTTATACTTATACCTTATTATACTTAGTAGACTAAGAGGAAATAATAAAGTAAAAAAGGTAAATAAAGATTTTAAGTAAGTAATTTTATAAAAATAGCTAACTAACTTTAATTATAATATTTAAGCTTTAGTATAATAAATAATAATATTTTATAACTATATATTAATGTTTTAGAACTATAACCTTTATTTCCTCTTTTTTAAAACTACTTCTCTTCTAACCTATAAGCTATATATAGTATATATAAGAGAACTTATAGAATAAGAGAAGAATAACTTTATAAGAAAACTAGTAGCTAACTATAAAGTACCCTTAGTAAGAAATTATATTATTAAACTTAAAGTATTATAAAATTAGATTTATATATTTTTATAGGAAAATAAGGTATTATTATAAGTATTTACCTTAAATAACTAGGTATTTTAGGTATATAAGTAAAGCTATAAATATAAGCTTTACTATAATAACCTATAAGTAATTACTTCTTATTATACTAGAAATACTTATTAGTTATATAGCTTAAGTAATATTAAACTTTTAAATAAGTATAATAGTATAAACTTATTTTCTATATATATAAATAATAAATATTTTATAAAAAGCTTATAATATACTAATAAAATAATATTTAAAAAAAATTACTAATAAATTACTAAATTAATATAACTTAATATTTACTAAATAGTTATTTTACTTAGTAGATTTTATTAACTATTATTAACTATCTACTAATATTTTAATAATTAAATAAACTTTTTAGTTTTAAATAATTTAAATATTTTAAATATTTTAAAGTATTTTAAGTAATTCTAAATAATTTTTAGTACTTTAAGTAATTACTATACTTAATATTTAAAATAAAAAAATAATAAAAAAATATATATACTTAAATTAAAATTTAAACCTAAATCTCTTTATTAGTTATAATAAATTTAAACCTTCTACCTCTCTTCTCTTTAACTACTTACTTAGCTTAACTTAATACTAAGCTTAAATTAAAATTTAAACCTTAAAGTATATTAACTAATTATACTATTTTAGTTTTATTATAAAGGTAGTAGATTTAGAAAAATAAGTAGATAGAAATAAATTTTAAGTATATCCTAACTAATATTACTAGTAAATATAATTTATATATATAAACTATAGATAGTTTATCTAAGGAAGGGGATAATATAGATTTATAAGCTTAGTTATATAAGTAAGCCCCTGTAAGTACCTAATCTACTTGCCTATAGGGTACCCTGTAATTATAGTAGGGAGAAGTAACAACTAACCTATCTATACTATCAGTTAGCAGAATTAACGTGATTTCTGCTCTTCTGATACGTGGATATGGGTTAGAATACACAGGCACTGGCAGACGCCCGTTTCTTCAACACGCCTGTCTGTCTTCTGTCATCCAGCTATGAGCCCAAGCCCAGGCTCGCCCGCCCATCAGCTCAGGAGAGACCCAAAGCTCCTCCTTAGTCCCACAATGGCGTCCCGGAATGTTACTTGGTCTTTCCCCGTTTGGGCCTCGGCTCATCTCTCAATCACATCACCCCTGTTGCCACCTGCAGCCTCTTGACGTTTATTAACGCCAGCACATCCAACCCACCACGGCACTGCCAACCAGAGGCCCGAAAACACCAGGTATATCACTACCGTGGACAGAACGTACAACCCAATTGGCCTCTCGCTCGGCCTCCATGGTGGGAAATGCGCTGGCAGCGCCTAATAATCTGCGCAATAAGGGCCACTGGTTTGCAGCCACCCAGCCAACTGCCAGGCCACCCGCGAAGCCCCCGCACTTGTCCTTGTCATCATAGATTGTATCAGCCTGCTCTTTCTCTTTGCGAGTACGGGCTCTCTCTGTTCGCCTCATATTTGCGGCCCTGTTGTGGAACAAGCTCTAATGGAGTTATCTCCTACCCCCAGTGAGAGGATACGGGTTCACAGTTGCTGCGAGGTTGCATGCGTGCCATCTGCTGAAGAGGAGCGCCACTAATGCCACGATTTAAGCTCATCTCGCGTGTGCTGTGGCTTACGCCTTGCAGGTCAGCATCGTCAAGAGGCAGGCAGTCCTGCCCACCCAGCTGCATGTTGCCCACCTTTGAATCTGCTTCTGGTGGATACTCGCCTTGGGGGCCAGGGCACCACTCGGTTGGTGCAGTCCTTGCCTAGCCTGGTGGCTAATCAATCTAATCTGCCTGCGTATCTATCTATCCCTATCTGTCAGCCGCCATGGACAAACTGCACAGCAGCCGCATGCATGATGAGACTGTCTCTCACCAATGTTTCTGATCGTCTACGCTGCATGTCATCATGCCTTGCCCCGATGTAAAAAATAAAAAAAATAAAAATTTCAACCCAACACCAATCCACGCTGCTACACTTCTTAGTTGGGCGGCCCAGCGCGCATCCGATTCGCAAGTAATTTGGCATTGCGAACACGCGCCACAACGCCCGGGTACGAGGAGCAAAAGGCAAAAAAACTTAAAGCATTAACGAGCGCGGTACCATCTGACCCGCACCAATGGCCCGGTACCGCAGCAGAGATGCACACTATTGCTAGGGACAGCTCGACGGACCGCGGCCTTAGTCTCGCATAGTCGAGCAAGCCTGCTTGGGTCTAGTCCCGGCGCCCGGGGCTGGCCCCCCCCCCCAAAGATTAGCGAGGCGTTGTACACGATCCGAGGCTGAGAAAAATAGATTATCGGCCCGTTGCCACAAGCTGACGCAAAGCCTCATGGCAAGCAATGTGCTTTGCAGCCCGTCAACGAACGTCGATCTGCCTGGAGAATCCCACCTACTCCTTTCGTGGGCCAGGCGAGGTGGCTCCCCCCCATCCCGCTCTGACCGGGCGCTGAGTAGGTGCCATTAATATGAAACCACGACTTCATGCTTGACCGGCCTAGTGAAGCTGCCAGATGTCGGATGAACGAGGCACCCATGCCCTCCCTGCCCGTGCCCCATTTCCGGGACTGGCCGAACCAGATTTTCTCCATCGTTGCGCCTCATTTTTGAAGATTTCTACGTACATAGTATATCAAATTTATCTCAGTGGGGCCGGTTGTGCCTCTTTGGGCTAGCATATTCTCCCTTGTTAGGTCTTGATTCTAGGTAGATGTACTGTAGTATGTGCCCGGCATCTAGTCTGCCTTGCCATGTCTTGCTCTATGCCAGTCGGTCATACGGTGTTTTCAAGCTCTGAAAACCCGTAGCTCTTCACCCTGCTGAAGAAGAAGGGCTTGATATCCTTGAGCGTGAACTCGTCCCACTCCTCCGCGCTCTTGTTGTAGCTGTAAAACCCACGCCAAGCGAGCTTATTGTTGCTCCCGGTCTTGCCCGCCGTGCGGAGCGCCAGCTCCATCCTGTACAGGTAGTTGCCCCCACCGTCGGACTCGATGAATAAATTGCCCTCCGTGTCTGCCAGGCTCACGTCCTTGTCTTCGTCAACGAAGTCTGCCGCCGAGCTTAGCCTCCAACGCGCCCTCAGGGCGTGCTGCATTGTGCTGCTCGGCAGGTGGGCCATCGCGCCCTTCTTGTGCAGTGCGAGAGCCTCCTTGGTCACGTGGTGCACCACATTTGATGGCTCCTCGACCGTGCATAGCGTGATGGCTGTGCCGTCTCTGAAAAGCCGCAGGTACCGATAGTACGTGACTATATGCACGGGGGAATTCCATGCTAGAGAATTGGTCTGCTGCCCCGCCCTGATGTAGTTGATGGTCGAAATGTAGCACCCGTTAAAGCGTATTCGTGGCCGTCGTCGGAACATGCGCTGCCACGTGCGGTAGGTCGTGTTGAGTAGCGAGATTGTAGTCGCCTGGGCCTCTTCCTCGCGGCGACGGCCCGCCCCCGCTGGATCGTCTAGGAGGGTGTGCTCTTCGACAAGGGATTGCCAGCTCACACTCGTCCGAAATTCATAATGCATCCCCGTGAAGCCGAACTTGGGGCCAAGGCATATCCGCCTCCATATGCTGTCCTCCGTGGCGACCAGCCAGGCGAATCGCTTGCACACCCGTGAGAGCCGTACGTAGTCACCAACATCTTCCACCGCGAGTTCTTGCAAGATGTGGACGAGAATCTCTTCCGGAAGTTCGGCGATGGGACAGGGCGGCTGCGGCATGCCTTTGATATACGGCTGAGCGGGCTCGATGGACAACCCGGCAAAACTTGCGACGAGTTCCTCTGCTGTTAAAGGCTTACTCTCGGCAGAGGACTGGCCACCCTTAGAAGACCTATTCTCCGTGGGAGACTGCGGCTCATCTCGGACCACAGGAAGATCTGATTTACTTGTCTGGGCTGGTTTCGCCCAAGCTGCGGCATGGTGCTTGTTCTTGTATTTCTGGTCGACCTTGTGGTCCATCTTGGGAACGCCATCAGCAGAGAGACAAGTCAACGTCAGAATATCACGGGACGTACCCTGAAAGCCTTTCGATACAATCGCAGGCTGTCACCCAGCGACCCCTGGCCTTCCTTTTCGACAGCATGCTCGTAGTGGTCAAGAGCGGTTACTGGGTCCACACTGCTTCGCTCAGCTTGTCGCGCCGCGGGCTGTGGCCCCATGTCACCAAAAGCCCTGGCCTGTACATAGTCATCGTCGGTTTCGAGGACCTTTGGCTTGCTGGCGCTGAGGTGAGCTGGGCGAGGCGGGATAGATGCGGCGGGTTGCGAGGTGTTCGCAGTGCTTGTGCTCGATGAGGCATGATGTTGTGACCCGGATGGAACTTGGTTCCTCGCCCGAACCTCGGCGCGCCACTTCTCACGGAACGATTCAAGCTCTGGGTTTGCCTCCTGGGAGTCCATTGCTGGCCGGCTCTACGCAGGTCTAGGCTGACCTGCTTATAAATACATCAAGCGGGCTTTTCAAGTTTTGGCCTGTGGATGCGATTCGCCCTGAGGTGATGTTCTGGTTTATAGGGATGCTGATGAAGAAGCCTACTCGAGCTCTACAAATACACGTGGAGGTGGTGGTTTTGGTCAAGGTATAGGCAGACGCATGGGTAATAAGCGGGCAGGGAGTCACCGGGCAAGTAAAGTATCAATCGATGAGGTCGTTCCGACGGGCGTCATGACGCCTTATCTTATCTCTAACGGACCCCAAAGGGACGGCATCATGCAGAGAGTGACTCCACTTGTCGGTCGGCCTGCAGGCTGCAGGGGTCAAAGAGCTTGTTGAGGCATCTTGCTGAAAGTATCACTTTGCAAGTTCATCCCACAGTTCATGACAGTGGTGCCATGGTAGCGATGCGGGTTGTGCAACAAGGATTCCGCTCAAGATCTCATGGCCGGGATCTGCAGGAAAACACTCCAGGGCTCTATAGAATAAAAGGGTTATTGGGAAGCAGGTTACTCCGCAGGAAGTTAGCAAGACCACGAGCAGGTATTTGGGGTCCCCGCGAATAGTGGTGCTTCCTTTGAAGTGTAGGTAGGTATGCCCAAGCATCTCGGGTCTGTTTGTGCCCCAGCAGCGGTAAGTAACGGCATAAGTGGCGCTTTGCCGTGGAGATCTCTTGCATTTGAGTCAACCCCAGGCTGACGGGGGCCCTGTTCGGTGGACCAAACGTGCTATACCGGAGCAGAGACAGGCAGCCGATTGTATTGTGAAATGCGATCCAGGTGCTGCAGGCTGGACAAAATCTATCATAAATCATCCAGAGGCACCGATATCGCCGAAAGCTTGCGAGGCCCATATGCGTCCGGCCCCACCCAATCAGCTGCCATTGGCCACTGACATCATCGAAATGCCATTGGGACCCTTGTACATGTAAACCGAGAGGGAATCGCCGGAAGCTATTCTGACTCTACTGGAGGACGGGCATTTGAGGAAAAAAGAATATCGCAGAACCCGACCCAACACCCCTCCAGAGTCTTCGATTGCAACTATCGACTGCTACTTTCCACACATTCCACCAGTGCAGCGTGACACACGTTTCTTTTTGGGCCTTTGAAGGCCCTTGCCTCTTCCAGATTCACGCATCGTGCGTGACTGGACCGACATAACCGAGCCGGCCGTCCTCATCGCTCCGCGCGCCTGCGTTGCGGTGCTGCCAACATGGCCACCGTCCTGCAGAGCAGCCCGCCCGGGCAGAACCACGACCGGTTCGACCACACAAACGAGCTAGGCCTGCGCAACGTGCTGCCCGACGCGCAAGATGGCGTGGACGGCGGCGGCGGCACGATCCCCGACATCACGCCCTTTCAGAAGATGTTGTCCGCCACCACGGGGAGTCTGTTGACAGGCCTGACAAGTACGAGCTGAGTCTTGCATCACCTGCCCGCGGCGGACACAAGGCTAATTGCAGGCAGTGACACCCCTCGACGTCGTCCGAGTGCGCTGGCAATCCCAGAGCCTGAGCCAACAGCAGCACGCCCCGAAACTAACCGCCGAGCCTCACCACTTCGCCCTCAAGTCCGCCGACATGTTCAGGCCTCCGAACCTCGGCGTTACCTCGTGCTGCAGGGAGGTCTTCTTCATGAACAATAATGCCGAAGTCTGTGTCGTCGGCCCTCACGTCGACGGGCCAGCGAGGGTAGACTGCGCCGTGCAGGAGACCCAAAAGAAGACGTTCACATCTACGCTCGATGGCATGCGCAAGATCGCCAGGAACGAGGGGTTCTTCACGTTATGGAGAGGCCTGTCGCCCACGCTACTCATGGCCATCCCCGCCAACATGATTTACTTCCCGGGATACGAATGGTTAAGATACGACAAGAAAAGCCCTGTTGCCAGTCTAAATCCCAATTACGCGCCTCTCTTGGCTGGTATCCTCGCACGCGTCGTCGCCGCCACGGCCATCGGGCCGATCGAGCTCTTTCGAACGAGACTCCAGGCCTCTCACGGAGAGACAGCTACCGGCCACGTCAAAGACACGCTCAACAGCATGCGGGCACAGCTAAAGACGCATGGTTATCGCTCATTATGGAGGGGCCTCAGCCTTACACTATGGAGGGACGTGCCGTTCTCCGGGATGTATTGGTGGGGCTACGAGACGATCCGGGGGAAGCTCACAGACGCCAGGGAGCGCAGCAAGGGACGGACTACGGTTGGCGGTACCAGGGCGCGACGGCTATCGCAGAGCAACGAGAACCACCGCGAAACCTTCGTGGATAGTTTTCTTGCGGGATCCATGTCAGGAGCGCTGGCTTGCATCGCGACCATGCCTTTCGACGTCGGCAAGACGCGCACCCAGGTGTACCACGAGAGCGGGAGAAGCGTGGCTGGCGAGGCTGTGAGGGCAGGCGCTGCTCCCGAGGAGCAGACAATGGTTCGCCTGCTGCAGCACATCGTACGGACGGAGGGACCATCCGGCTTGTTCAGAGGATGGCTGCCGCGCGTTGCGAAAGTGGCGCCCGCATGTGCAATCATGATCAGCAGCTTTGAGATGGGTAAGAAGGTCTTCCGGGATGTCAATGAGCGGTCGTCGGAATCGCACACGGAGCTCGATGTTGAGTAAGCAGCGGTCCGACTCGAACATCTCCACTTGATGATTATGGCATTGTAAGGCGTTGAAAAGGGGGTTTGATCTATACAGGGCGTTTAGCAGCTGGGGTAAGGAGCCATTCCGTACCCGGATACCTCAGATACCGAGGGCATATTTGCGGCTTGGATGCCCTATTGGGAGCGGTCACCACACGATCTGTCTGTACAACAGAGTATTAAATACCAAAAAGGCTGTACAATGAATACCATCACCGACCTTGCAAGGTCGGCATTAGGACGAGGGACCTATTAATAGTACTACTGCGCTGGGCACGCAAGTGTGACGAGCAGATGCGATTACGACGCCCACGATCCACGCGGTAGCAGGAAGAAACTTCAATAAAGCAATTTCCCCAGATGTCCGAGGCCTCTTTGGGAGCAAGAAAGCCGCGAGCTTGTTATTCGTTAGCCTTGCCAGCCTGTGTCGCAACGGAATGTGTTGCAGGCTTGCAGTTGAGCCCGTTGGACTCCTCGGGCAAATCACCCTGAATCCAGGTGGGGTTCTGCAGGGGGGGCCTGGCAGTTGCCGCTCCCTGCGTGACATTAGAGGCTCCCCACAGCTGGGCATCGAACATCAGACGTGCAGGACGCCTGTAACCCTCTGGGCCGGCCCACTGACGGGCTCAGCCTCTGGGCTTGGCCCGGGACAGGACTTAACAGGTGATCTCATCCACCAAGCTCCGGGCATCATCTTCATTTCTCTGCGTCTGCGGCGGGAAGGCCTGGGCTGCGATCTCAGCTCAGTCACCAATTCCACCTCCATCCCGGTTGGCTCATGCTCCCGGCACCTGTTCCTTGATTGGGCTTCCTACCTTGTCGCCATCCCGTCCTTGCATTCTGGCCCATGTGCCTGCTGATGAATCGCTCTGTCAGTTGACTTTGTTCCGTACTCTATGCGAAAGGAGGGTCTCGGCGCCGACAACCTTGATATCTGGACACCCCCCCTCCAAGGATCCATCCTTTAATCTTTACCTGAAGCATTCAGCAGGAGGGATTCTGTCCTTTCGGTTTTTTCACGACATTACGAAACCACGACTACAAGAGGCCAACATCAAACCGCCCACGCGTGCAAACTCGATCTGTACCTGACACGCTGGCACGGCACCATAAGCTGCAGCTCCCGAGGCAGCCGGTCTTCTCCCTGCTGCAATACCGAAGAAGACGAAGACATCGGCGCTGGCTTGTTGCGCGGGATCAGATCGTCGGGGCTTCGGACAGCCTGGGCACTATGGCGTCCTCCGCGGGGCAGCCATCGACAGGAGGTCTCACAGGTGCAAGCAAGTTCCCGGATCTTCAGTGACACCGCCCGGGCACACAAGCTTCCATCTGCTAACACACCGCACAGCCAAACTCGAGGCGGTTAAGAAATTAATGGAAAAGCTCTCAGCCGACCTCGAGAAGCAGGACCTTACGACCGAGCGTGAGTTGTCGTATGCATTCTCTCTTCACAAAAAATACGGCCCCTGACAGTATCTAGAACGAGATGCCGCCCTGGAGGAAGTCAAAGTTCACGGCAGAGACCCAAGGAACGCAGATCCCATATTCACCAAGGAGGGTATAGCAACGCTCACACGGCATGCATTTGACACGTCTACCACTACGACCTCACACAACGCCCTGAGATGTTTGGCCAACGCCATGCTGATCAAGCCTGAGGCACGGCAAGTCTTCGTCGACCTAGGCTGTGAGAGCAAAGCATGCGCACAGCTCAAGCGGGACACCTGGGACGATGAGTTCCTCTGCTCAAGGGTGATCTTTCTCACCACCTATGGCACCAACGTCGACCTGGCCAAGTTGATCGATGAGCATGGGCTCGCGACTACTATTATTGCAAAGCTGACAAACCATGCAAAGCTGGCTTTGAATCCTGGAAAGGCACAGGCAGACCCGATGCAGGATATGGCACTGGGGGACACGCTGAAGTTGATGTTCAACGTTTCCCATTTTTGTAAAGCCAGGGTTGAGTCCTTTACGCCGGCTGTGCCTCACATCCTTACGTTACTTACGAAACGAGACATTGCGCCCTCGCGACCACTCGATGGCCCTTTCAGCGCTCTTGTGAATGCTCTGGTCAATTTGAAACTGGAAAGCAGCGAAGCCCAGGCAGCATTTTACCCACAAGGCGACCAGCGAGTTTTGGCTGTGCAAAGACTAACACATCTGCTCGACCTCTCGATGCGAGCATACAAAGACGCTGATCTCGAGCAGATCGTCACACCCCTGGTTAGCGTTCTGCGCAGTATACACGAAAGTGCACCAGAAGACGTGCAGATGATCATCCGAAACAGAGTACTCCCGGCCAGAAACGACCGAGAAACAGTCCTTGGGCGCGGAGAGTCGCTGCCTGCGAGGTTACTGCGCAACTCGACCAACCCGCTGGCACCACAGTTTCGAGACGCCATCTCGCATTTCATGTTCGAGCTGTCCGACAAGGACGCCTCCAAGTTTGTCGAAAATGTGGGCTATGGCTTTGCGTCTGGCTTCTTGTTCCAGAACAACATCCCTGTGCCGCAGAATGCAGTTGGGGCAGACGGCGCGGGGCCTAGTGGGAGACCAGTGAACCCCATCACGGGGCAGTTCCTTGATCAGGAAAGTGGCCCCGATCTCCCAGAGATGACCGAGGAGGAGAAGGAGAGGGAGGCCGAAAGGCTGTTCGTGCTGTTCGAGAGGTAAGCTGACAAGACCTGTGGCTAGAGTTGTTTTGTTTGGTGACGCTAATCCTTGGACAGGCTCAAGAAAACTGGCATCGTAGATGTGCAGAATCCCGTGGAGCAGGCTTTTCGAGAGGGTCGGTTTCAGGATATCAAGGATGACGAGAGGGTTGAAGAATTGGACTAAGCCGTTCGGTCGCCGCAACAAGGAGGACACTGCCTTGATACGGGGCCCTAGGGGGCCTGGCTGAGACACGTTGCGGCTGCTGAGAGACTTGTGTCAATGACAGACCTGGCTTTGGTACAGCGACGTCGATGAAGTTCCGACGTCTTGCTTTCGGGTGAGGTTATGATACCATGCGGCGGTCGTAGAGAAGTAGCCTCATAGACCGGCATAGAGCACTTCAGATGCATTATTACCGTGACTCGACCGTATCTTCCAAAAAGCTGTTTGATGCTATAATAGAGCCCCCGTGGCTTACTGACCTTTTGTCCGTTGTCTTATGGGAGGCTGTCCTGAAGGAAGTTATCATGCTGGATGTTGTCCCATAAGAATGTGTCGTATACTGGGGACTGCCCGGGAGGTTCACTGCATTGATGCTCTGGCCGCGTGATAGACATACAAAACGGAGCAAAAGCTCGGTTTACAAAACCGTGTCAAGAGGGCCAAAAATGACAATAGCCCACATTTGTTCTAGTGAATTAAGATAAATACCAGATATATGGATGGGCTCAAAAAGGTGCCCATAGAAAACCACCTACCATATGCATCCTTCCGTCGCCAATTGTCTTCTCTCCTGCATAAGGGTGCTTGCTGCACAGTGAAGTGCCAAGACATGGCTCCCATCTTTTCCCCACCCACCTACCTACGTACCTAGGTACCTAAGTACCTAAGTGTGGAGGACGTACCTGCTGAAAGCACAACGGTCTGGCCGCCAGTGATGGCGAAATTGCAGACCCACCGACCTCTGTGCAAGAAATCTGCAAATTCACACCCCCTTAGTGAATGAATCCGAAAACAGAGCTAAGCCTATTTAGGCAGTCAAGTGGGTACTAACCCTAACCTTAATAAGGGTTAGGGTTAGGGGAATTCCTAAATCTACTAGGTCTTCTAAGATTAAAAAGGTACCTAAAGTCTATATAGGAAGACTACTAAAATAGAAGTACCCCGCAAAATTAGAGTACCCACAGAACCTTTCAGACCCACCAGACCCTGTGAACGAAAAAAATCGAGAGAGAGTGAAAGAATTCGAAACTGCAATTTCAGCTGGCCAACGCTGCTGGCCGCATGCCCCTATGATCACAGATTGTCTTTGCACTATCTAATTCCTCTCTGGGGCTACCCGACTTCAATTGATTGAACCGCGTCGCGTAAACCCAAAGATTGCACAACAAATGCGGACAAATACGTTCGACAACGGATTGCCTGTTGCGGTCAAGGTGAGCCCTCTTCAGCTGCTAATCGAGTTCAACTCTTGGCTTCTCGGGGTGTCTAAAGTTAGGCGGGAGCTCAACTGCACTAACGCCTGTTGCACGTGCGCTCACAGTGTTTACGGCCTACTTCTCATACGCGAACCTGGCGCCACCTTGTTTTATCATCCTTCCCCATCAATTGAGTCTCGAATCAAAATTGAGGGACAAGTGATTTCGCGCCGTACTCGCATCTCGGGTCCAAGGAGCCTCTCGTTAATTTCGTGTAAGTCTAACATTGCAGCTTTTACACACACGCGCTCCAACGAGCCGCTGCTCTTCCATCACGACGCGACCTACTCCGTCGCCTCACTGCCCTCGTGCGCCACCCTCAAACCCATCTCTCCAGTTGCGCCGTTCGGCACATCATCTCTGAAATTCATCTCTAAACATTATACAGCTTTGCGCTTTAGTAAAGCAGCGTCTTGGGGTACTCAGCCCAGACGCGCAATTCAAGACGGCCGAATATCTGAGCCCGCGCAAGTTCGCGTCACTCATCGGCCGAACAATCTTCAACAGCGGCGGACCTTCGAGGCCCTTGCAACAGGACACGATGCCTCCTTTTGTCGAAGACATGTAAGACTACCTGCAGCAACGCCCTGCTGCCACGTCCCGCTGTCCTATCGCGGCGCCTTCAGCTCTATCTAGCTCCTGCTGCGCATGCAGGGTCGCATGGTCGGTCTTAGCTGATGCGTAGCACCGCAGGGAGGAGATGATGAACGAACCCCCGATGACCAACATCGGCACGGACCTCTTCGACAACTTTGGCAACTTTGATGACGACGAGGAACCTCTCGACTCAGGCCCTGTGGTCCCCGACATCATGAAGGAAGAGGTTGCGCAAACCGTCGTCAGCATCGAGAACGAAATGGATGGCAACGACGACGATTCCTCCGACGACAACGAAGAGGTTGCCGACGAGGACCTAGAGAACGGAAACGCCGCCGAAAGCGCCTTCCCCGAGGCACCTATGGACGCGCCAACTCCAGCCAGGTCCAAGAAGGAAGCCAGCGCAAAGAAAACAGGCCGCGCATCCAAGGCCTCGTCGCGTGTATCCACCCCGGCCAAGACTCCAAGGTCTGCCAAGATGAAGGCGACTGGTGGCCGCAAGCGCAAGGTCGAGGAGGATGCAGAGGAGCCCGTCGCCAAGCGGCCCAGTCACGGTCGCGCTACTGCCGTGGCCGCGAAGGAGGGTATCAAGGAGGCGAGCAAGAAGCGGCCGCGCGCTGCGCCTGGGACCGTCAAGAAGGAGGTACGTCTACAGCTACTTTTTCCTGGCTTTCGCACTGTACTGCGGAAGATGCTCGTTGCTGATAGTCTTTGGGGTGACCCAGGCACCCAAATCTGGTCGCGGTAGACCTGGCCGAAAGCCAAAGGTCGAGAAGGACGAGCCTGCAGCCGAGGAGTACGAGGTTGAGCACATTTTGGACTCCGGCATGGACTATGATACAAAGCAGGTCCTATTCCTCGTCAAATGGAAAGGCTACGGAGACAAGGACAACACTTGGGAGCCCAAGACGAATTTGACGCACGCGAAGGAGCTGGTGAGGGAGTTCGAGACGGCCAAGAAGAAAGAAGAGAAGGCGGCGAAGACGGCAAAGAAAGGAACAGCCTCTGCCAAGAAACCCGCACCAGCGAAAACAGCCCCACGCAAAGCTGCAGCAAAGGCGGCTCCTGGACGTCCTGGACGGCCCGCCCGCCGCGGTCAGCCCAAGACAAAGTAGGGCTTGCCAGGCCAAGTACTGAGGCGCATCGACGAAATCAACCAGGGGGCTGGCTGTGCGAAGAGGCCCAACAATTGATGTTTGGCGGGTCGGGACACGATGACACCGTTGAAGTTCTGAGTGGGTGATATATGGCCTTGCGTTTAGCAGTGCGCATCCTGTTTTTTTGTTTTTTTTTTTGGACTTTGGCGGATGCAATTGGCTGGATAATCTTCCGTGAACCATCAAGAGTGGTATTTGCCACTTCATGGCGACCTCTACTTTGTGTGGAGCTTTTGCTCTGCACTAAATCACGGATACCATAGCTGGAGCTACTCCTAGAGCAACCCTGCAAGCATCCGATGCACGGGTAGCTACTGCGAACAGGTCGGTGCTGCGGTCAAGTAGTGACAAGCATCAGGAAAGCGGGAGATAGATAATGTACAATAGTAAGCCATTGGTGCTCAACAACACCTCGAATGAAAACCGCCGATCCAGTAAAAGCAGTGAAGGCGTCTAGAAGCTGTCTGACATCAGGGTCTGGCCAGTCTGCCTGGGTACCTAGCTACCTAGCCAGGGTGCCCAATCATACCAGACCTTGTGTCAGCTCGGCCCCACAGTACAGCTCTCGGGCGTTGCTTTCAACCCGCGAATCAGTCCTACAGTAAGTTGAACAGTTGTCTCCCGAGGACCATCACACCATCAAACGCCCGCCGACCCGGCCGCCGCAACCTCCGCCGCCCAAGCAAGAGGCCCGTAACAGCCTGCTGCCTTTGACCGGTCTCTGCACGAACAAGCACCCCGAGCGGGATATATCCCAACAGCGAAGATGGAAGCCCTCCGCGACGCGCTGCAGCCCGTGCTGCAGCCCATCACGCACAACCTCCCGGCGCCGGTCCGGGACCTGGGCGTGTCGCTGATCGGCGACAAGTGCTACTCCTCGCTCGTGCTGGACATCGACGTCGCCGACGAGGCGTGTCTGAAGCTCGCCGTGTCCAAGGCGCTGGGCGTCGGCATCGTGGCGGCGTCGTCGGTGGTCAAGGTGCCGCAGATCATCAACCTGGCGCGGTCGCGCTCCGCCTCGGGCGTCAGCTTCCTCTCCTACCTGCTCGAGACTTCCAGCTACCTCATCTCGCTCGCCTATAACGTCCGCAACGGCTTCCCCTTCTCCACCTACGGCGAGACCGCCCTCATCCTCGGCCAGAACGTGGTCATCACCGTGCTGGTCCTCAACTACAGCGGGAGGGCCGGCCTCGCAGCCCTCTTCGTCGCCGTACTGGCCGGGGCCGTCGGCGCTCTCTTTACAGAGGGCTTACTCGACGCCAAGACCATGGGCCTTCTCCAGGCTGGCGCGGGGACTTTGGGCGTCGTGAGCAAGTTGCCTCAGATTGTGGCCATCTGGCAGGAGGGTGGTACGGGCCAGCTCAGCGCTTTCACGGTGAGTCCTGAGGCCGGCACGTCCGGCAATATAGCTGCTTGGAAACACAGAAGGCTGATCTTACTCTTGAACAGGTCTTTAACTACCTGCTCGGCTCGCTGGCACGCGTCTTCACAACACTGCAGGAGGTGGACGACAAGCTGATCCTGTACAGCTTCATTGCTGGCTTCGCACTAAACCTCGTGCTCGCCCTCCAGATGCTGTACTACTGGAACCAGCCATCCGCCAAGGCACTGGGAAAGCGGAAGGAGAAGGTCCCGCAGCCCATCGCGGCGTCTTCGCCTGCCAATTCCGCGACAGGCTCCTCAACTGCCACTACTACTCCGAAGAAAGCGCCTACGACGCGCAGGCGGGGATGAGAAGCCCGCGAGGGGCCAGTCACGGGTGCTGGTTGGGGCGTCTTCACGAGATCAGACATTTTTGTGGTGATTCAACCTGAGGTGGATGGGGAGGGTGCAGGAGGGCACATCTAATGGCTTGCAGCCAAGACCTACGGTAGTTAGATCTACACAAATGTCAGACCTTGATTTCTAGCTCATGTCCGCTTTGGGGAAGCCCGCGACAGCCGTCAGCCCGTCATCCACATTGCTGTCCTTCGGGTACTCCCCCCCGACGGGTGGTCAGGCCCACGGCCCCCGAAATGACTCGGCCAACCCCGGTGAATGAGAGGAGGAGGAGGAGCACCGGGCCAGGGGTGGTTCGCGGATTGCTGCAGACTGTGCAAACCTGCGCAAGGGCAGTACGCTCCTCGGAAGATCGAGATTGGGCGGATGTTTTCGATTCGCCTGGGCACGATAACAAATGCGCACGTCTCGCCCTGCTGGTGGGCTAGAGCGCGGCTGTCGGCGGGATAGCCGCTTCAAGATGCCCGATATAGAGGGGAGCGATGAGCTGTTCACTCATGCAAACAAATCACCAGACTCGATACTATCCGGCCGAGCCGTCGAGCCTGATGAGAATGCTCCTTGGCCAGAGATGGGCACGTGGAGGGAGGAGAGGGGGATGCAAGACGCGGTTCGAGGGCGCAGTAGCGCATCGACCGCAGACGAAGGTTTTGGTGCTGGCGATGTGGTGTTTACGCCAGACTAGAGGCCTGGGATCATGATGGGTGTGTGTTGAATTAATTGTTCTAGACCGGCTGCAGACGTTTACAATGGCACTCTGCATGCGAAGCTTGGTCCGGGGGCTTTGGTCCCCGGCGGACGAGTGATTCGCTGCGAGGCTGGTGATCCTTTCGGTGTTGCCTATCCGCCCCCTATTCATCCCCTACAGATGATCAACAACGGGCAGACAACTCAAGTCAGAGAGATAACGATCGGTGGGATCAGTGGATGAGGGACCTGGCCACGGCCCTGGTCAAGCTATCAAGGTGATACTTGCCCTCGTGAGCGGTCTTTGTCAGTCGGATATGTGCTGCATAATCTGGGCCAAGGCGGCTCTTCCAACCCCTGGTCCACCAAGACTGGGGGTCGCTGAGAAGGCCTGGGCGAGGCTTTGATCTACCGGGTCTGTCCGTCGGACAAGCCTCGCATGTGCATGTCATGTCATGTCATCCAGACCCCCTCTCCGTTGGCTCATCGCCGTCGGTGAGCTTTGGGTAACGGCTGCGGGTCTTTGTTTCCTCTCACGTGCTCTTGTTATCTATCTTGCCTGCCTTGAAATCTGCGGCGTCGCGGGTGGCACCGCCGAATGAATGGTGTTGCGGACCGTGGACCGCTGGAAACGGAGCAAAGGGAGGGAGGTGAGGTCAAGAAGACGACGAAGGCTCCCATGGCGGCCCCTTGCTCGTCACTCACCGCCCCGGCCAATTGGGCCAAGGAGCATTGGCTCTTCATCAAGCCAATGGCGACATTTCCGATTGTCCTTTCGCAAGCCCACTCTGACAATGTGGGGATGCATGACCCATGTTTCCCGCCCTGCGGCTGTCCACGCAATACTGCGTGTGTTTTGTTTCCCTTATTCCAAGGCTTGCGCCATATCGTCGTCGTAGGACAATCGTCTATAGGCTGACTTGTCATGGTCCCTGGGGCGCAACCTCCTTTGCGGTGACCTCCTGTAGGGTAATCTCTCCTAGGTGAGAGAATCTCTTCTGAGGTGACATGCTCTGGGATACCCTTCAGCGGGTAACCCCTGGGTCAATTGGTCTGGGAGACCTCACATGATTTCGTTCTGCATCGGATAGGTGCTCTGACGGTGACACGACAGATAGAAAGAAACCAAGGTTCCCAGATTTGTGTCCAATAGACAGGCTTTCTGGGCACTGTTGTGAGGGTCTGCTCCCATCACCTACCCCAATTCTACCCTAGGGTATGCAACAGATCTCCCCCAGTCCGTCGATGAGCCTGGACCCCTGGACCCTAGACTACCCCAACGAGGCGGAGAGGAGAAGGCGCGGAAGATGACGAGGCGGCAGGGCGGGGGGCAACGAGACTGGTGGTCCTTTTTTTCTTTCTGGGAAGGCTGAGGAGGTGGGTCTGTCCATGTCTGTCTTTCTGCTCATGTGCCCTTTTCCTCCCTCCCTTGTCCTGTCCCCCCCTTACCCTCGTCCCGCCCCAGATTGCTGGCGACTGCGTACAGCAAGACGTGTCGAATCCAAGGCCTTGATTGAAATATAATCAAACCAATCACGGTTTCTCTTCACCCTGTCCTGTCTCACCGCATCAACAACCCGGTCCCGCCCCAAGCTAGCCGTGTTGGCTTGGTCTGATCTATAAAAGGTTGAGTCAGGCCCCGTTCAAACGCGTTGACTACATTGTCCAGGAGAATTGCGTGATCAAAGCCGTGGATCAATATTTTGCGCGGCATACTGTCTGGATTACTTTACACGGCGTTTCTTGTTTGAGAAGGAGAACTCCCTCGTCACTTCACCCTGCCCCCAACCCCCCACCTGTATCTCTGTATCTCTCCGTACCCATCTGGAAGAAGGAGGCTGTACTGCACAGTCGGAGCGTTTCATTACGCATACGGTCAGCCGTCGCAATCGCTTGGGCTGAGACGCATACACACACCTTGGGTTCCTTCTTCAACCCGGTCCTCGGTCATCCACTGGTCATTGCTCGGGGGACACGGAGGCGACTTGGAAAGGATTCATAATAGGGCGTGACGGACGGGTCGTCTTGGGCTGCTCCTCTACCGCTTTTATCTGATCTAGAGGCTTGGTTCAGTCTTTTGATATCAAGTTTCACACACCCACCCGCGCCCACCACACACAATCACCAACACCACGTCATTTTCTTTCCTGCTGCATTGCTTTCTGCCTGTCCTTTTTCTGTTCCGAGGTATCTGGGTCTAGTTTACTCTCTGGGTTTACAGAGTTGTCTATACCTACACACAGATACAATGGCACCCGACTTAAACTCTCTCCCTTCGTCACCAAACCTGACGAAGGAACAGACCCCCTTCAATGGCCAGGGCAATGGTACTAACCCCAGCTTGGGCAATGGCACGAAGCGCCCCAACATCCTGTACATCATGGCCGACCAGATGTCGGCGCCCCAGCTGAAGATGTACAACCCGGACTCCCAGATCAAGACCCCCCATCTTGACAGCCTCGCGGCAAGATCCGTCCAGTTCGACTCGGCATACTGCCCCTCCCCACTCTGCGCGCCCTCGCGTATGAGCATGATCTCGGGCCAGCTGCCCATGAAGATCGGGGCATACGACAACGCATCTCAGATCGGCAGCGATGTCCTCACATACGCCCACTACCTCCGGCTGCGGGGCTACCACACCGTGCTGGCCGGCAAGATGCACTTTGTCGGCGACCAGCTGCACGGCTACGAGACCCGCCTCACCAGCGACATCTACCCGGGCGACTTCGGCTGGGCCGTGGACTGGGACAACCCTGAGACCAGGCTCGAGTGGTACCACAACGCCAGCTCCATCAAGCAGGCAGGAGTCTGCGTCCGCAGCAACCAGCTTGACTATGACGAGGAGGTCATGTTCAAGTCCACCCAGTTCCTCTACGACCAGGTCCGGAAATCCGATGATCGACCTTTCTGCTTGACGGTACGTTTGATAAGAGAAGACAAAGAAACATTAGCTTTATGGATGGCCAGGCATCGAGCAGCCATGACATACCGTAGACTTGGAACCACCGTGCCCAACGTTTTGCTAACAGCGCTGCCTTATCGCGTAGGTTTCTCTGACCCACCCACATGACCCCTACACCATTGAGAAGCAGTACTGGGAACGGTATGAGGGAGTCGACATCGACCTGCCAAAGGTCAGGATACCCAAGGAGGAGCTGGACCCCCACAGCCAGAGGTTGCTGAGGGTCTGCGACTTATGGGATGAGGACTTCACGGATGAGCAGATCAAGAAGGCCAAGAGGGCATACTACGGCTCCTGCAGCTACGTTGATGACTGCATTGGCAAGCTTCTGCAGACGCTTGAGGCCTGCGACCTGGCTGATGACACCATCATCGTCTTCTCTGGTGATCACGGCGATATGCTTGGCGAGCGTGGCCTGTGGTAAGTTCCACCGTGCGGCTCTCAAAAGCCAAGACGTGAGCTGATCAAACAAACACAGGTACAAGATGAGCTACTTCGAGGGCTCTGTGCGGGTCCCCATGCTGGTGTCGTACCCCAAGTGGTTCGCTCCCCACCGCGTCTCTCAGAACGTCTCCACCCTGGACATCCTACCGACCATGTGCGACCTGGTTGGTACCAAGCCGGAGCCAGGCTTCCCCATGGATGGCATTTCCATGATGCCACATCTACTAGGCCAGGAGGGTCACGATACCGTCTTTGCAGAGTACACCGGCGAGGGAACCGTCTCGCCGCTCATGATGATCCGCCGCGGCCCGTGGAAGTATATCATCTGTCCGGCGGACGGCGAGCAGCTATTCAACCTAAAGGACGACCCGTACGAGGTGCATGACCTAGTCAAGAGCCTCGCCAAGAAGGGCTCCAACCTGAGCGCCGAGGACCTCAAGGCCAAGGCGGTGTTCGAGGCGTTCAGCGCAGAGGCGAAGGCAAAGTGGGACTTCGAGAAGATCACCAACGAGGTCCTCCTGAGCCAGAGGCAGAGAAAGTTTGTCTGGAAAGCGCTCAAGATTGGCCACTTTACGAGTTGGGACCACAACCCCATTGACGATGGGCGGAATAAGTGAGCATTCCTTGACATCTTGAGATTCTCACATCCGCTGAAGACGGCATGGCTGACAATCCCACCAGGTACATCCGCTCTCACATGGACCTGGATGATTTGGAGAGAATGGCCCGCTACCCTCCTGTTGATCCCAACGGGGTTCCGACCAAGAAGTTGCTGTCTCACCAAGCCGGCGCTCTTGGCGAATAGGTTTGTAGACCTCTCGGCACCCACATTGCTCGAAGTCGTCCACTGGTTCCTGTTCACTGTATTTAATGGATCCAAGTGGACGCTTCCACGACGATACGAATTTCACAGCTAGCTGGTCTTTGGAGTCTCATTGTAACGGAGTTTGCTACATGGCTGGGTTTTATTCTTATTGTCATCTTATCACAAATGCTTGCTATGAAGTAGGAGTCAACTGGTGACACACGTCAAGGTGTTAGCGAACGGAATCCGGATGAGGCGGGAAATGCGAATCTCCTTCGGGCCCCTGTGTATAAGGTAGTCAAACTCAATTCTTCAATTGAAGCATACCCCGAGTTCCTGAGGTCGCGGCACAAACGGCCACGCTGGCATTGTCAATTCCGCCACTTTGACAAGAAGCTAAGTGATCGCGTGCTTGTAAGCCTTATGCTCACCATTGCCAAGAGGGGGCGGAAGCAGTATGGCATCATGCACCTAGACACTGACGCGAGCGTTCGTGCCTGTAGATCCCGTCTCTGTCTTTCGGTAGGGCTGCATTGGCCTGAACCGCCTGAACTCAATTCCGGCTTCCGTTTTGGGCGGGCGTCCGTGGATGTTTCCGTTTCGAGGCGGATTATGATGCCATCTTTAGCCCGAATTGCGTGCTGGACGCTTCTAGAGCTAGTCTCAATTGTTCTCTGCCACGCCCGGGCCATGCACAGTGTTTAGTCAGAAAGCATGGTCGCTAGCGGACTGCGGGGTAGAGTGTCAGCGTCTCCAAATAGTGTGGGGTAGCTACCCGCCTAGGCAGCTACCCAGGCAAGCCAGGTACGTACATGTTCGCGTGGGCCCCGGGCCTGGCAGGCACGAAGCTCCATTTGCGGCGGAACCTGACGTTCAACAGCTTCAGCAACATTCAGGCACAATCCAATTGCTGATTGCGAAATAAGCACCAGACCTGCCATCGACGCACACTTTAGCACGGATTCCAGGACCTGACTTGACCCGGCTCTGACCGGGTACAACCAATTCGTATTCTCGAAACACTGGATACTGCCGGCCTTGCCGGCCTGCAAGACTTGCGACGATGGCTTCCATGAGCCCCCTGGCAGGAGCTTTGGCGGGAGCTATGGCCCCGTCAGATCAAGCCGATGGTCAGTTGCCAAAAGGATCTCTCAATTTGAGCCCGGATGAAGTGCGCGCTCTAGAGATGACCCGTCTCCGTCTGGTCCAGCTGTGTAATGGCCTTGAGCGCTTCAAGGCCGACATCTACAGAAGCAACCCGCTGCCCAACCCGTGAGTATTACGGTTTCCTGCGCCTCTTCTCCCACGTCGCGCAACAACATGTTGATAGACCTTTCTGGGACCAGTCAAAACCTTCAGAACTCGGCGCGGATCCTCAAACAAAACATGACCCACCTCCTCGAGATCATCCAGCAGCACTCCTCCACCTTCCAACGAGTCGTCGTATACCCTTCCACCAACTACCCCGGCCGCACGCAGGAGGGCGTCATCATGCAGCTCCTACGCAAGAAGCTCGAACCTGACGTCGAGACACTCGTGGAGGCGGCCCGCGAGGCAGCACTCGCCGCGGGCGTTGACCCGAAGACGAGTTTCAACTCAACCGAGGACGCGCAGCAGCGGAAGGAGCGCAACAAGCGCGCCAGGCTGGAAGCTGAGATGCAGGGCTACGGCAGCAACGACGACGATGATGATGAGGACGAGGACAATTCAGACGACAGCGAGGAGGGCGACCCGGAGCCCCACGGCATAGGCGACGTCTGGTTCGACTCCCGAGAGTGGTGCAAGACGCGACTCGCCGAGTTTGTCAGGGATGACTATCAGGATGCCTACACGGCCGAGGAGCGCGCAATAGGCATCGAGAACGTGCGGACCGGCCTTAGGCAGAATCTGGAGGACGAGTACGAAGACGAGGATGAGGATGAGGACGAGGAGGACACCGAGGGCGACCAGGCCATGACGGATGCCACCTCTGCTCTTCCGAGCAGTGAACCCTCTTCTGCGCAGCCTGGGGTTGCGGGTGCCGCGCAGCAGGGGAACACCTCAGCGCCGACGCTAGGGGAGGATCCGGAGCGCATGCTGTGGTTCGCGGCCAGGGGAGACCGTGACCTGCCACCAGGCATCGAGCTAGAGTCTCAGCGGGTTGAGAAGCCCGGGCAGAAGAGACGGTTCGGTGATCGCTGATTAAGGGTCAGCTTGATCACTGCAGGGTGGCACACGAGGGCGGCCATGGCACCGGACAGAGTCCTCGCGATGTTAGTATTGACGCGATGCCAAAGCCGTTTAGACGGCTTCGCCGCTCACGAGGGATACCCCTCTTGAAAGATTTCGCGTCGCTCGAGCCGAGCAACCACGTTGGCGCGGTCGTCTAGAGATGTCAGCGAGCTCACCGGGTGAGGACGGGGACGAGAACAGTGACGCGAGGCACTATCAGCGATGGCTACCGCTGTTTCCACCTGCCCTCCATCATAGTCTTTTACACCATACGTCGGGGTGATTTCACAGCCATAGAGCTCAAAACTATCTTACGCTTCGCGCCATTTCAGCTGTCTGCTGCGAAGCCTTCGCTTTGGATTTTAGGCATCCCATAAACCTCAGGTGAGGCAAGAATACGCTCGGGTGGCCAGTGTTATTCAGAAGCCATCAAGAACCTGGCCACCAATAGAACCAGACGTATTCAGGATGGCAATGCAAAACAACAACATGAATGCAAAGGATATTGCTTGTTGCTACTGCTCTTTATGCTATTTTCGAATGGGTATCTGTACGCCTGTCGCATGCAGTCAAATTGTTCGCTTTTTTGCCATTCCCACAAATCCACACACCCAATTACAGTATCTAGACCTTCACCCAATCTCGGCACCCAATTGACAAAGAGGAAGATAGTAGCGCCTTTTGCTCCCCACCCCGAACGCTCTTACACGCCTGCAAATGTTTGGCCAACGATCTCACCCCCACAAATCTTCCCACCCTCCTGCTCGTTGAGGGCGACCCAACTCTTGAACTCGTTCATGGTGATGTTGGCTCTGGCGAGCTTCAACTCGATGCTGCCCGGCTCGTAAACTTTGGCCATCGTGCGCTCAACATCTCTGCTGCTGCCAATACTGCTGCCCTCGGTTCCGTCTCCAATACCGCTCTTGCCATTGCTCTTCTGCAGGATGCCGAAACGCAGTCCGACCTCGCTCACCGTGACGCAGATGGAAATGACAATGAGGACAATGATGATCCAAGTGATGGCGCTCATCTTGGCGTCGGCCACGGTGTCGGACAGGATCTCAGCCAGGTCGAGAAAGACGCGACACCGCTCGTTGAGGACGGTAATCCGCGGGTCAATCTCGAGGTAGTCCCGAATGGCCATGTAGAGAGGGTGTAGGGTTGGTTCTGACTCCCAAAAGAAGTTGGGCACGGGGAGAATGTTTGATGCTGCGAAAATGTGAGCCAAGTGTTTCGGGTTGCAGCTTTTGAGGGTTTGATAGTCGCAAGACGATTTGAGGGAAAGCCGGGGGCAGACGGGTTGCCAATGGGGGCTCTCTCAAATACCACGCCGAAGTGATACAGTGCGTGTCTCGCTGTTGTGGCCGTAGAGAGGAAAGGTAGACTTACATAAATTAATGTCGACGCGGCTTTTGAAAAGTCTCCCCAGCAATTTGACAATCTCAGTCCTGCCCATGCTCAACTCGCCCGTCATGGCAAGCCTTTTAGGCACGTGTTCGGCGTGCTTCATTGTCTCAGACATCCTCTCCTCGAAGCTGCAAAGCTTTGTACTCTGCGCCACGGCGTGACTGATAGTCAGCTTAACCATGTGGTCTGAGCGTGGAAGCAGTGTGATCATGTCGTTGAAGATACGAGGGTGTTTGATGTCTGCCGAGTACTCGAAGTGGAATTCCTCTGTCTCGAAATCGCCCGGTTCGAACGGCCTCGTGGCGAGGGAGATGCCCTTCTCACTCTCGGCGAAAGTGAGATCGCCCAGGATGTCCTTCTCCTGGTGCTCTGAAAAGTTCCAGAACACCACAACACCGTACGAGAATACGAACATCTCAGCGAAGTTCTTGGCGTCTGGGGCCAGTCGATTGATAGGGCTGAGGGACGCGCGGTCCTCATCGCCATCCCGTCCCATGTCCCGCCCTCGTTCATCCGACCCGTTGCTCATAATCGGGTGCAGATCCGTCGGGCTCGATGAGATACCCCCAGGACTGCCGGAGAATTCATCATTGGCCCAGCCATAATGCTCGTCTCTCCTCTCACTCCTCTCGATTTCAAGATCCAAAACAGTCTTCCCAGTCCCTGGCGTCTTGAGTATGGGCCTGCTGCGCACGCGGTACCCCTCTGTGCCATTCATCAATGGCAGATGGTAGACCACGTAGAGACAGTCGTCGTAAAGTTTTGTTTTCGCCTCGTGCTTAGTGCGCAGGAACTCAGCCGTGGACTTCATCTTGAAGCCTTGTGCCGTGCAATATGCCGTGAGCCGCGACAGCTTTTCTGCCCGCTGTCGTTTCGGTAGCCGTTCTGCATAGCTCTTGCCGCGGATCCCACCGCGCTTCCGGAGCACGTCCAACTCCTCGTCCCGAAGTGGGCGATCCTCCTCTTGCTGGATGACTGCCTGCCTCCTGACCCTCTCCTCCTCCCTCGCCATGGCCTCTTCGACGTCGTCGTCCTCGGGGGAGTCGTCGTCGGGCGCGTCTGGGATGAGGACCAGCTTCTCGCTGACCTTTGTCGTCCGCTGAGGGACGTTCTGCGGGACTGCTATTCGCGAGCCGGGTACGGCGCCAGCGATCGGCGGCGTGATGATCGCGTTCGCGGGCACGCCCGCCCTACGGGCTGCTGCGCGAGCTGCGGCTCGAACGGAAGCCATGGCACCAGGCTGGGGTTGGGGGGAGGAGCTCTGCACTGGTTGCACCCTGGGCTGACCGGACGGGATCTCGGTGGAATTGCGGAGGACGCGGTCGACGGAGATGTTCTGCATCCCCAGAGCCGACCGCGGAGGCATCATGCCCGTGTCCTGCCGCGGCACCATGGGCCGCTGGGAGGGTGCCATCGTGATGTGTGTCAATTGTCAGCTGCAGTTGTGGCTCCGGTTGTAGGTGTCCGTGGCTGTTGGAACAGCTCGATCGCTTCGCTTCCGGTGGCCGATCAGCTGTACGATGATCTTCCCATCCAAAAAGCTGAACGTCTCGGTGCCGTGGCTGGCTCCGTGGTCGATTGTTGCTCTCTGGGCTTCTGGGGCCTCGTAAACGAGGTTGCGAATCGCAGGCTTGCTCGGGCCTACAGAGGTTGAGGGAGGAGCTTTTCACACGTCATTGCTGCCGCTTTGGTCGGGACCTAACCCTGTAGTCAACCTGGGCGGCTAGATTGCATTGCTGTAGAGGAGAACAAAGCAACCTCCTAGTGCTCGAAGTTTACCGATAGCATGACTAAATATCTCTCATGATTCATACAACAGTAAATATTGCCGTTGAAGATCCGGGCAGCACAATTTCGAGTTTGTGAATGTCTCCGGCGGAAACGTCTGCGGCCTGTGCCAGGCTCACGTGGTGGCGGACTGAGACACCCTCATCTAGGCTCTGCTGGGTTTTCCAGGAACAGCATTAACATTCACCGGCCATTTGCATCTCTTACTTGGATTCAAATTTGACCTTCTGGTGTTGGGCGGCGCAACTGAGGCCAGACCATCGCAGCCATGTCCCGCGAGGCGAGCGATACGACTTCAAACTAACATATTACAATACTTGTATAAGGTATCCCTTCCTGAAATAAAAATGTCTCACAGGCCCTTCAGTCCCCTGCAAAGCCGAAGACCGTGCAATCATCATAGCATCCGGGTCATATTTGCTCGGTGTCGAATCATCGCCATCCAGACCGTCCATCACCAGGTGCTGCATCGCGGGTGCGCACCCCCCTCCCCACCCTTCCGCCACGTACTGGAACAGCAACTGTCGGCACGAAGCTGGCCAGAAGAGACTATCCGTACCTCATCCCGTCATTTCTTGGAGGCTGTTGTCCTCCCCAACCTTCGGGGCCGCTTTGCTGCTGCTGCGGCGGCGGTTGTTGCTGTAATGGGACGCCCCCGCCCGCGTCCCTCTTCATGGACTGTACATCAGGGCGCGACTGGACGGGCTGCGAGAAGTGGCAGATCTGGCACTTGACATCTTCATAGCCTTTGATGGACAAGGGCACCACGGGCTGACAGCCAGGTCAGTGATACTCGTGTGGGTTTTCGGGGAGTGGCGCGTCAATGTCGACGGTGCTAGAGGCGTGGGAAGGGGTGTTATGACAACTCACGATGAAGCAGAACGTAAACCACGGGTGCTCCTTGATCACATGGCCCGAGTAGTTGCCGCAGTTATGACAACGGCAGACGACGCCCTCATAACCTTCGACTTGTTTGCGGAATGTATGCTCCCCGCAGGTGAATATTAGACACATGGTGGGCTCGGTGCTGTGAAGTCTTGATGTGTTGTGAGAAACACCCGTTCTCCAAGCGCAGCGAATAAGGGAGTTGTGGGGGTATGATTGATTACAGTCGCTGGGTACTAAGATTAATGTGCTGACCGTGACGGCGTGACGGCGTGACGGCTTAGGGGGCGTTCTAGGCTGAGCTGTCAGACGTCAGGTATTGTTGGAATGAAGACAGCCGGGGGACGACTACAGGCCAGGCAGGTATCGCGGGTTGAGACTGTCCTAGGGCAGGCAGATGGCTGCCTCTCGTGGCTGCTGGAGATTTTGCTTTGTCTCGGGTGTTAAAAACACTCAGGTGATATCATTAGCCGCGTCCGCGTTTGAGGCTGTGTGATTTTGTAGACCACTGGAAGCAGGCGCCAAGATAGCCCAAGCCCGCCAAAATTGAGGTTGATCAGGCGAACTTTACAGGGGGTTTTTGCCCCCTTCCTCTTGAAGGATGCACCCGTACTGCCGTGTCACCTACCATGGCCAGGTGCAGGCATCCAAGGCGTAGATCTGCATCTACAAACAATTAAGTCCAGGGCGGATCGTCATCGACGTGTTTCTTATCTTTACTATGGCGGCACACCGTCGAGAAAGAGAATTGATCAGTTGCCAGGTTGTCACCATCACATATCATGACTGGGCAAGCGAACATGCACCATGATTATGGGTGCAAATAGGGTCCTTGTAGGATCGTGAGACTTTGAGATACAGTATAAACTGCCCTGATTTCATTTGTGATAGTCGGCGGTACACGATCATCGCGGCATACGCCTCAGTCATGTGTAGCTGACGATTTCGAGGCATGAAAGAGACTGCATGGGCCTGATATAAATCTAGCGAAGGACTGTGGAATATGCATGGAGTGGACATGTCCCTTACATCCTTCTCAAGTAGATGCTGCAGCCGTGCTATGCTCAAATTTGTGCTGCGGCATGGGTTGGGGTTTCTGCACTTGGTCCGCAACGCTGCAGGGGAAACCTCGCCAAGAAAGCGCAGGGAAGCTCCGCGCAGGGTGTGATCGGTCATCGGCCCACCTCGAACTTTTTGATGGCTCTGAGTCCGTCAGCCCTGCGCAGCCCGTCACAACCTCTTGACAGGCTCAAGCAAAAGCCTGGAGCCCAGCACAAAACCCACGATGCTCTACGATCTCAACATTCCCTGGACACCGCAGACGTCGGCCTCAGACCTCGAGCGCACCCTCAAATTCAGTGCGTCGCTGGGATACAATGTCGTCGCAATAAACCACACATTTTCGGCGCCCATACCCTCGCAGATCAACAACCCGATACCACAGCTCGGCCCAGTCCACTCGTCCTTCCCCTCGCAAAATTATCGCCACGATCAATCGTCGTCGGCCCCAGCCCCCACAGCCGAAAATGCACCCACGAAAAAGCTCCCCACGACCCTGCGCCGCGCCACGGTGGTGATCACGGACCCGGCGACCAACTACCGCCTCCCCTCCGTGGCCGCTGCCTACGACATTGTCGCGTGCCGGCCCACGACGGACAAGGCCTTCGCCGCGGCATGCACGAGCATGTCCGAGATATCGCTGATCAGCCTGGACCTGACGCAGTTCTTCCCCTTCCACTTCAAGCCGAAGCCCTGCATGGCCGCGGTGAACAGGGGCGTCTACTTCGAGGTGTGCTACGGCCAGCTCGTCGCCGCTGCCGACCAGAGGGCCCGGGGCGTGTGGATCGCCAACGCTATCGAGCTGCTGAGGGCCACGAGGGGCCGCGGCATCGTGCTCAGCTCCGAGGGCAAGGGTGTGGGGAGCCTGAGGGCGCCGGCGGACGTGGTCAACCTGCTCGCCGTGTGGGGCCTCGGGCCGGAGAAGGGGCTTGAGAGCCTTGGGGTGAGGCCTAGGGCTGTGGTCGTCAATGAGGGACTCAAGAGACGGGCGTTCAAGGGCGTCGTGGATATTGTGGATGTTGATGGCAGGATACCGGGCCGTGAGAACGAGGGCAAAGATGCTGACGGGAATCAGAAGAAGGATAAAGGTGGAAAGAAGCAGCAGGGCCAGATCCAGCAACAACACAAGGGGAAGAATGAGAATGGCAAGCGGAAACATGAGGGTGGGGCTGGGGACGGAGGCGGTGGTGACCACACATCGCTGCCGGTCATCAGCAAGAGGCAGGCCAAGAAGATGAAGATGGCTGATAAGAAAGGAGCTCCCGAGCCGACCGAGAGCTCCGGGTGAGGACTTGGATTAGAACGGGTCTGCATGGAAGGCGTCCCGGAAAAGTATATGATACCCCTGAATACAGTTTTTGCTGTACCATGAACGCATGGAGGGCAAGGCACCACTCTCTTGCACCCCGCCGAGGTTTTACTGTATGGCCACGGACTGGCTGTTGTATGACACTTCAACATACAGGGTTCTTTGTCATTATTATTATTATTATTATTATTATTATGCCTGTGGACTTGACGCTCACTTAACGCACAGTCGCAGCTTGCGAACGATATGACGTGAAGTGGCCTTCATGGCTCTCCCCAATTAAGTTTGCCGTGAGCCCCCGGTCAACCCATCCGTGCTCTGGTCCCTCTCCGTGGCCTGGCTGGGCTTTCCCGCCTGCTCACCCCTGCCTTCTTCCGCTCCGGTCTGGCCTGGAGGGCCATCTGCGTGTTTCGCAGGATCGAACACGTACATTGGGAACTCCAAGAAGATGGTCCGCTTCAGAAACACGGGCATCCGAGCATAAAGCTGTGGCGGAAAGGGGATCAAGATGCTCGTCCGGTCAAGGTAGCGCTTATACCCGTCCCAGTTGGTGCCCTTCTCGTAGCGCTTCTTCGCGCCGGGTCTTTCTGAGAGCGGCAGGCCGGAGACGAACATCAACAACACGGTGAGCAGGAATGGGCCGACAATGGATGCATATAGAGCGTTATAGGCCTGTCCTCGGACGAACCCGTCGGCTGCAGAGGAAACGGCGATCATGTAGATGGCTTGGCGTTATTGTCAGCAAACTCAAATTCTAACCAAGAGTTGCCAAGAGATGAGACGAAATGTAGACCTCCAAACCTACCGAACTGGATGATGATCTCGCCAAAGTAATTCGGATGGCGGCTCCAGGCCCAGAAGCCCTTATCACAGACGGCGCTCTTGTCCTGTGTGCTCCTGAACTGGTACTTCTGGGCGTCGCTGACGCTCTCCATAACAAAGCCGATGGCAAACATGATAATTCCGACGATGTCCCTGGCGGTACCGAAGCCAACGAAGGGGTACTGCCTCACGGCGGGCGAGTTGATAAGTGTCACTGGCAGCGAGACAACCCAGACCCAGACCATCTGGAAGACCCAGAAGCCGAGGAAGGGGAAGAACTTGTCGCGCTTGTCGTCGAAGCGGTCATCCTTTCCCGTCTTGAGGATGCGGAACAGCAGGAAGCCCGACAGTCGCACCCCCCACAGCATGATAAAGATTGAGGGGACGATCTGCCGGGCGTGAGGGCTATCCCCGGAAAAGGCGAGGGTTATTATGGCGAGGACGACAAAGTTGGTCCCGCCGGCAAAATCTGAAGACTCGAGTTAATTTGTCGTACTTCTCTAAGCACAATTTCGTACACGACCGAGGGCCCGGGTGAGGTCTAGTACCTGTGAGCTTATCGAATTTGAATGTGAAGGCTATGGCGAAGAAGAATAACTGATATGCCACGGTGATGAGGAGGGTTATGGCGAGATAGTAGTCGTCCAGAACATGGACGGTGCCCGCCATCTTGGCTGATTTTCCCAGGCCACTATTTTGCGGTCGCGAGGTTGGTGATGGCTGACAAGCGAGTTGTGTTTACTTTGCGAGGAAGTGAGCCGTGGTCACGGGTTGCAGAGTTGTGTCCTTTCACCTGGAATGTTCTCTCATGAGAAGACGTTTCACAGACGTTTCGGCAGTTCGAGCGACCGATCAATGTTTATAGGGATCTCGCGAGATGTTTATGGATGTCCGGAAGTTTGCTCATGATTGCGGACTGCAGCAGAGCCTCCACCGTCAGTGTCACTCTGGAGCTTCGTTGGTTGGGTACTGTCGTCATAGAAGCTCTGTCAGTACTCCGTAGTCTAGTAAATAGGCTTCCCTCCGTGCTGGTAAGCCCCGGTCGGGTTCCAATCCCGCGGCGCCACAGAGCAGTCGTCCCTAGCGGCTCGGCCCCCGCAATAGAAGAGCTGTCACTGCTGCCAGGCTGGCTGGCAGCTTGGTCATCATCATCATCATCATCATCATCATCACTTTTCGGACTCGGACTCGGACATTGCAGAGCTCCTGGGCCTGTTGCTCCGGGCCGAATGGCATTGGCAACGGCAGCCTCCGTTCCTGAAGACGGCGTGCCATGGCCTCGTGCTGTGGTTCTCAAGTGAAGCGCATCCACATAGAGAGGTCGTCATGGCTTCAGATCTCTTTCTTTGGCTCTTGGCAAGGCCCCCTGGCCCGCAGAGGGGGCCTCCAGGTTGAAGGCCTCGCCTCTCGCGATGCCTCAGGGGGCTTCTTGTCCTATGCAATATCGTACGGCCCAGCCTGGCCCAGATCTCGTCGCCTCGTGTGCGCCAGTGGTTCTATCCGCCAGGAGACGGCCCCGGCCAAGACAAGCCCAAGGAGCAGCCACAGGGTCTCTGACAACAGACGACCCCCCAAGACTCCCAAGACCCCTTCTCATCTACACTACCTTAGCACAATCAACGCCTTGGCTGGTTTTCATATCAGTTGAACGACTGGTCGCTACCAAACACCACCCAAGCTTCCTGTCAGATAGCATTCAGCCCGTCTGAGAAGCCTCGCCAGGGGATGATGCATCCTGCACTGCGTCGCACATGCTTCATTCTGAACTGAGATCTTGGTGTGCTGGTCAGTGCGAGACTTCAAGATCTTGTCAAAACCTTCAATCCTCGGCCGGAACAAGGGAAAAACACACTGCACGTTCGTTTGTGTTTGTTGTTTTATCGATTCCATCCGCCACCGCCTCGGCCTTCCCATTCCTTTCCTGTGCAGTACACAGCATCATTGTGGCTTCTGGTGCTGTCCTTGCATGGCGTTTCTCTTGTTTTTCGTCTAAACCGGCCATCATTGTCATGCCATTTTTCTCGGTAGGCTGCTACTGCTGCGCCCTCGCGCTCGCTCTTGAGGCGAGGCCACGCAGGCGCTCTCGATGGTAGCGTAGGCGGGCCAGGTGGGAGCTGGTGTTTCGCCACGGCCAACCTCAGACACGTCCCGTCAGGGGCTTGTCTCACCACCCCTCGGCCAGGCCACCCCCCCTCCACCTCTTCTTCGATGAGGCTCAATCTGCTAGCAATAAGCTTACCCAGCGCCGCGAGTGACACTTGCCAGGGAAATTCTCCTACTGGTCGCTTGCCGGGGTCCCTCAGATGGCGGGTCCTCAACCAAGCATTTGACGCTGCCACCGTCTTGGCCGTCTTGGACTTGTCTCTTTCTTCGTCTTCAACCCTGGCCGAAACAGCCTCGTTCGTGAGCAGTCCAGGCATCGAGCCTTGCCCTCGGGGCCTGCACCGGTTTGTAATCTCCCTGTCCCCCTCTCTCTGTCTCTCTGGCGCGCCTGCATGATCTGTTGGTGGCCCAAGATGGCCCAGATCAAAGACCGCCATTGCCTATTCCCTCCTCTCCGCCTTCTCGCAAGTCGCCCCCTTTGCGTCTCCACCTCCTTCGTCCCATCCCATCTTTTTCGCTCGGGAGAGCATCAGTCTTTACCAGCAAACTTCACCTCGTCACCCTCCTGTGGGCTCCTTTGAGTTCTGTCAGGCACAGTCGTTTCGACCACCGCGGACGCCTCGTTGCCCCCGAGCCCGCTAATTACGTATACGTACCTGGGTGCGAGCACGAAGACACGGCATCTAACCGCCCGGCTGCTGTTCCATGCTGTGTACCTGCGAGGGCTTGCCAGTCGTAACATCGATCCACACTCTGTAGCGCACTCTCGTTTCTGGCCTGTTCCGCCCTGTTCCGCCCTGTTCCTGCACGTCACGTCTCTCTTTTCGGCCCAGATCCCATTCCCCCAAAACCCCTTGGCCGTCCCATCTCGGCAAACCTTTTCGCTTTTCCTCCGGTCGATCTCGTTCGCATCGCTGGTCCGGGCCTACGAAGTTGCTGGTCTTGGCTCTCCTCTCGTTCCTTCACCCGGTGACACCACCACCTTCCTTTCTCAAAGGGTTGATCCCACACTGGCCTTGTCATTATACCACACGACTTCACGAATCGACGACAAAACGGCTGGTCTGTTGCGCCACTCTTTTAATCACCACGGGTTGAGACGGCTTCTCGCTTGAGGCGAAGCCTCACTCGTCTCGACGCCACCATGAAACTCTACATGCAGTATCTACTGCTACTAATAGGATATCTGTCACTCGTCAACGTGCGTCCAACTGGCGGGGGGGGGTGGTTACTCGGTTCACGACTGTGCTGACAACTAGATACAGGCGAGCGGTTTCTCCCACGAGATTCGACGGGTTGGCGATGGCATAGAAGCAAGGAATGGGAAAGGCAAAGGCGGGGGAGGCGTGGGAGGGCTGCTGGGACTCTTAGGAGCGCTGGAAGCAGGCCAAGGGAAGGGGAAGGGGAAGGGTGGTAATGCCGCGGCACAGACGGTCACGAAGACGGTAAAGGAGACGGTGACAGCGGCGGCCAAGGCGACGCCCGCCGCCGCCGGAGGAGCATCGAACAGTACCGCCGGAGAAGCCGCCCCGGCTGCAGAGGCCCCGGCTGCAGCAGGCCCGGAGGGTGCGTCGTCGAACAGCACAGCTGGCAACGCTGCGGCCGCACCAGCTCCCGCTAACCCAAACGCGTGAGTCTTGGGGGTTTGATGGTGATCGAGAGGCTCGAAGCACATGTACTGACCCTGTGAAATCAGACCCGCCTTCCAGTTCCTGACGACTACTGTCTTCGCCCAAGGCGCACCCCCGACGCAGATCATCAGCCTTTTGCCATCGACCGTTACCCAGACAGTGTTCGTGACCCAAGCTTGTGCCAACCCTGCCGCGGCAAATCCGGCTGCGCAGAATCCGGCCGCCGGCGCAGGATCGAGTAACGGCACCGGACAGGCAAATGCGGGCAGCGGCAGCGGTGCCGGCGTGGGAGTTATCAGCGTGGCTGTCCCTGCGAGCCTTCACACGACGACACCCTCGCTCAACGCACCACCCGGAGCTGTGGCGACGCCACCAGCACCCCCTGCGAACAGTCCTCCTCCACCTCCACCTGCGAACACTCCAGCCGCACCTCCCGCGGCCGAGCCACCGGCGAGCCCTCCTCCCGCAGCAGAGCCTCCCGCAAGCTCTCCGACGCCGCCACCGCCCGCTGCTGCACCCCCAGCTGCCTCTCGTGAGTTCACTTTGGCCCGACTCCATTCTTGAACCCTTGTCGCTGACTTTGACTCTGAAGCACCGCCTGCCTCCTCCGCCCTTGAGTCGTCAGTCAACCTTGGTGGTATCGGACAAAGCGCACCCGCAGCAGCATCCACCCCCCCTGTCGCTGTAAATGCGCCGCCAGCTGCCGCTCCACCCCAACCGACAGCTCCCGCTGCCAACAACGCCGCGCAGCCAGACATAGACACGAGCGGCTTGACGTTGAAGTCGGCACTGAGCCTGGGCAACCTGGCGCAGCAGACGATGGCCCCGCAGTCATGAGGAAAGCGAATCTTGGGGGTTGAGGACAGTGGGGGAGATGTGGGACTGAGTCTCAGGTTCTGGTGATACAGGTGACACTCGAGAAAAGTGAAGCATACGTGTTTTAGTAAATACCCAGCTCAGCTTGTTGACCCTGGGGGTATAAAGGTTGTGTTTTTTCTGAGATAATACCAAAGTTTCGCTTCTTGCTCGGTGGTAAATACGCGTACGTCTGAAATATATGAGTCGGCCTATATTAGCCTTGCTGTGTATATTGTTAAGGTGTGAGCATCAGGCGGTACGACCGCCTTTCCACAAGCGGTTTCATGTAGCTAATAAAACCACCACATACACAATTAATACGATATCACCACACCTTCAGAAATAAAAAATACATTATAAAATCCCTAAAGCTAAACTGCTGCCTATCTGCCTAGGTGTGTAGGGATGTGATTATACTCTGTTGCAGGGTCGGTACTCAATAGAACACGATTCTAGGATATCTTAATGGGGGTATTCTATGAGAAAGCACCCCATGAGATGGTCTCCAATAAGAGGGAAACCCGTGGGAGGCAAGACTGAAGGAGGGAGGCATGTAGGAGGTTGTCCTAAGGAGGTTGGGAGAGAGATACTGTGGTCGCGTAGCGGACAACCGAGCAGAGCTCCTTCTATGTTTTCATGTCAGACATATGGTCCGTAAGACTCTCGAATAGTGACAAAATGGTATCAAGTAGCCAACCACGCTCAGGCAAAGCCCTGGCCTCTTCAGTGCACGATATCCCGCACCGTGTCCACGTCCAACCCTTCGAGCTCCGCGCTCTTTTTGGCCTGCCTCTCCCGCATGAGGACCTCGCGGATGTCCTCCCCAGGCACGCCGCCCGATCCGGCCAGCAGCATCCCCGGCTGGTCCAGCGTCTCCTGCGAGTCGCTGTACCCGGTCGTCTGGGACTCCTCGTAGGACTCTGCGTCCTCTGGGATGGGTATCATCTTTACTGGTGTCAGCCAACGTGTTTCCTCATGGCGTTGCTGACGTTCAAACGATTTGTAATTTCATGGCCACGGTGAAAGTCGGGGTTGCTCTCCTGGATTCATTGCTTACCGCAGATTTTGTCCAGATGTGTATGGCGGTCTTCCAGTCGAGCCCCTCAAGGCATCCTCCCTTTACGGAGACGACTCTCTTGTTCTGCAACAGGTGCCGTGTCAGTAGATGGGAGGTCAGAATTCGTGTAATTCGTACAGCAAAAGTGGCAGGGCAAGGAAGTCTTAGCGAGACCAGGATAAGATTATACAAGAGGGGCAAGTATCTGAAGACCGGCATTGCGACTATGAAGATGGGGTGAGCTCACAGGTGTGGTGTGAATGAGCCTCGTGCCACAGTTCTTACAGAAGTAGCTGTTGTAGTCTGGGATCAGTAATCTGGGGGGATGGGGGCCATCAGGGTACATCGGACTCACCAGTAGAGAGTGTCCCCGGAATGAGTGGGCCGCCTGGGGGAGAAGTATAAGTATCAGTCGACCTGTCACTCTCACTTTCAAGTCATTTCACGACCACTCCCCTCCCCCTTTTTGCAACCTTTCTTTTGCTCTCTCCCCTCGGGCCCCCGCTCTCTCTTTCTTTCTCTCTCTCTCATCTACAGCATGTGCTTTTGCGCCGCATCTTGCCCCCCCCGTCCTCGGCCTCAATCTTACCAGGAAATACAGGGACGGCGCTTGAGACTCACTTATAGACGCTGAGCAGCTCAGCATCAGGCAGTGCGAAGCGGGGGAAGATTGCGGACGTCCCAAAGGCCGACGATGTCTGCCTCCGGCACTCGGTGCAGTGGCATATGTACAGCGCCAGCGGCTTCTCGAGGGGCGTCTTGAAGGTGACGGAACCACACTGGCAGCTGGCATCCATGGTGTATACGCTGTAGGTGTAGGTGATATATATGTCCGGTAGCCTATGTCCGATCCAATTGGCCTGTCCTGGTTGGTGGCTGGCGCGGTGAGCAGCAGCAGCAACAACAGGATGGTTCGGCGGCGAGAATTATGAAATGTTCAAGTCCAAGAGCTAATAAATCGACGCCTGAGGAAGAGAGTGGGAAGGAAGTAAAGGAAGAATATGGCTTCCTAAGAGTTGAGGTTCATTCAACTTAACCAACAACAGCCTTGGCCGTTCCGACGATGATGAATAAGCCGCATGAGCTGGCCTGAGGACGATGACTCGACGGCGAGGGCGAGGGCGAGGGCGCGGACGTCAGAGGGAGGGAGAGTCCGAGGTTCGCAAGCAGTGACACACACTCACTCACACTCACAAGAAACAGCAGCAATGATGGAGACGCGGAAGACGCGGGTTCGCAGAGCATCAGCATCAGGGCGTGACTCATTCCAGAATGGTCCAGGATCTCAGCGCCCAGGCGGTGAGGTGCGCTGCGGTCGCGAAGTCACATGTTTCGCCTGTCTCCGATTGATATGTAAGAACTGCATTAACCTGCCCTGGAGATAGTTGCCCAGTTCAGCAGCCCGTCAGCGCTAAAGGGAAGCAAAGCCCCCCCCCCCTCCTAACCTGCATCAATTGCCCGCAGCCGAGACACGTTCCACTAGGGAGGGAAGGGCCTGGTTTATGGTCCTCACCCCCACACCACCCCCTTTGGTCCGGCACGGCGCTCGCGGAGTTTCGCGGCGCATCGAGAGCAGCAGTTAGATTGCCGGTCCGGTCGTGCTTGACACCGGGCGTCAGTGTATGTGCGTGTGCCTGGGCAAGGCCCTTCGTTGGTCCGTCTTACAACTCAAATTGGCCAGGGGCCGACTTCCGGCTTCACATGCAATTTTGGGTCGGAGGTGTACTGTACCTCAGCCGCAGAGAATTGAGCAATAGCAAGGTCTTTTTGGTTTCTTCTTTTCTTGGTTGCTGATAAATACCACATTGCTAGTAATAATTTTGGTCCGACCCTATTGCACTTCTAATGGGCGTTGCCATTTGATCTCGCCCCGAGGTCAACGTCATTGTCAAGCACTTTTGTCTCGATCGTCCTGGCCAGCCTGACCATGGGTATATCTACTAATCTCCAAAACAAATCTGCCACCCAGATTACAATCGGCCCCAGAAGGAGCATCCCCATAGCCCAGCAGACGGTCCTCTGCGTCGCCGTGTCGATCCCAACCATCCCCTTGACCCCGCTGGGGAGGACCTCGGGCCGGAAGCCTGGCAGCTTTGGTGTCCCCTTGGGCGCCTCGTAGACCCGGCCTGCAACCTGCCTCTGGAGGCATTCGAGCACCGGCCCGTGCACAATATATATCGCGTAGCTGACGTGCCCCAGGTACTGCGCGAACTCGCCCTCGAGGAACTCCTTGACGAAGTGGAGCTCCCCACACGACCAGACCATCCCGATGGCCTGCACCGCAAACCAGAACTTCTGCGGCGTGACGTTGTCCACCTGTGGGAAGGACGAGGGCGTGTGCGCCAGCAGCCATCGGATCCCAGGCGTCCGGTCTGCGTCGAAATTGGGCCAGCCGCCGGTGAAGATGCAGGCTAGGAAGATTGCGCCGTGCACGCAGTAATGCAGAACCGGGTTCTCGATTATCGGGGGCAGCGTGCCCGGCGACGAGGGCGAATAGGAGTCGATGGATTCGTAGCGCTTCATCTGTGACGTCCGCTTGATGTGTATGTCGGCCAGCAGCATGCCGGCCCAGAACTCGAATGCCGCCCACTTGCCGCATGTGACAGCGTAGGCTATCAGGAGGACCTCGATCGCAAGGCGCGCCCGCGTCCGCAGCCTGGCGACCATGAGAAGGGTCAGGAACAGCAGCATCGAGTGGGCGAACTCGATTGGGATCGACCACAGGTGGATATCAAAGGCAGGCCGCAGGTCAAAGTCCCAGGCCCACGGCCAGGTGATGCTGTGAAACTGGGCGTCGACCCAGGCCAGGAATTGCCTCCAGAGGCTAGGCAGGGGCCTGTACATGACGCCGCACTGGATCAAGACAGCTATTATCGCCGTCGAGACCAGACATGGCCCGAACAGTCGGAATGGCCGCCTGAAAGTGGACGAGGACAGCGCAGTGTAGCACTTTTCCAGGTCCCTTGTGCATATCGCCTTGAGGGGCTTGTACGAGAGCACGAAGCCCGAGATGACGAAGAAGATGTGAACCATGGGCCGCCCGCTGTACAGGATCCTCACGAACGGTAGTTGCAAGAAGGACGACTCGCCGTCCTTGTTGAGACCGTAGGTGGGGACCAAGTACGGGTGGTTCTCCTCGGTGTAGTGGCAGAAAAAGACCAGCAGGCTGGCCACGCCCCGCAGGCCGTCGAGGTAGGAGGTCGGGTGTAGCCTATGAGTCTGGAGCGGGGACTTGTGGTCGGGCCATATCGCGTCGGCGACAAAGCTGGGGAGTAGAGTTTGGGGCGACATGGTGGTGAGGGAGGCGGCTGACCATCGTGGACGGGTCGAGGAGCCGAGTGCCATGCGGTGGGGGTTTTCGAGTAGGCGACACGGGTGAGAGGCAGGCCGTCGCCGCTGGAGCGCGGAAGGGTGAGGCTTTGGGATGATCGGCAGTTCGAGCAGGGAAAGACGATATCGTGGGTTTCGGGCGGCGTCAAAGACAGTCGGCGGCGGGAACTTAGTCTAGTCTGCCATGTGGCTGCAGGACGGGCATCCTGGTGGTTAGCTAGGGGAGGGATCTATTTTTGAAGGGGCCGAGGTGGACGGAAGGTGCAGGCGCAAGGTGGTAATTGTGATAATTCTGGGGACAGCTGGGGGTGCGGCAGCCTGCAAAGGAGCGGCGCAGACATGCCGGCCATTGCTGGACAATGACGGGCGACGAGGACGCTTCCAAGGCTGGGTGGGATGGGAGGCTACGCATGGCGCGCACATGCCTGGCCTGGCCTGCTTGGGCGCCCGGAGTGGGCACAGACAATGCTCATCATGCAGTTGTCCAGGGCGGTCTCGACCCGTGGGCGAGCGGGTCTCCCAGGGGCCAAGTTCGGGGGCCAGCGGACCTTGGGCAGGGGTCGATGATCGCTCACCCACAGGGGCGCCTCAGCAGCAGCGGGTCTAGCTTACCGGTTCTGGTGAAACAGCCCTCGAGTGGCTCGAGTGGCTCGAGTGGCTCGTGTGGCTCGTGTGGCCCTCTGGCTACGGCGAGTCTGTGTGTGTAACAGGATATCTCGTGTTGAAGCCTCCTTCTCTTGCTGCAGAAGCACGTTCGATCAAGATACTTGTTGGCGGGTCCGGTGTTAGACGGGCTCGTTGATGCGTCCAGAGTGCTCGAGGTGCAAATGCCCTGCTGGGTGGGTTGAGTCGGTCGCGAACAGGGAGGATTTATGGGGCACTTACGACGACAGCTGCTCGCCACAACTGCGTCAACAAAATGAAGGGTCAACAGCACGCGCAGCAATCGAACTCGCAAGATGAAATGGGATGAAATGGGCGTAAATGGGCGTGGCCTCCGCCTTTTATACGGTGCACAAGATCTCCTCCCCCAGAAGGTTCGTCAAGCTGCTGGCGAAACCAAACCTTGCCTCACAATGTCCCAACGTGGCCCATCTGTCTATCCCTTGCTCCCCTGCTCCCCTGCTCCCCTGCTCCCCTGCTCCCCTTCCGGCCGAGTCGCCCCGAGGTTGCAATCCACGCCTGGCGAGGAGCTGCGAACCATGATCCCATCTGGTCGATGTTCTGCCTCATTGTTTCAAACCTCTGCTTCCACCAAGACGGCTGGACGGTAGATGCCATTCCGCACGCTGGGCACGCTGGGGTGGCTTGGGCCTGCGGGAATGCATGAATTGTTTCAAATCTAATCAATACCCACCCCCAGTCTGCAGCACCTTTCTCTATCGCGCCACATCCACATCCACATCCATCTTGAACCTCAGGCACGGTATCGCACTGTCAGCAATACCCTTCCTGATTCCCACCGGTGCAGCCGACAGGTCTAAGTAGTAGGTAAGAAACATTGTGATTCTTGCTGGTCGGGCCTGTACTGGCGCACCCAGATGCGACGGCCTGTACAAACACGCCCCTCACCACCAGCTTCTTCTCGGGCAATCGCCTGCCCATTGGATGCTACAGCACGCGGACATCACTCGGTCGGTTGGGTGACATGCTCCCATCGCCGGCATGGCGTGATCTGCCCGTCGAGAGCAATGTGTTCCCAGTAGTCGATGCACTATTGCGGACTGATGTGTGTCGGATGACGACGTGTTTTTAACAATTGAGCAGCGATCGGTCAGATAACATCTCTGCGACTGCGAGCAAATAGAGGACATACTAGCATTCTGGGTCCGGACCATGCAACTCGCATTCCTGCTGAGCAAATATCCCGGAGGGCGGTGGCGGAGCAGTCAGTCCTGGCGAGGGCATACAATACATACATCTGTACCGTAGGTTAGTTAGCAAGGGAGTGCGGCAAGGTCTGCCGATCTCCAAGCCGGCACATTCCAAATGCTCCGATCGCTTCTCTAGATAGATGTGCATACGCGCAGGCAGGGCGCAGGGCGCAGGGCACAACGTGTCTGGGCGTTTGTGCGACCCTAGAAGATCTCTGCTCGCGATGCCACTTGCTGAACCATTGCGTCTTTTCTCCGATACGCTTCTCGCATGCGCCCAGGCGCCACGCCGCCGATCTGCTACCTCGCCAAAACGGTCCCCCGGCACGGCCCGCCTCCAAACTGCCGAACGCCCGGGGGGGGGGGCTTTGAATAGCTCGGGGCAAAGACCGTCTGGCAGACGCGGCACATGCTTGGAATGGAATTTGCAACGCGCTGCTTCAAAATATGCTATCGTTAGTTCGCCGGAAATATCGGCTGTTTGGTCGGGCCATGTTGAGGTACGTTCTATGATTCCTACCTGGTGCAAGTCATCGTGGCCACCTGGGCAGAGAATGAATCGCTGTTGCTCATTAAGACGATGTTGTAGGTGCCACATGAAGATTCATTGCTTATAGAGACTATTTGGATGAAATGCCTTGTCAATATCACGGTACAAAAGTCCATTTTCAAATTCACTCACATGCTGGGGGACCATATCATATATCAATTTGGAGTTGCAGCATAGTGACTTAATAAATATATGGCATTGTCTTGCTAAACATATTGATTAAAGGAAATTTTCATAAACCTTCCATGAAGCTGGAAGGTCACATCATGGTCAGTCGATATTTGAGTTTTCAAAAGGTACTGGTGTGTAAGGGGATTTCCAAATTCACTGAGCTCGCTGTCCGATGCGTTGACGAGGTGTCGTCTGCTTCTTCCTCAGACAACCAGCCAGCACGACTCCCGCAAGGTTTAGACATGACTGGATTCTCGAAAACTAATCCCTTGCAACCTTCCATTGGTGACCAAATTGTTTCTCGTGAACTTTAAATATCTCCCAGGAGTCTGAAAGGCTTGAGAAATTCTCCCTAACGGGCTGGCAAAACCTCTTTCGGGCCCAATGGACCCTGCCGCCCTCTCTACAAATTGTGAACATGATTTGGCACATCTTATATGTAGTGCTCTAGAATTCAAGACTTCTTGATTGTACTGTTATGGGCAGCTTGGATTGTTTCCTCAATATATTTACATTGTGAACCCGGAAAGCATCGGAATGAAACTGGCATATCCCACTCGAAAAATTGACAAATGAGAGCCACATACGATCATGACTCAGTTCTAAAAATGCGGGCGGGCGAGAGCTAGAACTAAGTACTTCATGGCTTACTGCTTGGTGAACGGCTCATAAAGACAGAGCTCCAGTCCGAGCAGGTAAATGTGAGCCAGAGCAGAATGTTGTTTTGAGCATCTAATGATGAGCAAGCCCACTGTGCTTCCATGACACTACCAAAACCTGCGAAAATTTCTCGTGGCTGGTCAACGGTTGCTGTTGGTAACATCCAGTCGACGGTCACTGGGAACACTTGACTCACTTCAGCTGTGTCCCAAAATGCTGATAGGGTCTTTGTTATCTTCATAGGCTTTCGTATGACTGTCCGATGCGAATACTTACTTGAGTGAGACCTCAGTTCAAGGGCAAGTCATAACTTCTGAATATCCAGTAAAATTCTTAAAATTTATAATGGATTCCCCTCCCACAGGCTTCCAAGCATGTTAAGACTTTGCCTTGGGAGGCAGCTCGGTGTGTTGCATCTGCCTCGATGTGCCTCCATCTTCGTCTATTTCAGTAACCTTTTCCACCTGTCCCTTTTCTTCTCTGGCGCGATCTTCTCAGTACTCCCTTTCGATTTCAAGTTCTCCTCAATACTCGAATCATCTTCATCGTCAGAATACATGTCTTGTGGTTCATGAGGGTTCACCACAGTATCAGAATCTGTGCCAAGCTGGTAAGCAGGGTGGTTTCCGGTGCCTGTGGCACGGCTATACGCTTCGAGAGTGGCTTGTGCCAGCATCTCGGGCAGCCGTCGCCCGACATCTTCCACGCCGATATCTATCAAGTAGTATTTCCACGAATCCTTCACTACTGGCGTGGCAGAGGCCCGTACGCTGTGAAAATCGCTCTCAAATCTCCCATCCGACAACGGTTGAAACTCACGTGCCAGCATTTCGAATGATAGGGTCTTTGCAGCGAACTTGGTCTCACTCTCGAGTTTAATAGCGCCAAAAGCCACCTGAAACCCGCGTATTGAGCCCATTAATACTGCTAGACTCTCCCCGTCGTCACGCTCGAATATGATTGCGGCTGCGACTTTGCCCTCGCCCTTTGGGAGGCGGAATGCCACCGGCCATTTGTCGGGAACCCAGGTTCGGGGCGACTGCCGAAGCGTCAGTGGCTCCGGGATTTCTTTTGCATATCCAGCAGGCAGAAGTACTTGGATGACTCTGTAGGCATCAGGATGGGGGCCGCTGCGGAGCTGTAGAATGTGCTGAGGGAACACTCCCGCTTCGATGGGTGGTCGCTGGTCCTGACGCACATAGATAGTCTTTAACTTTCCCCGGACCTGCACGCTGCCAAACTGGGCAGCCCTGACACGGGCGTAATGCTGCCCCTCCTTATCTTCTCGACCACTAGATATCTTCCTCAGATATATTGCCAAGAAGCTCGAGTCCGTGTAGTTCGGCGGGACGGGGCAGTCGATGGTTGCCACAAATAGTCCATCCTCTCGTGCAGACAGGTGTAGTTGTATACGGAGGCCTCGGTTGGTCATCGTGTAGGGCTCGCGAGGGTCGCCCCAATCGTGGTAAGGAAGTATACCGTTTGAATGTGCAAAAGCTACTGGAGATGGGGCCAGAAGCCCGTGCAGCTCATCGGGGTCTCCATTTCGAATCACCCATGCGAAAAGCGACTGGTCGTCGGATGTTTTCATGATTTCTTCTTGAAGCCTCAAAAAAGCCTTCCTGCCGCCTTCACCGTAAAGCATAGGCATGTTGACGCCGAATATTCCCATCAAGCAATAGGCCGAGTCCTCAGGCCGCGTTGTTCGTCGGCGCGACATCCATGACATTCTCTTTGCGATGCTAGCGGATTCGATTGGACGCTCACCCGTCATGATGGCGGCGTCAATTCCCGTGATTTCTGTCAGAAAAGGGCTGATTGCTCTCTTCTCGCCGAGGCTGACCCAATCTCTTGTGAAAAAGACTAGATTGGTTGGTGCGAGAAGCTCCTGCAACGTCCACCCGCGTGTGAACCATCTGCTCGCTGCGAAAGACGCCTTCTTCTCTGCCGAGCCCAGGCTCTCGTAACTGAAGTCTTCGATATAGGCGTAACAGACTTCTGCCGTCTCGTACCAAACGTACATAGAGTTGATTGCTTCAGAAAGCTCAGAACTGCTGCTCTTGTCTATGCAACACGTGTCGATCCAGATGTAATCATATCCATTGCTACGAGCCTGGCGGCATGCGCCTTGGACCTTTGACAGTGAGCTCGGATTCTTGGTCCGCTCAGTGCCGTGAACGACGTCCTCGAAAACGACTTCGTCCTGAGCCCACGTATGGGAGAGGATAGCATATCGAATATTCTCTTTCCGAAGTTCCTCGGGTGTCTTCTCGAATAGCCTTTGAGTGGTTGTGTGAAGAAGCCGCATTTTTCACGTATTGGGACGATGAACTAGGAGGAGTACAGATGGCATAAGGGAGTTGGGCAAAGTCCCACCTATGCCTCTAGACCCCAATTCAAGAAGCTGTCTTCGGTATGCAAGCACTTGGATCAGATTCGGAAGCTGTTGCGGCCCGTCAGCCTCAACTGCCCCTGCAATACCAGCACCCTTGCGCAGTCACATTGCAGGGTCTTTGAATCCTTCGCAATCCTTCTATTGTGTACTGTGTAATACACGGTCCTGCGTAGGACGCAGGATACGACCTAGTGTGACGGCTGCACATTTACTGATCATTGGCACCGTAACACATTTGGTAAAGTATTGTGGCCTCTCACGGCCTGGATGATGCCAAGCTTATTAGGCCAGTTGATCTATCTGCTTGCTGTTCCCACACTGTGCATCCTGCCTCAACCTTTGTTGTTGCACTGCTTTTTTGGATGCTCGAGGTCTCGTCTCATTCGTCACAAGCGGCAGAAATCTCGTTGCCTGCACAGATAGAAGATAGATTGTCTGTCGTTGCCACAATTGATGTTACACAATTTTCAGCTTTGGGGTCATCACGGTATGGATGCAGGCTGTGCACCATTGCAGCCTCCTTTAAGGCTGCATATTACTTAAGAACCGAAAACAACAAGTCAACCATATGTAATTGTTCCATACTCCACTGTGGACTCACTTCTCGTTCCATAATATTACAACACTGGTTTGAAGTTTCCTGTAACCCTAACACTAAATTGAACAAGCCCCAAGGCTTCAGGAAAGATTGACGTCTGTTATGATGACGGAAAAAGTTCAGCAAGAGGCCAAGACGGATGGGAACCCGCCTCAGTACCAAGAACATACCACTCAAAATGGAACAGAAGTCACACAAAATCACTGGCAGAACCTGCCTGCAGACTTGATACAGGTGGAACAAGATAAAGGGTATGCTTAAGTGTCCTGGTCACCTCCCTCTCCTCTGGTCTCTATGATATTGACGAGCCGCGATCACCAGACCAACTGTCCCGGAAAAGGTCATGTCACCTCCTGCAAAGAATGCTCACATGGAGATGCCTCCAATCGTCTCGGAGCCCGAGCCGCAGATGGTGACGCCACTGTCCAGACTGACAGCGACACCGACTTTTATCGACTGTCCCTTCTGCCTCCAGCGGACTCAGACAAACGTAACGGCAGAGGGGACGTCGATGCAGACCATAGCAGCGGCTCTGTGCTGCCTGTTCTGCGTGTGTGCAGTCTGTCTCCCGTACATGTGTCACTGGTTCGAGGATACACACATCTACTGTTCACGATGCAAGGCGAGAGTGGCGACCATACCGCATGACGGGCACATACACATCTACCAGCCAAATGATCCCGCAATGGTTGCAACGATTTATCAGTAGCTGGTTGGCGGTTAACGTGCTGGGGTAAGGATAATTCGGTGGCTTGTTCTGGTCATGATCATGGAGAGTCGGCTTTGAATGTACATACACGAGGAATGCGATACCCTAGCAGGGCGGGGTGCTCTTGAAGCTGTTGCATAGGTTTTGAGACATAGCCAGGGAAACTGCAACTTCCCTTTTTCGCAGCTGCGTACTAATTCCAAGACGAGTTCCCACCTGGGCATGTTTCCTTCCTTCATTTCTCGCTTCTCTGGCCCACACACCCTCCGTATTCCACTTGTCCATGCATGCCCCTCTTCTGCCCTTCAATTCCCTCAGTCGAGAAAAGACAAGCAAGACATCGCAAGCCCACGAATGCTTCCGTCTGGTCTGTTGATACCAATCTACTTTGGAAAGTCTTCTACCACTAATTCTACTGCTCACACTGCTTCTCTTTCGGCCACGTACTCAGTCACACCCAAGTTTCCAGTGGCGATCTTCCCTGCGCTGCCTCCAGAATGGCTCCATCACCATGCGACCAGAAAAAGGCAGAAATTGTCCGCCTATTTCAGAAACAGTGCATCGCAGAAACTGAAACAGCCAAGGCCATGTACGATCTTGAATGCCTTCAGGTCAAGGAAAACTACAGGTCCAAGATGCAGTTGGCATGTGACGACCTCAGAGAGCAAGAGTTGAAGGAGTTGGCCGAGAAGAAGAGGATTCACAATGCAAAGATGGGGCCCATCAAGGCCAGGCACGCATTGGAGCTCGCTGAAATACAACAGCAATATCGCACCGTCGGCTTCGAGCCTGATCCACTCCCACCTGCTCTTGCTGAGGCTCCCAGCTCATCTGATCTGGCAATGACGGGTGTAAGTACCCCCTAAAACGGTGGCGATGATGCCCATCACAAACCGATCTACGGAGGTGGGTTGCTGACCAGCAGAAGGGTGAGGCTGGTCAAAAGACTTCCACCTCTGCCAACAATCATCTTGATGACTCCGACGAGTCTAGCGATCAGTCAGACATTCCGGCAGTTCTTCCCAAGATCACGAAGGAGGCTACAACCAAGGCGAAGTTCGCCCTTCTCACTTCCAAGCGCAAGAGGCGCGCAAGTATGGAGTCTGGAGATGGCGATCATCAGATTGATGATGAGCCGAGCTCATCCCAGAGCGAGAACGAAGGCGACCAGGATGATTTTAGTGATTTCACTTTCCAAGACTCGCCAATGCGACCTTCCCGAAAGATTCCTAAGACGTCCAAGCGAGCTCCTGCTCAGACACCCGCGTCGTCTGCCCCGCCGGGGAGGATGAAGAATGGCCTTGATCAGCATGGAGACGAGAGCATGTACAGTGGTCCAGGTACGCCAAGCCTCATCGATTCCAGCCCTGTCTTTTCCCCTTATACGATGATTGCAGCAGATTTTCTGATAACGAGTTGAGTTCAACAGCTTCGCAAGGTCCACGCCGAGGAACTCGACGCGGTCGGCCAGAGCCTGGCACGTACGTGATCAACGCCGCAACTTTCCCCAAATACAATGAGTCGTGAGACAACCTTCAGGAGAAAGCTTGCCTGCGAGGTGAAGAGGTGCTACGCGCGAGATACCTCTCACTGACACCCGCCGTCGGAATTCGTCGGAATTCGCATGGTCATTCAGAAGCTTTTATAATCCAACGTCACCCCTTTTGATCCATTGAGAGATTTTGGCGAATTATTCAACAAATTGTTTGACTGGAAATGGATGATATCTGCGGGGTAGGCTTAACCCGATAGCTATAGGGTCTTTCGCGGCGCTCTGTCCAATACTTATGTACAATGGCACAGTCACATCCTCACAGATCTCATGGTAACCGTGCATCCCTTCTGACTTATCCCTGCAATGTAGTTACATGTTTTCTGCTGGAGAACCCGTGCAGAAGGCCACTCCGACAGAGGCTATTCGCAGGAGACTCCTCCATTGGTGGCTTTCCTAAAAGAGGTATCTCATGCTCCATAGGAGGTGCTTCTCGAGAGTATCACTCGACAGTAGATTTGGTCATGGATTCTACCCAAGTGGTCCAATGTAGATGCGGTGGCTACATACCAGATGCTCGAGCAAAGTCTGGCTTGCTAGTAATATAAACATTGTATCAACTACATTGCCGTGTCTAAGCTCACTCTGCATCTCACTCAATGCCGCCGCTCGAGTGTGTGCAAATCACACGGTCCAGCATCCCAATGAGAGATAAATCCATATTTTTGAATAATCTACCGACTCAGTGACCAAAATCTCGAGAACCCTAGAGTAGTGGTGAACACGATGCCTAGGTCCACTTGAAGGGATATAAACTACAAAGTAAAGCCTCTCCCAACCCCTTCCACTTTAAACCGGGGCCTATACCTAGGTAATTGTGAAAAATTTAGGAGCGCACCCCACCTAGACCTATCTTAAATCCTTAAGATTCCCTCGTGCAGCCTCGTTTGCATATCTACACTGCCCAGGTGTTCGCTGCTCTTATGGCGCATATCTGAATTCCTTGTTCTCTCGATCTGTGAGGTCCAAAAATTCTTGGTTTGTTTCCACCACATAGCTGTCTCCCAATTCTTCCTTCTCTCTATTTCTCTTCTCATTTTCTCTCACTGCTAAAAGACGTATGAGGTAAAGGTCAATAGGGATCAACACGTAAAGAATGCAGATAGATGCTTTTGCAGGCATGTATTGGGTGGCATCCTTACCCTGAAATGTCTGAGGCGAGATGAAATTCCCGACTATATATGCAATCGTCCCAATGTAAGTGACGGTAATTGGTTTAGTTGATCCGGCCAAATTTGTGCTTTGCAACGCAAATCTACAGCACTCAGAGTCAGCCATCAAAGAAGTAAAGGAGGAACTTTGTGCTAACATAATAAAGAGTGGGCCACAAGGTAGCTATAACATGTCTTCGTACCTGAGGTGTTTGTTGTATAGGCTAAGAATGGGATATTTTTGTGCTTGAGGGGATAAAGATTGAACCTAGAAGCTGCTTACGGTTTTCCAGCCGATGGGGATGCCTCCACTTAGATAGAATCCTATGAGCGCTGCCGCCCTGTTGGTCGTCGCCGTTAGGACCGCGTCAAGGATAGATGGTTTGTGACCCGCGATGCAAATCCACAGACGTTGGCCAGTCTTGCTTGCCAGATACGTAAGGCCGGTTAGCACAACGATCTCGAAGGCACCAAGTGGTGTCACAAGCAGCAGGCTCTCCTTGCTGTTGCAACCCATGCCTGTGACTAGTATGTTCCCAAAGCTTCTTGCTTTCGAGTTGGAAATGTTGGCAGAAAATATCCAGAAATATCCAGAAGGCGTACAGCCAGGTATCGAGGTGTCTCATCGCCTCCTAGAACTGGCTCCACTTGAGAACTCGGTTACCAATACCCTGTTCATTTCCACGCATGCGTTCTGCATACAGAGCTTTCTCCTCGGCAGACAGGAGCTTGGCCGAGGGGTGAGTCCGGGAGCACGATCCAGAAAATGATACCGACCACGGAGGTGAGAAGGCCCAGGAAGAGGAAGATCACTTGCCAGCCTTGGAGGGCGGCGTCAACATCGTTCCCGACGTTATTAGCGACCCCGTAGGAAAAGCAACTGCCCAGGAGCGGTGCGAAGCCGCACATGGAGAACTGGATGCCGACGCGGAAAGCCTGTTCCTCTTTGCGATACCACTGCGACGTGAAGACGACCCATACTGGCGCCACGGCAGGTTCTGCCATACCAAGGATCACGCGGTAGACCATCAGAGTCGCAAAGGACTTGCATGCTGCTAAGCAAGCCAGAACGGCTCCCCAGATGATGACGTTGACGGCAACGTACTTCGCCAAGGGGAATGGCTGAATTAGGCGGACAGTGGGAAACTCGAACAAGAGTTGTGCAAAGAAGAATATGCTTGCTATCCAATCGAATTCGTTGCCATGTAGGTGGGCAGACTCCTTGATGCCGGTGACGCTTGCATAAGAGACGGCAATCTTGTCCAGGTATTGAAGAACTGGACGCCGCGTTAGCGAGGTGAAAGGGGACCTTGAGCTTCGTTTTACTGCTGCCAACTGACAATATACTATACAAATTAAAGGCATAATATGTAAATCAATGCGCCAGACGAGCTGTCTGTGCTTGTCAGGGTCGAGGATCTGTGTCCGGGAATCATGTTCTCGCAACATATCGAGTGCTGCATCAGCATCACTCCAAGCATGCTTTTCGACCGACTGCTGTGCCTGCTGTGGGTTCTTATCCTTGTCCGACGCCATTTTCGACGGTATCATTCGTGAGGCCAATCTGCCGACCATCAACGAAGACTGAAAAGTCGCAGCTGGGGATTGTGTTGTTCTGTGCTCAATATTTCTAAAATTGTAGTCTGTGGTGATCCTATGGCAAAAGAAGAGCTTTTCCTCAGGAATGACGTGCTGATACAGCGAAGCACGTAGTTCTGATTAGCGAATGCTTGCTTGGCTTGATTACCAAAATGAGGCACGTACAGAATGTGCTGATGGTGGATACCCACAAAGACTTGTCTTGAGCAACTTAAATACTCCAAGTGTCATGGAGAGTATCTGAAGCCAAGACGGTTCCTACGGCTCCTGCACTTCTTCTACCACACAGGTGGAAGCATCAGGATTCTCAACATACTCACATAGCGTATTGTAATCAAACGACTGTCATTAAAATGACTATATTTTACCCCGTCCCGGACAAGAGGAATCGAGTAATTTGACAGTCTTAATATCTTGTTTTTTAATAATCCTACATAATCAATATACGTCTTCCCTAGCAGCTGCTGGCCGTAAAGGAAAGATAGCTAGGTTTTCCTGGTGTGTTAGGTATGTCGAGTGAGAGATCGCAGTCATGAATAGCTGGAGTGATGAATAGCTGAATCGGAAGTCCATACATTGTTGTGTGCATTGGACTTAGCTCTTACTTTCGAGGAATCTTTGACCTTTAGATAGTTTCGTCGCAATGTTTATCACGCGCTGGGGTCCAGATATGTGGGCGGAGATCACCTGCTAACATTTGATGGACAGCAGGCGCTTCTTCATGCTCGCGAAACAAGTCGGACGCTCAGGAATATCCTGCTCACTAAAGCCCCAGTTTGAACCCCTGTGGACGGAAATTTCGAAACGAAGTCCACAATCGTGGACTGGATGAGTTTTATACTCTCTAGTTCTACATGCCTGCGGATTGCAAGCTCCCTGATAACTTAGCCACCGGCACAAATAATATACGGATTCTCTTTCTCTCCATGAATTCCTATTCCTAGCTATTCCTGAGCACAAAATGTCAGTGACTTGACGGGCGGCTCAGATATGGTGACGAGGGTGAGAGGCCAGATGTTCTTCATCGGTGGCAGCCTTGTACGAACGTCACAGGCGGCGTCAGCGTTCTAGAGCTCGATCAGCTAGACTCAGAAACGAAACACGTTGATAATTGACACTCTCAAAGATATTACGCCAATCAAATCTGGTCATGTGAGAGAGGGCTGGCCTGTGAACTTGCTAGGCAACCAACACTTAGTTCGCTGGTGGTTTTTGCTGTCGGGACAGTCAGTGGAGACGTGGGACTGTGAGCTGATTCTTGGGAGTAACTTCTGTCCGTTGGTAAATTTGGTCCCCTAGTAATCATCTTTCAGCTTTGTCTTGTTCTCATCTTAGAGCAGATTGCCACAGCCTCGGCAAAGGAGCTAACCACCGTTCACGCGGATGCGTATCTCTCAGTCACAACACCTTGGAACACTGTGAATGTTGATTTTAGAAGAGAACAAGTGATGACGTTGAAACTTGTCGTTGACTGAGTTGATTGATAAGCTCACGCTGTTTACCTTTCCGAATGCTTCAAGCTCTGGCCTTGCAACTCCCTAATGGGATCTGGCGTGACTTTCGCGGGTCCTACCAAGCTTCGAACGTAAGAGTAAAACTATCAGTGGTCCCCAGCATAATGAAGACCGGGAGACAGCGGCGCATCATAATCACCGAAACTGCTGTGACCATATGCCCGCCAGGAGCTTCAATAGCGTTACACGCCGTGACTAGCAACGCCGATTCTACCACTTCTCACAGCGCGATTGATAGCCTGAATTCTCAAAATTCGTTGCAACATAAGGTCGTAGTACAGTCAAGCGAAAAGACATAACATCAATTGGTATCCTAATCAAAAGAAAGCATCAATGTCGACAGCACGGAGTTGGCGAGCACATTCCCATGCTTGCTCCGTAAAGTTCGAGCCATGCACATGCTCAAGTTCATCCATGCGCTAGTATTAGGCATTGGCTAATGAACTCTACAATGTCAAATGATCACGTCAACCTCGTTGCCGACATGCATACGCGTATCTGTGGCCGGGTAGGAGCTGCATTCGGAATTCCGGCACCCAACTAGCTCCCATCAAGTTTTTCTCTTTCGAGGTTAAGAAGGGCTTGTTCGCAATTTAGGAGGCATGACGCCAGTGCTTTTGAGCCAGATCTTGACTCCAGCGTGACCAGCTTATTGCCGGACCGCGGATAGCACGGCGTCTGGTGACTCGGCACGCACATTGTGCGTGCCGAGTCCCGCGACCGGCCGAGGGCAGCTTCACTTTGTCGACTCATGTCTGCCCATTGGCTTTAGAGTTCGTTCGATCTTACTCGTGCACATTACTGCGTATGATGTAGAGGAAAATGGCCACTGCTGTAAGCGTCCAGGCAGAGAAGGACGCTCCGCGACACCCGGACGCGTAGGGGCCCATGGACTCATCGAAGGGTGACGAAATGCGTGTTTCCAAATGCCAAGCTCTAACCCGGCGATAGATGATCCGAGAGCAGCATTGTCGCACGTTCAGTGTAAGGTACCACAGCGGAATCTGCTTCCATGCCGCCGGAAAAGTCTCAACATTCTACTTGTGAAGTATGCTTCTCGGTGACCCGGGTGTGCAAGCAAGTGCTTGGTAATCGACGTAGATTGTGTGGGTCTAAGGGCAGGTGCCCGCATCAATCTGCACAACGTGACTGCCAGAAGCAGACTGCATACCGCCCCTGGACTGCAGCGGCCGAGCTTCTACAAATCCGGTCTTAAGGTCCGGGACGGAGTTTGCGGGAAGGCCCAGACGTCACCTGTCAGATGTCTTGGCCCATGCATACCGTAAATGTCGATTCCCAATGCAACAATTCAAGTTGCGGCGAGAGGGACGGAAGTGATGCGATGATCAACGGTGACGAGGCTGTGCTGTGTTTCAGATTTTTTCTTCTGGGAAGTCCATGGACCTGTAGGAGTGGCACGCGTCGAACGAACCTGGCTCCAGCTCGTGTGAGACAGCACAATCCCTGAATCACACTGAATACATTGCCGCAGTACATGTTCAGAGGTCCGAGACAGCCGACAGGCAAAAAAAGGGCCAAGCTTCAGCAGATCTGCGCCTAGCACCAGCTGGGGACTTGGCATTGGACCCGGGTAGCCGGACTCAACGACCAAGGCTGGACGTCATGCAGACCGAGAAGCTTTCATTATCTCAAGAAAGCGGGGGTCATAGTCCGAGTTGGTGAGGGAGCTTGGTGGATCAGTGGATTGCCCATGCCATCTGGGAATAGCTCGGTGGGATCATTGATAGCATGAGCCTGGCTCATTTTGTAACAAAGTTTGGGTGGGCCGCACGACTCGGTATTTGAGGGGTGCTGGGGGTGGCCGCGTCGGTTTGGGCAGTCTCGTGCCCATCTGAGCCCAGCCTCGGAATCTTGCTGGCGCCAATTAATCTGGTAGACTAGTAAATGAAGAATGAAGGCATTTATTTGTCAGTCTGCTTTTCCACATAGGGAAAAGAACAAGGCGCGCGCGTGGGAGATGGGCTGGCCAGATCAGACCCACCCTGGGGGACCCCAGTCGCAACCGGGCACGACCAGGGTGTCGGGAAAAGAAGCTCGCCCTAAGACGGCGCCCGTCCTTGGCAATGTGGGCGAGGGAAGCTTGAGAAAAGCTTCGTTTGCCGCCAAGTACTGATGGTGACCTATTCAAAGTTCGGCAATCTTGGAGCGGCGGCAACTAGGGTGATTCGCCGTCGCTGGTGTGACGTGGTGTGAACCGTTGTGTTGACTTGCTGGCCAGAAGCCAGTCTCGAGCAGGATGGGCATGGGATGCCGAATCGAGATCGGGCCAGACAGGCCTGCCCGAACCACACCACAACAAGCACAGCCAGGTACTATTGTGGTAGGTGCATTGCATAGGTAGTGGCAGCGCAGGCCGACTGTTTGAGGTTCTGGCTCTGGCTCTGGCTCTGGCTCTGGCTCTGGCTCTGGCTCTGGCTCTGGCTCTGGCTCTGGCTCTGGCTCTGGAACTGGATCTGCTGTTCAGCTGCTGCTGCTGCTTCCCGGCCCTGGTGTTTTGATGCTGACTCTGACGGAAACCACCGCCGATTCGTTCCACACGTCTCGGGCTTGTGCCACTTTTAAGTCGACCAACGGCAGCAGCGGCAACAGGTCTGTCCGAGTGTGCATCCGGTTTGATGGATGATAGCTTTGCCCCCCCTCGAGCACAGCCTTGTTGCACACGCTGCCCGACGACCACGCAGCGCAGGTCAGCGCAAGACAGCGCAGAGATGGGTCCTCGCTGGGGCTACCCTGACAGCCTAGGTGCATTTTCATGCAGCTGGGGACCCGGGCGCGTGCTGGATAGTGAGGAGAAGGAGCGTCATGATAGGAGGACAGCGGGAGACAATGGGAGGTTCCCTCGGAAAGAAGGCAAGCGGCCATCTCGAAGCAGCTAGCCCAAGATACCTAGGCCGCTGTTGTAGGAGACACCCCTGCAGAGCTGGACATTCCCTGGCCTGGTCGGGATGCCCTGGGTGCCCCAGTGCCCACCCGGCTCCTTGCTGCTCTTCGTGGGTGCTCGTGCCTCTCGTGGCCGTATAAAGACCAGACGGGCGTCAGGTCTTGGCATTTCCCACGGGTGTCGCTCTTCCCATCCCCCTCAAATCTTCCACTTGGATTTCCGTCGCACACACTCTTCTCGCCTCAGCCGTGCCTCCCTGCCTCCGCGCCTCCGTGCCTGTCTCTTTTTGGCCGTGCACGCCTGGCTGCAGTTTTACCTACTGTATTCTGAACAAGTGCCCCCCCCCCACTTGGCTTCCACTCCTACCCAGTACAGTCAGGCCCAAGCCCTACGTCTGGGTGGTCCAATCTGACTTCTCCCATCTCTCTCTGCCTCCTACCTGACTCTGCTCACCCACTCACTCACTTCACTACCTTGGCTTCTTCCTCGGTTGAGGCATCGCTCCTCCTTTTCCCCCCTCCTCTTTCATTTTCACATACCCCAACTATCAACACGTGGGGTGACGGACGACCTCGCCTGCTGCTGGCCTAGCTCTCCTGTTCAATACTTGTCCCAAGCGTCCTAGATGCCTCCGTGCCTTGAGCCTTGGGTTCTATAGCCCGCACAATGATGGTCGACAATGATGGGCAACAGTAAGTTTGATTCTTTGTTTGGTTTTTGGTTTGAGACGATCTGGTCCCATTTCTGGTTACTCCAGGGCCGAGACGTCAAAACTCTTGGAAATCTCTTGGGTGTGGTCTTGGGTTGTTTTGATCGCTCTTCCCCAGGCCTTGGGCCCTTGGCACCCGCCTTGGCACGACCCAGCAGCCCAGATTCAGATTGCCCCAGAAAGCACAAGCACACCCACAACGCCGTGCCATGCCATGCCATGCCCATGCCATGCCCATGCCATGCCCATGCCCATGTCTTTGCCATGCGACGGCCAATTCTTCGGCTCGGGAACAGGAACACGAGGGCTAACTCAACATTTGTGTCACAGCCTACGTCGACGATATCCAAAATGCAGTGTATGTCTTGAGTGTGTTTCCTTGTGTCGTCTTGCCTTGTACCCCTCGCCTCTCCTGTCTACCCGTCCCCATCTTCCTTGTCCCACGCCATACATGCCGCGTGGGTGACGCCGGCAACGTGGTGGTCTCGGTGACGTTTCGCCTCACCTGCACATATCACCAATCTCTTGTTCGTCCACAGGTGCTACGTTGTATCCCGTCGCCGAGCCATCCTTCTTAATGACGTCTTCCCGGCGTCTCGGGTCCTGGAAGGGGGGGGGGGCCGCCTTGTGAGACGCCGCCTACACCTGACCCTCTCATGATACACGCAAAGAACATTCCCGCCGTGTCCGCCGATAGCTCTTCGTCGCGTCGTATACTGACATCCTTCAAGGCTTCTCTTCAGCAACCCCGTCTGGTCTGGCGCCGATAGCATTCCATCGACAATCATCAGGAACATTACCGCGCTCTCCGTGAGTCGTTCCCCGCCTGACGCCGCCTCCCTTGGGCCCGAAGACGTCCTGCCCAATCGCTCCCGGCCTTTTATTAATGTCTTACAGAGCGACATAGCCTATTCCGCAGAGATCAACGATAACATAACCATCCTGTCCTCTAGATACGCCCAGACAAACAATGGCATCATTCAAGGGCTGCTCTATGTGCCCGATCTCGAGGCCCGTGACCCGTGCACCGACTTCGAGTCTGCATATGTGCCCAGCACCGCTGTGCGACAAGCCCACCTGCCACCTTCCGATTACAATCTGATCGCCCTGGTGCCTTGGTATAATGCGAACTGCACAAGATCATATCTCGCTTCTGCAGCATTGGATCCGATTCGCGCCTTGATCACCTACAGACCCGATAATAGCATTGGGCGGCCCCCGCCTGCCGAGGACGAGATCTGGAATCTCCAGGACCGCGATGCTTGGAAGTCCTACAGCAAATTCCCCATTTACGCCGTCTCAGGTGCCGTCGGTTCATCTATGATGACACAGCTTAGCCTATATTCAGGCAACGTGACGTCTGTTCCCTATGGAGAGAACATCTCTGCGCTATACAACCCCGACGCCGACGATTACGTCCGGATTTGGTCCCAGATCCACGTGGCGACAACGGATTCATTGCCGACTATCTGGATCTTTATCCTGATATGTGTGGCGGCACTATTCTTTATTGTGGCCGGCATCTCCTGCACCATGCATTATGTTCAACACAAGCGTCGGGCTTCTCTTCAGCGTCGTGTCATGAGTGGCGAGGTGAATCTGGAGGCCATGAACATCAAACACGTCTTGGTTCCTATCGAGCACGTCGAAAAGTTCCCACTTTTCACGTATAATTACGAGCCAAATGCGAACAGCATGCCACCCTCACCGACGACACCACGGGCACCTGCACGAGCCCATGTTCGACTCAATAGCCTGGGAATCGACAAGACAATTGCATCCATTCCCGCACCGCCTTATTCAGAAAAAGCTTTGCCCAGCCCAACAGCGAAATCAACAGTCACTGGTATCACTGCCGCTAGTACGGCAACAGACTATCAACCTGCATGTTCGATATGTTCCCAGGACTACGAAAACAGGGTAACCATCATACGCGAACTTCCCTGTGGTCATATCTTCCATCCAGATTGTATCGACGGATTCCTTAGCAGCCACAGCTCTTTATGCCCCCAATGCAAGGCCTCCATGCTTCCGAAAGGCTTTTGTCCAAAGGTCACCAACTCGATGGTCCGTCGGGAGAGGGCGATTCGGAAGCTTCGGGGTCGTGTCATCATCGATGACTCGGACGTGGAGAGCGGCCGTGCTCGGCCAGACACCTGGAAGTCGAATGTGAGGAGGAAGCTGTTCCGTCCAAGTAACAACGCGGCCAACCTAGTGCAGCGGGTACCAGCTCGTCAAGCTGAAGGGCCAACACCCGAGACTCGACTGCGAATGCGCGACCTGGCTGGCGAAGAGTTTCACGATGGCCGGAGCTTAAACGGACAGCCCAAATGGAAGAGGGCCACGCGAACGTTATTCCCTGGATTTTCCTGATCTTTTGTCCATTCTCATATTTTGGACTCTTTTCTTTTTCTGTTTTTTTTATATATGGAACGTTTCCCACGTGATACCCCGGAGCTATCTCCACATCTGATTTAGTGAGCATCGGACGGCGTTACTAGGCCTGGTGGGTTCAGGTCGTGCATATTGGGGCTTTGAGGGACGAGCACCATACCGGAAACATTTTATGGCAAAACCGGCCAGAGGAAAATTATCAACTGGTAGGATACACTTCTTACGACAGGAAGGTGGTCAAGAAGCACATGAAGCTTGCTGCCCTCGAGGCTGCGGAGAAGAGGCTCAAGAAGAGGTCATCGCCAAGCCAGGCGCCGAACCGGGCGACAAGGACTGGTCGACACGGACACATAATGTGTGCCAAGCAAGTCAAGTTGTACATGTTGCCACTTCATCTTGACCCTAATAATGGGTATCAAGACTCGCATAAAGACATAGACCTGAACGTAGCAATAGAAAATAGTATGTTTATACATTCGTGGACCACGAACACGATTGTGGAAATGAGGAACACGGATTTTACAGAAAAGAATGCGCGGACTTTTGAGTCACAACTACCAGCACTAGTGAAGTGACCATTTAAAATCATCAGAATAGGTGCATTTCCCATGTAGGGAGCTAAATTCAACAAGAATAGGAATTCGTATCCTCCAACTTGATATTGTCCTGTTCTCATCGTCTAAATCCTAAGGAATGAGTTGCGCCGGATCCCTCCCTCCTCAACCACTGTGTCAACCGGGGCCTCGCCCTTCTTGTACGCCAGTATCTCGTTCACAAAAGTGTCAACATACGAGTGGCATATTTAATCCGACCTTTAGAACTCCGGATCCCCCTTCCCGAAGCGGCGCAGCAGGCCTGCGACCAGGAGAAAAGCCATGTGATCAAGGGAGTATCGCAGGGCTCGGGAAAACTCGAGGTCCTCCTTCCTCGCATCTACGAGTGTTCTGGTCGGCTCTTCGAAGAGAAATTCGGTGGCGGAGTCGAGGGTGAGGTGATGGAAAAGCGGCTGAAGGTGAACGGTGGCTCCATCTCGCGGAAGGAGGCGGAACAGGTGGGCGACGTGAGTCTCGATATGAGCCCAAGATCAGCAACACGTTCCCTCGCGAAGCCGTCCACTCGTCGCCGTCGCTGGCGCTTACGCCCTGGCCGAGCAGCGACCCCATGATACGTTGTCGTCCGCCGAGGGTGAGCTCCTTGAACCTGAGTGACAGGAGCGTCTTGACGTTCTCCGGGTCCGCCGTGAAGATTGAGCGGCGATGGGAGCAGCGGACTTCCCAGGTCGGACCAGCGTATTGGAATCCGCTCGAAAGTAACCCGAGGAAACGGTGGTGCCAAAAGGCCCGGATGTTTGTGATGATAAAGCCCAGCCCCAAAATGTGCTCTTTCAGCGGAAACTTGCGGCATGGTCTACATCTGTGTTGCGCTCTGAATCTCTTACTCGATATGTCTCTTCTAAATTTTGAGATAATATCAAGGGAGAGAACCAGGAAGACAGAAATCGCACAGAGCTTGGATAAAAGACGCCAGCCAGGCGTCGTTGCTACGGCTAGTATTTCCAGCAGCGGCATCGTGCTTTAGCTGCAGCCCCAGCACCAACTGATGCAGCACAGGTGACTCTCGATAAGAAAATAGCATAAGTTTTTTTAAAGTCTCATAGAGACTTGGAGTGGCTCTTAGGCCGACTCTCAGTCTTTGAATGGATCTCGATCCTTATCACCCTCGTGCTGGGTCCACGCATAAGCCATGTCCCTAGATAGTTGGACTCCAGAGCGGCCGCTATAAATGGTAATATTTATATCGTCAAAGAGATATATTCTCATTTCAGCTGCTCAAGATTATCTCATCATGTCAGAAGTGGATTTCCTTTTTGACATGAAGGCTGCATATGTAAAGAACATTAAGCGAAAGGACTTTCAAGCCTCTTGAGCATCTGTACATTGGCATATTTACATCCAATGTTCTCGTATCTGTACCAGGGACTCAGCCCCATTTTTCTTTCTAGACAAATTAAAAAAAAAAGGGGTACGAAATATACTTTTCCCCGTGTAGTGCAATAGAGATACTAGTCAATAATATTGAGTAGCTTCTCTTCTCTCTCAAGTGACCGATTGCACTCTGAATCCGTATACATCCCGAAGGCGTACGGTCCCTGCACACGGTGGTAAACGCTTAAAGACCCAGCGTCAAAAGAATACATTGCCAACAACAGTGTAGAAGTCTGGGCACGTGGCCTTAGCCTCGTACCGCACAGACAAGGCAAGGAAGCATCGCTCCCGACGGCGACACATAGTCCAGGGGAGACTCCCTTAAGTGAACTTCAAGTGAAACTTCTGCGAATGAGCGCGCCTCGAACCTACAAACGAGCTTCATGGATATTTTGAGGAATCTCCCGATATTCTCAGTAGCTATTCATTCTTGTGTCCTTGAGTATAAGATGCACTGTGTGGAAGCAGTATTGTGAAGGTTTCATGTAGGGTTTCGTGTGCTACGAGTCTTCCTAGGTAACTAGGTAGAAGTACAGATAGGGGTGAATTATTTGCCTCTGTTTGAAAGTAATTTGGCATCTCGAAGCCAAAAGAACATGCCAATGACCTGTACGAGGGCTGTTTATGGTTGTGTATCGGGCATCCTACAGGGACGGGAAGAGTAAAAACCTTGATTTAGGCAACAAGAATATGTGCTGGCGCCATCCACTTTCGTTCAACTGAGGAATCAATGGCTCAGAAGATTCGACTATAACAGATGCCTGGATAAAGAATTAGTCCCGGTAGCCGCCTGAGTGGATCTTGGATTCTCACGTCAGAACTGTTGCAGAAATTCACATGCGCTATACAGACATTGCCAAGGATGGCTGTTGTTGGTGGGTGCCGGAATTCATGATGATGTTGGATGAATGGAATCCTGTCAGATTGTTTGTTACAGTGAACCGAAGCGACTGGTGTGCTCGCAAGATATTACACATGAGCAAGCTAATGTCCCGTTTGCCGCTGTGCTTTGTCGATCAATCTTACCGACGTCAGATCAACGTTTTCACTTTTATTTCAAGACTTGTATGTGCATCTGGGCAGTCCGACAAGCTTATTCGAAGGGCATTGGTTTGGATGCCTGACTTGCCCACTTGGGCAGTTTTGAGGATGAGAACGAGGATTCGCAGGGTAGAAATCGGGGGGTACAGGGCAACAAGTACCCACCGACCAATCAGAGCGCCCCATTCAACGTCACCTCACCCACGCACCACCCACCCAAGTACTTTTTATACCCCTAACCTACAGACCTACCAAACCCCCTTCGCCCACTAAATAAGACTCCCTCACTAACCACCCACAACTAACAATATAGACTAAATTCTTCTTACAATTAATTATATTACTTTTAAAAATATATCTTTATTAGTTAGAATTAAATTTTTTAGTATTACAGCGATATTACTAGTCCCTAACTATACCTACCTTAAGGTATAGTAGTAGGTAGACTATTATAACTAGAACGCCTAATTAGATAAGGTAAGAAGTAGTAAATTACTAGGGTAGAAGAAATAATAGGGGTAAGTAGAAGCGATAATAGTAGTATATATATAGTAATAGATATATGTTGTTAATAACTGTATCTTGTTGTTTTGTATAGCGAATTGGTGGTGTAAATTAAGGTTAGCGTACAGCGGGTACACGTTGCCCTGTACCCCCCGATTTCTGCCCTGCGAATCCTCGTTCTCTTGAGGATTTTGGGCCGGCCCATTGAGAAACACTCCATCCCCACAAAGCCTTTTATGACTTTCTTTTCGCGTTCAGAAATCATTCGGTCTTGGCTTAGCGGATGGATATCCTGCCAATGACTCAAAACTTGAATGGCCCTTTCTGAAGTATCAAATGTCTGCCGTACAGAAGTCTCAGCCGAAATCAACGGGCACGGAGAAGGCAGTCGCAATGAGTATGAAAGTGTCGGGCCAGGAATCGGATTGCCAAATTCCAAGGAGGAACCTGCCTCATCCCGTGAGTGGCAATTCTGGGGCATATTTCCCTCGATTTGTCTCGCGACACTGCTCATCGCTCTCGAGTCCACGGTCACCACAGCATCCTCGCCCAAGATTGCCGCTGACCTCAATGCTGGGGACAATTATGTCTGAATTATGAACGGATATTTGCTCACAGCGTCAGTTGATTTTCCAATTGCTGTTTCAAACCAACCTCCGCGTCTGGTTCGTGTACTGATGAACATCATGTAGCACGGTTTTCATCCCCTTCTTCGGCCAGTTCGCCTTTGTCTTCAGTCGGCGATGGCCCACTCTCTTCGCAGTCTTGATGTTCATGCTCGGTAGTGGAATGGCTGGTGGTGCAAAATCTATGCTATGCTTGTAGGTGCGTCTACAATATGCCTTGATACCAACGAAAAGTTGAATATTAACATTCTTATTCGCGTAGTAGCTAACCGTGTTGTGCAAGGTCTGAGTGGCGCGGGTGTCGGCGTCCTAGGAAACATCATCGTGTCCGACTCGACCTCTGTTCGGGAACGAGGCAAATACCTTGCTGCCATCTTTGGTGTTTTCGGCATATGAATCGCAGTCGGGCCTGCAAACGGCGGCACCATCTCTCAAACGAATTGGCACTGGGTCTCTGCACGTGCAGCTCGACAATTCAAAGCTTTTCCCAAGCACTATCTTTATATTCTCATTCAATTCTTGTCATATACATATGTCCTTCATCTTCCAACACCACTGGCTGACATGTAATGTTACCTGCAGTGGTTAAACTTGCCTGATGGAGCCCTGGCATTGGCCATGCTGCTCTTATTCTTGCATGTCGACGCACCCAGGCTCTTGAACGCGCGTCAAGGACTGAAAAGGGTAGGCTGGGTCGGAAATTGGTTATTGATTGGCAGTGTTCTCAGCATCTTAATCGCGCTGAGCTGGGCAGATACCAGATACCCTTGGAGCTCATGGCGGATTCCACTTCCGCTCTTGGTTGGTCTTGCCGGCTTGGTTGCTTTCCACATCTACGAGGCGAGTTCCTTGTGTTTGAATCCTGTGATCCTCCACGTCTGTTAGGCAACAGAAAGGCGGCAATTGCGTTCCTGAGCACCTAGGTGTCTTCCTTGCGGGGGCACTCATATTCTGGCGACCCTCGTCACAGGACTTTACATCAACCTGGACGAGGAGGCCTCCCTCTCAAGGATAGTCATATATCAGATCATTGCGGGCTGGGGATCCGGTACGCTCATCACCACAATCCTGCCCACTGCCCAGGCCGGCCTTCCGACGACTGATGCCGTGCCGGCGAGCGCGTTATGGGCAGATCCCCGGTCATTCGGTAGCATTCGGGGAATTCCCGTTCCGGCCGCTATCTTCAACAGCCGCTTTGCTCAATTTGCATACACTATCACGGACGAGAATATGCGGGATGTGCTCGGTGGTGGCAACGCTTACTCGCACGTTTCGAGCTAGTTTTGTACCGTCACTTTCGGATGAGGTGAAGGCGCAGGTGGTCCATGTTTACGACGGTGCTTTGAGGTTGCTTTGAGGTTGGTCTGGTATGTCTGCCTCGCGTTCAGCGCGTTTGAGATGCCGGTTACATTGCTGAAGGAGGTTGTGATGTGGACTACACTCGACGCTCCACAGAAACGCCAGGCACTCCTGAAAAAGTTGCAAAGGACCCGAGTCCGAGGGCAGCCCGCACAACTGAACATTGGAGGCGACTTCTCCATGGTGACCTACACATACCTAGGTATGGATGTACTGTGGCACAGCGTGGGCTGAGAGGGTGTGGAACGAGAGAAGGAAAGAAGATGAATTGGCGGAGACAATGAAGGCAACAATGGGTCCAATTCAAGTGCTTACAGATCTATCTACAAGCATTTGGTCTCGGAGAAGTTAATCGCTGAGGGCATCTACATATTGGGTTAAACTCATTTTGCAGGCATCTCGAATTGTATCAGAACATGGGAAGCCTTGAAAGCTTGTTGATATTCTGTAGAAGTATTTGCAGTGCAGTGATATAGTCTCATGGACAGTGAATAATGAGTTTTACCTCAGGCTGTAGGCCTCGTGTCATGGTCCGAAATGACCAGTCGACGCCACCCACATATCAAGACAGGTAGATACACGGATGACACCAACACTTTGGGCTCTGCACATTTGAAGCGGCTGATTTCAGGACTTGATTCTGGATGGGCATCATGGAATAGATCTTTTCGGGGGAGGAAGATACAGTAGTGTACGAGCTGTCTATCGTGGGTGAAGGGATCAAGGTGGGAGGCCGTGCAACGGGCCAGGCGGCTCCTGAAACACAGGTGCCCGCCCCTTATGCCAGCTCATGGAACGACAAGAGTAAGTACTTAGCCGATGAGCAAGACTTATCGAGTACTACTGCCTACCTGGGTACATGGTAGAAATCGAGGACAGATCTACCTAGGTACTGTCGAAGGTCAGGTCATATCTAGGTACACTGAATCGTTGGGCTCCTCGGAATGATGTCGGGCCTACCACGCAGCGCAGTCCCGCATGTCTCGTTCTCTGACCTGACTTGCTCGCGAACAACTCTTGCTCGATCCTGTGGGTTTAGTCGAATCCATCGGCAGCAGATTCCATGCAATACAAGTACCGAACGAGCCACCGACTGGCCAGGAACGGCCCAGTAGGTTGCAGATCGATATCAGAAGCTACCAAGAGTGATGCGCAGCTGGGTTTTGTTGGAGCTTGAGGCAGCCCTACTGAGGGTCCCTGTAGCTCACGATCTTTGGACCCCTCGCCAAGGCTGTCACAAGCAAACGACCCGTCTTGTCGCACCCAGCCCGAGCAGAAGGTGTGACCATGGCGCACAAGCAGCACAGAAACCAACGATTTGTGGCATGAGTTCAACCATGGCTCTCTGAGCAAGGGCGGGCATTCGACTTGGCTCTAGCTTGGAGGCCTGGGAGGGCAAACGCGACAAAAAAGAAACGGACCCCTGCTATATTTCTTGGCTGACGACGTACGCGACCCAGAACACCCCGCCATCTGCCACGGAAGCTGCCCCTCTCCCCACTCAAGCTCACAGGAAGTGAGCTCTGTATGGAGTCTTGGCGCGTTTGACACTCCTCCCTGGCCAGTCCCTCTGCGCCGCTGTCCAAGGTTGACCACACCAGAGACAGTGTCTTCTCCCTCCTTTTCCCTTTTCCCTTCCTCTGTTCTCCCACATACACCAGCTTCATCATAACAAACTGTCTGCCAAGGGGCTGATCGAAGTCATCTCCTTTGAGCAAACCACGCAACCACCCCGCCACTGCTTCCTTGAGCTTCACAGAGCTCCCAACTTGTCACCAACGCGGTAGATTCACACCAACCCAACAACAAGGCGGTCAGCAAGGTTCGTTCGCCCTCGTTTTCCAAGACATGGCCTTACCGAACAACACTCGTGGCCACGCCAGCCAGTCTGCCTAGAACAATAGCAATGAGCCAATCACTCAATCGCAAAGCCACTCATTCACTCCAGCCTCGCCCCTCCACCGGATCCAAGCTGACCACTGTCTTGAACCGACAGACTATAGATCGTCATGTCGTCCTCCCTCAAGATGACCCCCCTCTTGATGGGGGTGGTCGTCCTTTTCCTCTTTGCTGGTCACGTTCATGCCTTCGGTGCTGGAAACATCGCCAGCATCTCCAAGGTTGAAGGACAGAACTGTAAGCGCGCGCCACCATGCTGATCCTACTGGAGGGGACTCGTACTAACCATCGCTTCTGGCAGGGCGTCATGGCGACATCGAGGACGCTCTCCTGAAGATTATGATGGCCCGGGCCGTCGGAGGCAAGAAATTCGACAAGCTGTCGGTCTCGCGTACTTACTTCGGCAACTGGTAAACAGTCCACAATGAATCTCATACCGGCCTTCACACTAATACGGCTCTAGGCTGAGAGATTACTCCCAGGCAATCGATGTCGGCACGGTCAAGAGCGTTTCGGCCGAGGCTATTCGCCTCCTGCTCTGCGTCTTGGGCTTCTTGACATTTGGCTACGGGTCTCGCGAGTTCGAGGTCACTGCTGACCGTCTAGGCTGCTACCGCCCAGAAGGTGACCAAACCTATTCACTTGACAAATTGCTCAACCAATCCAGGCGCTGACAGCTTTCACAGACCACATTGACAACCCCAAGAACTATGCCGACAACGAAGACGCACGTCAATATGACCGTCGCCTGCGAGGCCCCATCGACGAGAGCGTCGAGCTGGCCGTCGATGAAGAGACAGGCATGAAGAACTACATCGCCAATGAGAATGTGAACATCATGACCAGTGCTCTCCATGTCCGACGCCTCTTCACTAAGTGTGTCGAGCTCGGCAGACGGTATCAGCGCGATAACAGGAAGGAAGACCTGCATGAAGCGCTTCGCCTGATGGGTACTGGACTACACTGCTTGGAAGGTCAGTTTGACTATCAGAGACTTCACAAAATCCGGTTCTAATGCCACGCTACAGACTACCTGGCTCACAGCAACTACTGCGAGCTCGCTCTGATTGAGATGGGAGAGCGCGATGTGTTCCCCCACGTTGGTCGCAACACCCAGATGCGTCTGCCCGGTGCCCGCCACGAAGTCTACCCTATTGTTACCGGAACCTTCGGAGGCGTTGACTTCCTGCACTCCGTCACGGGTGAGGTTTCCGACAAGCTGACCCAGAACGAGATTGATGAGCTTGAGGGCACACTCCAGCAGAGCCAGAACACAGACACCAGCCTTCTGCGCAATCTCCTGGACAAGATCCCCGACGGCCTTTTCGGAGGTGATGACAAGAAGTCCAAGATGGACAACATCCAGCAGAACGCAAGCGCCGCCCAGGTCGAGCAGATGTCTGTCTCTCCCCGCGACCCTGAAGAGTACACGCTCTACGTCCAGCAAATCTTCCGCCAAGTCATGCCTGCGATTGAGTTCCATGACGAGATCCTCCAAAGTGTCACCGAGGCCATCGAGAAGATCCCAGTCCTGCCCCAGATCGTTGAGCAGCTCGAGGAGCAGCTCTCCGTCTTCGTGTTTTCCGTCATCGCTCCTTTTGTTGTTCCCGTCATCAACCAGGTCAAGAACGAGCTCAAAACCGGCTCTGAGGAGGTTATCCACTCCAGTGAGAACGAGCAGCACATCGTCTTTAACGACGATGACAGCACTGATCCCACTCACTCCATGCTGTCAAAGGATCACTTCTCCAACATCCTGAACGAAATCGCCGGAAGGACTGCTAGCAAAGTTGTCGCTTGGACCGTCCCGCAGCTCATGGAGGCCATTGACGATGATGGCACCGACATTGACCGTGTTTGCAGTCGGATCATCTCGGGTGTCCTTCACCACCCTGCCCAGCGCGACCAGGGTCATGATGGGGCACGCGAAGGCCGCGAGATGATGTTCCGCAGTGTTGAAGAGTGGTGGAATGAGATGTCCGAGGACGCCAAGGATGAGTACCGCCAGAAGCTGTCCCGCAGGGGAGTTCAGAACGGAGAGAACCACAAGGAAGGTGTGCATGACACCGGCCACGGCCACGGATGCTCTGGCAAGCTGAGCATGCACAAGCAGTTCGGCAAGGGTGGCGATCAATCCGTCGAGGACAGGATCGCGTCCGCGGCCGCAGGTGCTATCATCGGCGGTGTCACTTCTGGCATCTCCGACATGGTTTCCAATCAGACGGGCGGCAGGGTCAACCTGCCCGACAGCAATGACCCTAACAAGGGCGGTGGCCTTCTCGGTAACGTGTCATCGCTTCTTGAGGGCGCACTCGACAAGAATTCGAGCACGTTTGAGTCGCGCCGCCGTGACGACGATGGCGGATACACCCAGTCCGTCTCACAATACGGCCGTAGCGACGATGGCCGTCGCTATGAGCAGGCTGAGTACTCACAAACCCGTTATGATGACGGACGTGAGAGGGAGGAATATCGTCGCACCGAGCAGAGGGAGGACGGCCATGGCCGGGAGCATGGCTACGGCTACCAGGAGACCCAGGAGAGCTATGGTGGGCGTCAGCACCACGAGGAGAGGCGCTGGGAGGGCGAGACCTCCAGCTACCGCCGGGAGGAGAGTGAGAGCTACAGCTCGCGACGCGAAGAGTCTGGCGGCTACGGGGGAGGCTATGGCTCCTCTCGGCAGGAAGAGTCTGGCGGCTACGGCCGACAAGAGTCCGGAGGCTACGGTGGTGGAGGAGGTGGTTATGGCTCCTCCGGGCGCGAGGAGAGCTACGGGGGAGGTCATGACTCTGGACGCCGCGATGAGTACGGTGGCGGCCGACAGGAGGGTGGCTATGGAGGCTATGACTCTGGACGACGTGACGATTACGGCGGCGGCCGACAGGAGGGAGGATACGGGGGCGACAACTCGCCTGGCAGGCGCCGGGATGATGATGACAACAACGATCTGGTCGGAAACCTTGTTGAAGGCGCTGCGAAGCACTTCTTTGGCGGCGACAAGGACCGTCGCGAGGGCGGAGGCGGGGGCTGGTTCTCTTAGGCAGATGGCCTCTCACGCAGGTTTCGTTCCAGATCCTCAGATCATGGAGCAGACTAGATTGAGCGTATTGAAGCTGTGCCGGGCCTTGCGGACGTATCAAAAGTGTTTGATTTTAGTAATGATATTTCGCCGTGCTCCTTCTGTCGAAGATCATAGAAATCTCGAATGCCAGCTCGCATCAACTTCGCAATAACATACACGTCCACAATTGTAGCAAATCAGTGTTGAGCATCCGCCGTAGCATGTAGCATCATGTGTGGCTCTCCTAGCAAGTAGCTCCTCGCGAGCTCTAGGCGGAATGGAACTGATCCAGACTGCGAAACCACCCACGGCCCGTCCCGCGCGATGCCTAGGTGCCTTCTCGACCGAGTGGTAGGGTATTCTGCTGCACTGCAGTCTGCAGCTAGCCATATTGAACGGCCCTTGGCTGCAAGGGCTCAGCATTATAAGAGCCAGCAGGCAGGACAAGCACGGACGGGCATGCGTTTCATGCTCGAGGGGAAAATGCCGCGCTCGCTGAAGAACTGGCAGGAGCCATGGGTGCAGCAGCAGAAGCAGAAGCAGCAGCCGGTGCAAGCTTACTGGGGCCAGGCCCAAGACCCCTAGGTGGTTGGGTGTTGCGGAATGTCTTTGACGCACGATCTTCCCGCGTCCAAGACCACACCCCTCGGGCCGTTGCGCGGGACCCCACCTGGAAACCACATGGAGGTGGTACGGTAGGTGGGCGCTGGCAGGTCCCTTGGTTCCGGAAACCATTTTGCCCGTGGTTTGGGCTCATGGGCGCAGGCGGTATGTACGGTCGTTCTTCTTTCCCGCAGATGGAGCGCGTGTCACACTTGCAAACCCCCGCACCAGGAAAGTATCTGGTGCCACGCGATTTATTCGTTCTGCACCAGCTCCTGACGGCTTCTTCCTTAGCCGCGCCTACCAACTAGGTGCCTACCTAAGAGGTATACATGGGCAGGAACACAGGCCATACATAGTACAACAAACAGCAGCGACACGCTACATCAAAGCCTATATTGAACGGCAGACGCCTAGCGAGACTGTCGCTGTGCACAGAATGCGCTACGGTCTCCTCCACCTTAGCTGCACTTACGCATTTATTCAAGATATGGCAGCAAGATCGCCCTTGCTACTAAGCGTTCGAGTCCATCATTGAAACATGGCTGGCAGGCATACAAGATAGACCGTTGTTGCCCGTACTCGGTGTGTACTAGCAGATTGTCTCTTTGGTGTATATATGGCCAGAGCACAACAGGTGGTGCTAGGCGTCGCGACATATTCTGATACATCCTGACAGACACTTGCAAATGTTCTTTTTTAGGTGCTATGAATATGGCAAGGCACGTCCAAGCCGGTACAGTCCCGCTGCTTGGGATCAATTTAAGTAAACAGTTGGGAAGGATGTGGTAACGCTGAGTATACGCATCGCGTATGGGTGTCCGCACTCACCACAGCTCCCGGCGCGTCTTGTCTGGCCTCGCCTCGCCTCTCCCAGAGCTGGCATTGTCCTCGACAATCTCAAGAAACACGTCCCCCTGTTGGCACATACCGGAAGCTTGTCGAATGTTAATATAGGCGACTGAAGTGACCCGACTAGTTAGGCTTCTAGAATGTGGTCAGGGCACAGCCAGAGGCCAGGGTGACGTCGCAGCAGTTGCACGGTAAGGACTATACCATAGTACGGGTATCATTCCTTGCCGCATTTCCAATGGCTGGGCCTAGCACCAAGGGAAGAGCTCCAACGGGCGGCCGTGCTGGCCCGGAGGGGCCTCAGTGCGACTGATGGAGGACTGTAGGCTGGGACCCCGGGCGCCTGTGTGTGACAAGCCGCCAAGAGGGGTGTTGAGCTATGGGCGGGTGAGGGTGGCTGCAAAGGACAACTGTCGGCTAGGCAGGACAGGGCAGGGCAGGGCAGGGCAGGGCAGGGCAGGGCAGGCGAGGTCGGAAGAGCTGGGAAGAGCTGGGAACAGCATGGCACGTCTCATCGTCCTCGGGGAGGGGGCAGGCCTGGAGCTCTGTTCCGAGCTGGACAGCTCCCTCCTCCTTCCCCTCTCGGCGCCTGGGCAGAAGACCCTATGAGATTGGACGCCCACAGCGACCCCTGCCAAGCAGAACGTTGAGCCACACAATTGGCTCGAGCTTCTCTGTGAATCCCCAGCCCCTCATTTGATGATCTCTGGCGGGTGTTGCACACAATAACGCTGCGTCGAAGGAGGGCAGCGTTTCGGAGTTTGCGCTGAGAACCGCGTTTACGTCGACAGGCTGCATCGCTCGTGTGGTCACTTGGGCCATGGTGACTTTCATGATTATCCATCTTGGGCAGTCAGAACATGAGATGTACCAAATCTGAGCATTGCAGATTTAAGCAAGATATCGTAGACACAGTAGCACCACTGCCTGCAATGCTTGAGAAAGCGGCAGGTATCGAGCAAAGTACAGGCACGAGTGGTGGTAGGTATATGTGCTGGCCGAGATGGAAAGTAAACCGAGGCAAGAGGCAGGTGCAGAGGTAGGTACAGCCGCAGCTGCAGGTGTAGCGTCCGTGGGTGTACTGTGTAGGTGTCGGTGCAGGCAATTGAATTTTACGGGTGGTGCTGAAGCCCGAACTCGGAGGTAGTCGACGACCAGAAGGAGGCCGAGGAGACCTTTCTGATCCAGATTCTCATAGGTGTTGCAGTGTAGCAGGCCGGGGCAGGACACACAGCAGTGCAGTGAAGCCCAGCAGGAGGCGCGCCGTGGGACGGTGGGGTGGGCTGTGTGGGAGGAGAATGGGATGACCTCAGTCAATGCCCAGGCGTGGGCAGCAGCCCGAAGGACGGGGGGGACGGGGGAGAGAAGAGGCAGACGGGGGAGAGAAGAGGCAGAAGAGAGGCAGAGAGGCAGAGAGGCAGAGAGGCAGAGGCAGAGGCAGACCTGAAGGCAGGCCGGCTGGCTGGCTGCTCGACGAGGGAAGAACGAAAGGCACCTGTGCAGCTTGGGAGACTTGGGGTCGGCAGGCTTGCCCCTCGCCCCCCTCCCCCCTCGCCGGTCGCTCACAGAAAAATGCCCAGTGGAAAAAGTGCAGGTGCAAGTGTGTGGGTGCGGTGCGGTTCGGCTGCTCTTGCGCCTGCGCCTGCGCCTGCACCGGCGGACTCCTGCGCCGTCCCAAAAGCTGCACACGCTCCAAATCAGCCAGCAGCTCTGGGGCCCCCCAAATTTCCAATAAACCGTCCCCCGCCCACCTTGGCCTGTCGGTTCGGTTTCCCCCTCCTCTCTCTTTCATCCTCTAAACCTCCAGGCTTCCCAGGGCATTTCCACCCACCGCGTACTGAAGCAATTATCACTAGAGCATCAGACCAAAGACACACCACACCAGCTGCACCCTGCACCTGGCCCACCACTCCACTGCGGCAGCTCTCCCCATTTCCCATTCACCTCCAGACCACCACTCTGCAACCCACCCGCTGCCCGCCCGCAGCCAGATTCACTGCAAAACCACCAAACCACCACAAACCACCACAGCTACCACCGCAATGGCGCGCCCCAAGAAGGTCGAGGAGAAGCAGCTGGCCCCGGCCGTCCCCCAGCCCGTGCCCATCGCTGCTCCCCAGCAGCCTCAGCAGCAGCCCAACCTGGTCGGCAACAACCTGCAGGGCAGAGTGATCGATGTTGATAACTTCATCAAAGTGAGGAACTCTGTAAGTGCCAACGCCCCCAACCCCGCCCTGCCGCTTGCATCGATGCCCACCACACCCATCACCAAATATCGCCAATATCACCCCCCCGTCCTGCCCATATGTCTTGCAAGCTTCGGCATCAACCTGGCTTGCCCCCCACACCCACACCCACACACAAACCCGACCACCACAGCTCTCTTTCACGAGCGAGCCACCGTGGTCCATCACCGCTTTTGGCGCCTGGCCTTGCCTGGTCCTGGTCCAACCCAGGCGCGTCCCGTTCTCAATGGGATTTCTCACAGCAACCCAAAAACCAAACACACTGGACGAGCCATTACACCAGAAATGCCCGTCTTGTACCACCTTTTAATCCATTTCCCAATGCACATGTATTTCACAATGCACCCCAGTAATCCGGTCTTGTTTCACGTGATCACAAGCAATCTATCCTCGGCCTTCGCATCTGCCACCACCACTTCCACTCCACCCATGTACCCCCTGGCTGCATTTGTTTACATCACCATGTCGCGTCGCACAATTGGCACGCGTCGCGTTGATTGACATGATGCCACACCAACTGCCCAACCACTGAGGTCTCAACCTCGAGGCTGCAACTGCGGCATTCGACAGCTGGCCTGCTGCTCCTCTCTTTCTCACCGCCATGGCGGTAACATCACCGCAAGCAACCGGCACTTGATGCTAATGCCCCGACAGGTTTACCACCGTCTGGCCACCATCCAGGAGTTCATCCGCTCTACCAATGCGGACTACCTGCGCCAGACCAACCTCCTGATTGGGGAGCCCACCCTTCCTGAGGATGATGCCGGTCTTGCAGACATTGCCGACATGTTTACGGCGCAGTCGCTGCCTCAAGTGCCTGGTATCCCAAATCCTGCCCCTGCTCCCGTCCCCGTTGTGGAGGAGAAGAAGGAGCGCAAGAAGCGCCAGCATGACCCCAACGCGCCCAAGCGCCCCTTGACCCCCTACTTCCTCTACATGCAGACCGCCCGCCCCATCATTGCCGCCGACCTTGGTGACTCGGTCCCCAAGGGCGCCGTGCAGGATGAGGGACAGCGCCGCTGGAGCTCCATGTCTGCCCAGGAGAAACTGGTTAGTACCCATCCCCCGTCCTCTTCCGTATTCCACTAACATCGCACCAGGGTTGGAACTCGGCCTACCAGTACAACTTGCGCCTGTACAATGCCCGCGTGGCTTCGTACAAGGCCGGCAACCTCAACGCCAAGAACATGACTGATGACGAGGCCATGGAGTATGCTGAGGAGTTCAACATCCCCATGCCTCCCCTGGGCGGCGGTGACGCCAACCATGCCAACGACCAGGCTGCTATTGCCGAGCAGCTACAACAGAGCGCGCCCGCCCCGGAGCCCGTCGTTGAGGAGCCCGCCAGCACCACCAAAGCAGCCAAACCAAAGGCGTCCCGCAAGCGCAAGAGCGAGGCTGAGCCTACGGCTACCCCCGCTCAGCAGGCGGCGGCGACACCCGCAGCCAGCCCGGACAAGAAGCGCAAGAGGGCGTCTACAAAGCCGGTAGAGCAGCCTGAGAAGGATGAACCCAAGAAATCGGGACGCAAGAAGGCTAAGAGCGGTTAGGCGGCCCCATTCCTTGATCAACACGCTATCGATCCGGCCCTCTTCCAAATCCAACGATGATACCTCTTTTTCGGTGCGGCTCTCGTCTTTGTTTTCAGTTCCAAGTCCCGAGAGAAATGTCGACACCCGGCCCCGGAAACCCCTCTACCCCGACACAAAAGTACGAAAGCATCTAGCCCACACCTGCCGACGTCAATAGCATGGCTCAATTTGCGAGCCATGGCTGACAGTCAAGTGCAAAGCCCTGCCATACCGGCTTGGCTCCTCGCCTGGTGCAAGCGCACACGCAACAACTCTTCTGTCTGTCTCGTCTGGTCTCATTTCCAGTATATTCGGGGTCTGGTAGGATCCCCTACAACCCTAGGTCCTAGGCCTAGACAAGGGAAGTATACCTGGGCGGCTCTTGTTGAGAGGTCTCTTGTTTTGCCCCAGCTTGCCTGCGTTGCATGCTTTGCATGATCGATGAAAGGATGCGGATCCAGACCGTGCGGTCGCGGGGGAAAGCTTAGAAATGAAACCCCCAATGCCCTAATTAGGGCCAAATATCTGGATGGAGTCGGTCTGCGCGTGGTGTTGGGCGGTAGGGGCGTACAGGACAATGCAGGGCAAATGCGTGGTTTACGTTGCTGGCTCTGCTTATTGTATTTCTTTTTGGTTGTGTAACTATTTGTTGCTGGCTCCGGTCTTATAAGGGGCAGTCTGGTACATGGACTAGGATGATAGCAATTCACGAACACTTGAAGCATGCATCGAGCCCAACATACTACTCGCGTGCGATTATCACAGGTGTGGAGACAGAGCCCAGAGCAAGCCGTAGCTGGTTTCCACCAATCTTCCCTGGTTGCAAATAATAGGCCGACCTTGGTTGTCACGGCAGAGCCGTCGACAGTGGATGATAACGCGCGCGCGCACACACACACACTCTCTCTGAGCGGTAATATCGTTGTTACAGGTTTTAACCTTGTAAATAAATAACGACGGTGCACGTAAAGTCGGCATGCCCTTCTCTCGGCCCCAGCTCGTCGTACATATAGGTAGGTGCCTTGGCTCGATCGAACGCAGCAGCCCAAGAGATGGGATGAGATGGGACGGCGGGCGCCCACCTCGAGACCACTTGACATTGGCCAGCTCTGATGGTCGTACGGGGTGCAACAATATCCCGGCACTGGGCCAAACTCTCCGGCGGAGTGGTACGGGAGGTGTTGGAGGGCCTGGATTCGTGGCCCAGTGTCACCCTTGGCAGGGACGTCGTCATCCCACCTCGTAGGTGCTACTGGTTGGGAGGGGTCCTGTGCCCGTTGCTTCTGCGCTCACGCAGGGCGTGTGTAGTTTGACGGGCAATAAGGGCTAACCTAGGTGCCCAGTCATGGGCTGGGCTGCTTACTCTCCCGAGGCCAACAGGTTGGCTGCGTCAACCTGTGCCGGGAGGGCAGCTGGTGTGCCCGGGGGGCTTCCCATGCTAGAAGCTAGCTCGGCAGTATCTACAAGTTACCCAGGCGGGCTGGGAGGTCCCTCTGACCGTTAATATACACACGACAGCATCCGGCACCTCACAGGATAGAGGGCCCCTGATCCAGTATGCACCGGCTCAACAAGATCCCTCTGCGTTGTCTCTGGTGCGTGGTCACGTCTACGGCTGCCAGGACTCGCTCGATAGTTGAAGACGCAGATGTGCACCACGGTTCCGGTTGGCTGCTCGATACACAACATAGCCGAGTACCGGAAAGCGCCAGTATACAACATACAATACTGTGCAGACGATCGATCGTCTCGGTGGGGGTGGAGGGCTACCCAGCAAATGATAAGCACTCACACATCCGAGTCCAACCTGCTGCAGGTGTCAGGGCCCGGGGCGAGTGGATAGTGGATAGGTGGAGTGGTGAGAAGAAGGAACAAGTGGTTGTTCAGAGCGATGGCCGTTGCACATGCACGCGAGACAGCGGTCAGGTCGCGGGCACCAGGTTGAGGTTGGATCTTCTTAACGGTGACGATGAAGGGGAGGAGGGGTAAGGATGGCGGGGGCTGCTTCTTATCAGCTTAGTGGCCCTGGCACACAAGATGTTTTGCTTACAGCTCGTCGGGGAATCGTCCAGTGTCTGGCCATCTGCCATCTTGATATTCCATCCATCTCGTCTGTGTGTTCCCTGCCCGATTGCGGGGTAGTAGTGTAATGACTGCAGGATGCGGTAGTCTACTGACCTGACAGGTCAGACTGACTCTGGCTGATATGGAGCTCACCCATGCTAGGACTGACGGAGCCCAGTCGAGGTCGGGGAAGGGCCCAGACCCCAACGTCCACGCCGCGGGAACCCCTCCAGAAACCCCTCGCTGCAACTGTGGACTGACACCAGCCGGATGCATGGGCAGCTACTGCACACCCATACCCATACCAATCTGATAGTACCCAAGGTATGTACTGTGTAGGTTCCTGGGCGGGTAGTTAGGCATGTGCCTGGGACGAGACTCGCATGAACGACAGCTCTCTCATCATCCATCCATCCATCCATTATCTACCTAGGTACCTATCAGTTCGTCCTGCTTCTTGCTCTGCTTACTGCTGCGACTGCTGCTGCTACTACTGCTGCCTTTATCCACCCCCCCCCAAAAAAAGGGCCACGCAGCCCAGCCCAAGTCCGGCACGGCTCAGGCCAGCCCATCCCAGACCGAGACAAGCCCAGTGGCAGCTCCCGAGACGTTGGCTTGACTTCTTTTTATTACTCACTCGTATCCGTACACCTCTTCCGCGACGCTGCACCGAGATCCCACCCACTCCCACCTTTGACCCTGGCAGCCCGGCCGCCCTTGGCCGTTTATTATACCAGCGGGACCCCATATGAATATTCCATGACACTTGCTGCTCCTGGCTTCGTGACGACGGGTGTGCAGTCGAGAGAACAGTCCGCAAGCAGGCAAGATGCATCTTGTCCCAAAAGAGGTGCGTGCCATATAATCTGTCCGGAGACACATGCGATGCAGTGCAGCCAGCCCAGCCCAGCCCAGCCCAGCCCAGTGCAGTGCAGTGCAGTGCAGCCCAGTGCCGTTGCGGTTCGGTTCGGTGCTCTGCCTCGTGCTCTGCCTCATGCTCTGCCTGCGTGCTGCCCGGCCTGCCTGGTCAAGCTTTTGCTTTGACCCGCAGCCTCTCCGATGCTCCCTCGCGAATTGTGTGGGCTCGCAGCTCTTTTGCAGACTGCGCCTCCGAGATGCTAACCGTACACTCCCCATCACCAGCTTGATAAGCTCGCAATCTCGCAGCTGGGCCTCCTCGCCCAGCGCCGCCTCGCCAGAGGCGTCAAGCTGAACCATTCAGAGGCCACTGTAAGCTTGCTTCGTCCGCCCCGGCCTCCCTGCTCCCCCGGGCCCGCCACCCGGGTCCCGCCCCGTATGTACACCCTTAACTCAGCTAACCTCCTCTCACAGGCCCTTATCGCCAACAACTTGCAGGAGTTGATTCGCGATGGCAACCATAGTGTCGCCGACCTCATGTCCCTCGGCGCCACCATGCTGGGCCGTCGCCATGTCTTGCCCTCCGTGCTGGCCACTCTGCACGAGATCCAGGTCGAGGGCACCTTCCCATCAGGCACATATCTGGTGACCGTCCACAACCCTATTTCAAGTGACGATGGCGATCTCGCCCGCGCCCTCTACGGCTCGTTCCTGCCCATTCCCAACGCGGATCTTTTCTCTCTGCCCCGTACTGAGGACTTCGAGCCCACGCGCCAGCCTGGCGCCGTTGTGCCGCTGAAGGCCCATGTCGAGTGCAACAGGGGCCGCAGGAGGGTGCGCCTCAGGGTCACCAGCAGGGGGGACAGGCCTATACAGGTCGGCAGCCACTACCACTTCACCGAGACGAACCCGCAGCTTGACTTCGACCGCAGCAAGGCCTATGGGTACCGCCTGGACATCGCCGCTGGCACGAGCGTCAGGTTCGAGCCCGGCGACACCAAGACCGTAACCCTTGTCGAGATCGCAGGAAACCGCATCATCCAGGGCGGCAACGGTATTGCCAAGGGCGTGGTCAGTGCCTCCCGCAAGGCTGAGATCGTGGCAAAGCTGCAGCAGGCCGGGTTCGCGCACACCCCCCAACCAGATGCCGACTCCTCGCTCAGCATCGAGGGCTTCAAGATGAGCCGGGCCGCGTATGCCGCCATGTTCGGGCCCACGACGGGCGACGTTGTGAGGCTAGGCCTGACGGACTTGTGGATAAAGGTCGAGAAGGACTTTACCGTTTACGGTGACGAGTGCAAATTCGGCGGAGGCAAGACACTCCGCGAGGGAATGGGCCAGGCTACCGGACGGCCAGACTCAAGAACTCTGGATCTAGTTGTTACAAATGCTCTGATTGTGGATTGGACAGGCATATATAAGGCGGACATTGGCGTAAAGGACGGACTTATCGTGGGTATTGGCAAGGCGGGCAACCCGGATGTCATGGAGGGCGTGACGCCGGGCATGGTGGTAGGCAGCTGTACAGATGTCATCGCTGGAGAGGGCAAGATCATCACCGCTGGTGGTATTGACACGCATATCCACTTCATCTGCCCACAGCAGGCGGATGAAGCCATTGCTAGTGGTATCACAACCATGTTAGGCGGTGGTACAGGGCCGAGGTCAGTCTTCCAAGCCAAGTTCCGGCCTACGACCATTTATTTTTGGGTGTCTCACATACTGACCTGGAATTACAGCGCTGGCACATCTGCGACAACATGTACTCCCGGCGCTAATTACATGCGGCAGATGCTCCAGGCGTGCGACAACGTGCCAGTCAATATTGGCATCACTGGCAAGGGCAATGATAGCGACCCCAAAGCCCTGCGCGAGCAGATTATTGCTGGTGCGTGCGGGCTCAAGCTTCACGAGGACTGGGGCAGCACGCCCGCGGCTATCGACGCTTGCCTCAGCGTGTGCGACGAGCTTGACGTACAGTGCTTGATTCACACGGACACCCTTAATGAGTCCGGGTTCGTGGAGAGCACAATCGCAGCGTTCAAGGGGCGCACCATTCACACCTACCACACTGAGGGTGCGGGCGGTGGACACGCGCCAGACATCATCAGCGTTGTGGAGCATCCCAACGTGCTGCCAAGTAGTACGAACCCGACGCGGCCATACACACGTAACACGCTGGATGAGCACCTGGACATGCTGATGGTGTGTCACCACCTTTCCAAGAACATACCAGAGGATGTGGCATTCGCCGAGTCGCGTATCCGCGCCGAGACCATCGCCGCCGAGGACGTGCTGCACGACCTCGGCGCCATCAGCATGATGTCCTCCGACTCGCAGGCCATGGGACGTTGTGGTGAGGTCATACTACGCACGTGGAACACGGCTCACAAGAACAAGGTGCAGCGCGGCTATTTGCCTGAGGACGAGGGGACGGGCGCAGATAACTTCCGCGTCAAAAGATACGTCAGCAAGTATACCATCAACCCGGCGCTCGCGCAGGGCATGGGCCACCTCGTTGGCAGTGTCGAGGTGGGCAAGCTGGCGGACCTCTTGGTCTGGGACCCGGCATGGTTTGGCGCAAAGCCCAACCTGGTTATCAAAAGCGGGTTGGTCTCGTGGGCGATGATGGCAAGTCTTCCTAATATACTGTCCCCCCCCCCCGGTGGGACATGTGGCTCTGGCCGAGCTAACAAGACAACCAGGGCGACCCCAATGCCTCCATCCCGACCGTCCAGCCCATCGTGGCACGGCCAATGTATGCGCCCATGGTGCCCGCAACGTCGGTGCTGTTCGTGTCACAGGCATCCATAGAGCACGGCGTCGTGCAGACGTACAACCTGCGCAAGCGCGTTGAGCCCGTCAGGGCCTGTAGATCCGTTGGCAAGAAGGATATGCGGTACAATGACGCCATGCCGCGCATGCGCGTCGACCCCGAGAGTTATACGGTCGAGGCGGACGGGCAAGTCTGCGAGGCCGAGCCCAGCGACACACTACCGCTTACGCAGGGGTATTTTGTGTACTGATCAACCCTTCTGTGCGGGTGGCCGGCGCCCTCTGGATTCGTTCTAAGTTGGGAAGAAAGGGAGAAAGAAGGGCCGGTTCTCCCTCGCTAAAGAAGTGGGACGCGGACAAAGCCAGGCCCCTTCCTCACAGCGGTGGAGTTAGACGCTCTAATATTGCACTGGATTTCAGTCAAGTGCGCTACAGAAGCAAAGGAGAGAGAGAATGGTTACAGTGCTCGGCAAGATTTACTGGATCTAAAAGGACCATATGAGGCGGTCTATAATAATTTGGCGGCTCTTCGACCCTCATCAAAGAAGTGTCAGAGTCAGTACTTAAGCAGGTATATCATTCTCGGATTTCACAATAATTATATGCCACCGCCACACGGCCGTTTCCTGTCACTGCCAGCTTCTCGTTCAGTTGTGAGGCGAGCCCAGATTATTAAACATGGCGTATATTGCTGGGGATATTAGAGAGTGTGTGGAAATTGGTCCCGGCCATTTGTGATGACTTCAATGCAGTCTGGCAACAAAGCCCCCGTCAGGACATACCTTTGATTCTGATCGCTGTTATGAAAGCGGCATAATGCTTCTGCAGGACGGATCTTGCCCTTCTTGTCACGTTGTGTTGGGTCAAGTCATAATAACCGAGCTTTGCTCGGGCGTCCGCTCCGCGACCACAGTATATTTACGCCCCCTCAATCGATTCTCCTATAGGAAAGTCTCTTCTAGGAGAACCCCCCTGGAATGAATCCCTTAGGACAGCCTCCTAGAGACCAAACTCATATAGGATAACCTCTTGTGAGAAAATCAGGAGTAGGTAAACCACAGGGGCTATTTTATAATATCATGCTGTGGCCGTGTAGCGACACCTGAGCAAAGCTCGTTAAGTTATACTAGGCATGATATTACATCCAGTCAGCCGAGACTGTGGGTGGGCAATTTGTTCTCACGTAGACCTTCACTTACTTCATGAGATAGGGGATTCACACCTGTAAGAACAGAGGGTACATCTATATCAGGTAACTCAGAAAATAAAACACTTAGGTTCCCACCTAAGTAGTTATCTTATAGGAGGGGATCCTATAAGAGATTATCCTGTAGAATATTAACTTATAAGAGGTTATCCTATAGGAGGTTATCCTATAGGAGATATTTAATAGGACTTAGGATAATATGTATATATGGCTATACTTATATAGGTGAACTGTCTGTTTGTGTGGATGTGAATCCCTGATCTCTACTTCATTGTAATAGCTAGGTTCAAAAGACTTACAGGTGTTATACATTGAACTTGATCTTTGACTGGGTGGGTACCACAATCAAACAACTGTACATTGTGCACTGTCCGTAATTCAAGTTGTGCTTGTGTTTCTTGTTCTGCTCAATGCCAATGCCAAATGAAAGCAGCTAGGTTAGATGCAGCATAGTGGTATCAAGCAGGTCTGCCAAGATTCACGCCGGGCCGAAGAATTAACAGTGTGAAATGATAGAGACAGGAAAAGATAGAGATGAGTTCATCTCTATCCACCATTTTACGGACTTTAACCGTCTTAGGAAGTCATTCTCACGAAATTTTGAAGCAGAACGGCTGTCAAGTGACTACCCAGAAGATTAGTGACACGTCATTTGATTGCAAATCCGGCTCATTCCTCATACTCAATGTGAAGAAAGTCCAATACCGAATGTATTAGTCGTGGCCCTGATCGCACGAGTTGACGACTTCGTCTCTAAACTGGGGCACCTTCCAGTGTCTGTCTCGGTTCTTGCGGAGGCTGCCGCACCGCAACGCAGCTGGCGAGAACAATTTACGAACCCCTTGGTCATTCTACAGTACCGTGTTGTTCGTCATCTCCTAGGAGTCCAAGACTCCATCCGGCCAGTCCCACTCCATTCAGTCGCTCAGACCACTCGGCCCGTAAGCGAAGGAATGTAACCCAAGACCACTTAACACTAGTTAGTGAAAGTAGACAGCATAGGGCAGAAACCTAAAAGTGGCAAGTCCCCACTCGTCTTGACATTGTGACATGGAACCTGTGGAGAATCAGAGGTTGAAGTGGTCACGACGCTATTGAGCGACAACATCGATATATAAGATTTGAGCGAACGTACATGTCTCGGTCTACCGCTTGTTAGCCAGATAGCATCATTTATCTTCCCATCCATAACTCAACATTCATGACAATCTGGCTGAGCACAATAGCTCGGGTTCATCAAAAGGAGGGCTAATAGTTGACAACGTCCATTCTGTCTATTTCAGACCCAGAGTGTCATTCTATATCGGGATGTACCGTTGATCCCTCCAAGGGGTTGTACATCAGCATTTGTTGGTACCTCCTTTTGGACAGCCTCAATCCATTTGAACGGTACGTATCCACGACACCGGAAAAGCGGCACCTACACAGCCTCACCACAACACGGACCTCAGCTCGGATGTTTAAACGGCACGGATTACTTAATGCTGTGGGTCGTCAGGAATCTTTTATCATCCTGCAGCTTGTCTCACCGATATCCGACGTGTACATTCTCACCTGCTGAACATTTACCCACCCTGTTCCATTCTGTTTTCCCTTTCTTCTTCTCGGTTCTTCAGCGGCGACGAGAAGAAAACCACGAACTCTCCCCTAGACGCATGCAATTCGACCTTGAATCCTCCACAGGCTCACACATGGGACTCGAGCACGAAAATGGAGGAGTGCCTGCGCATGATCCGCCGAGAGAGGACGAGGCTGCATTCCCAATCACTTACCACGACAAGTACGTGATTCATTACGATTTCTCGGATATCGGCCAGGATGAGGCGGTTGCCAAGCTCAATACCCTGTGTGGGGACCTGAGCAGTGCCGGCCTCGAGGTGGAGGTCCGCCCTGGAAACGGCCAGTCGCTGCTGGTTTTCGCAAGAGCCCGAAAGGAGCACCTCGACTCGACCGTCTTCAAGTCGCGAGTGAAGGACTGGCTGTGGGAGATCACGAGGCTGCAGCCCCCGACGGGGAAGGACGGCCCCCTCGTCGACGACACCTTTGAGGCTGAGAACGTGCTTTCCATGTATCACCTGGTCAACTGGCCCCAGGAGATTGGCGGCGCCGGTATCACACCTGGGCGCGGCAAGTGGGAGTGCGTCAAGTCCATCTTCCCTATCCACAACGAGCCGGCCAACAGCGCCCTGCTCCGCCACCTGAGCAAGAAGCTGTTCCTCGGGGATGACGACCTCGACTCCATCAGAGACCTCTTTGGGAGTAAGGTCGCGTTCTACTTCGCCTTTATGCAGACCTACACGGCGTTTCTGTTCTTCCCTGCCGTCACGGGCTTCCTCGCCTGGATGTTCCTCCCCAAGTACTCACTCACCTACGCTATGCTCGTGCTGTTCGGCTGTACCATTTTTCTGGAGTACTGGAAAATCCGACAGACCGACCTCAGCATCCGATGGAATGTCAAGGGGGTCGGGTCGCTCAAGGTCAGCCGGCCGACCTTCCGATACGAAAAGGTCGTGGTAGACGCCGTGGGACGCACAAGACACATCTATCCCAAGTGGAAGGCGATCCTGCGGCAGCTGGTTCAAGTCCCGTTCTTCGTCGTGGCGCTTTTAGTGCTTGGCTCCATTATCACCGTCGTCTTTGCTATTGAGGTTCTGGTGTCGGAGGCCTACGACGGCCCCTATCAAAACTGGCTCGAATATCTCCCGACGGTGTTGCTCGCTGTTTCTCTGCCTTACATCAACACGTTCCTCGAGGACGTAGCCGAATGGCTGGCCGAGTTCGAGAACCACCGCACGAGTGACACTCTGGATGTCTCGCTCACGCAGAAGCGCTTCGTCCTGAGCTTCATCGCCAACTACCTGCCCATACTGCTGACAGCATTCGTGTACATCCCAATGGGCGACCTCATCGTGCCCCAGCTCAGGGACGCCCTGCGAAAGATGCTCGGCCGCGGCACCGACTCGACCTTGATCCACATCGCGGCGGACTTTCGCAGCGACCCGGAGTAAGCATCACTTTTCACCTGTTACGGGTCCCCGTCTTTCATATTATGGAATTTTCTAGAATGCAACACTCCAGGCTCCGTAGCAGGACTAACGTCATCACTAGTCGCCTGCGCAACGAAATAATCGCCATGACCATGACAGGCCAATTCTCAGACATGTTCGAAGAGTTGATTCTCCCCTGGATCAAGATTCGGCTCCGGGACTGGTGGCACGACCGGCAGACAGCGGCGGCGAAGCCAACCTCGCACCGCCGGTCGATCTCGGCCGCCGTTGCCGACGACCCGAGCGAGGCGGCATTTCTGCGGAGCGTGCGGCACCAGGCTGACCTGGAGCCGTACAACGTGCAGGATGACATCTCGGAGATGGCGATCCAGTTCGGACACCTCGCGCTCTTCGCGCCGGCGTGGCCGCTCGTGTCTGTGGGGTTCTTGATCAACGACTGGATCGAGCTGCGCTCGGACTTCCTCAAGCTGTGCACGCAGCACCAGCGCCCGCATCCCGTCCGGACCGATGGAATTGGCCCGTGGATAGGAGCGCTGGATGCCCTCGTGTGGCTGGGCAGCATTTCGACCGCCGCCATCGTGCACATGTTCTCCGGGGCCGGAGGTGGGCGAGGCTTCGAGGGCAAGGCCGCGTCGTGGCTGGGTCTGCTGGCGACCATTTTCGTCAGCGAGCACATCTACATCCTGCTGCGGGTGCTCGTCCACACGGTGCTGCAGCGGGTGGTGGGGAGCAGGCAGCTGCGCCGTGAGAAGGACGAGCGCTACGCATTCCGCAAGCGCCACCTGGACGAGCTGGAAGCCCAGAGCAGGATGCGCGACGCCCTCTTGCTCAGCGCTGGGGGTGGCGTCGAGCTGCGTCGCAAGAGGAGCGACGCCCGCATGGCTGACCTGGACAAGTTCTGGACGAAGCAGGCCTTGGAGGGCAGGAGTGAGGAGGTTGGGGCCGCCTTGATACGTGCTGCCCAGGCCGCCGGGGAGAAGCCCGACGGCGAGGTGAAGAAGGACTAAGGTGCTTGTGTCTAGGCCCGGGAAACACTGCGAGGATCGGATCAACACCGTGCCTTCAGGGATGTATGATCCTTCAGGGTAGCCTCACTACAAGTATTGAAGACCCCGTGATCCATCAGTCTGTGTCGAACATGTTCAACTCGAATTTTATCTCACATTTTCCCTGGCTATGGTTGAGCTCCTGTACCTTGCTGTCACTTGAAAAGTAAACCCATCATACACGCTATTACGATTTCCACCGCCACATCTTTTTAAAAAGTTGTATGATGTCACAAAAGAGCCTCTGTGGTTTGCCTACCCCCGGTGTGCTCACAAGAGGTTATCCTATATGAGGTTGGTCTCAAGGAGGCTGTCCCACAGGATAGCCTCCCAATCTCCCACAGGATAGCCTCCTAATCTCCCACAGGATAACCTCTTAATCTCCTATAAGATAGCCCCCCAATCTCCTATATAATAACATTATAGGATGGTATCCTATAATATAATACACTAGAGGTAGGAAATTTACAGGGACTTTACTATAATATTGTCTGATTTTTGGTAGATGTGGTGGTGTTACAGTGATAGCACTTGAGTGTATGTGACACTGTCTAGGGAAATTCACTAAAATACGCGAAGAGCGCTCACTCGTGGATCAATACTATTAATTACTTACAGTGGGAATAAAAACGCTCTACTGGTGAAAGGGGATTCGTGTGTGGCATGGTTTAGAGATGCTTTCCCATTCTGATGAGCTCCCCATACTGTACGGCCATGGGAATAGCAGTCGTCGCACGTCAATGGAGTCTTTCAAAATATCGCAATACGGAAACGAGACAATGTCCTGACAGCACTTCCACTTTCAGCCTGAGCAAAAAAAGAATTCTGGATTTCAGGGCACTTGGCACGTACAAGGAACCGGGGTATTCTGTATCCGCTACCACTATCTGCACAATTCGAGAAAGCAAGCTACAGTTATGCAGGCTATGTTCTGTGAATCCAAACCATTCAGTAAACCAGAATGACTCCATCCGCTCAAACGCCCTATTTCTGACTGTCGTGGCTCTATGATTCATGATATCCGTATTGTATCCCGCAATTTCTTTCGCAAGGAGGAGCCGTTTTCCGTTTGGTTCAATTCTCACGTGGATTCTATCAGACGCTCCTCAATTTTCCCCCTGGCCAGGACTTCGTGAATCCGATCATTTTCAATCGCCCTGATCCGGCTCCTCGCATGCTCCAACCGCTCGACGCCGCGGTCAATCGTCTCGATGTGCACACTGAGCGGCATCGGTCCCTTGGGCGAGGCCGCCGCCACCTCGGGCTCCGCGACCCTATCGCGCAGATCGTCCAGCCCAGCCTGGATCTTCTCCAGCTCCACGATGAGCTCCGATACCTGTTTGACAGCATCGCTCCTCTGTGAGTCCACGCGGCGCAAAAGGGAGAGCTGGGAGTTGAGCTTCGAGATCCGTCGGTAGTTGGCCCCGACCAGCGTCCAAATGGTCCAGAGGACGTCATCCTTGCGGGACTGGACCGTCTCTTGCGTGCGCGTTACGAATTCGTATATGATCCCCAGGTGATTCTCCGCCTGGTTCAAGGTCTTCAGAACCGCTTGCGCCTCGATAATCAGATCGGCGATTTTGTCTCCCACCAAGGCCGTGTGCTCGACGTACTTGTCGAGTAGGTTCCGCTCGGAGAAAGTCGCCGGCTGGAAAGGCGAAAAAATCCAGGAAGCAAAGTCGCTCAGCAGACCTTGACCTTCCTGGTCGGCTACCAGACCGTCGAGATATCGACTCGTCCACCGGTTAATACTGATCACGGAGTCCACTGCGGAGCCGACGTGAGAGTTGAACCTTTGCAGCTCGTTTGATGCCGACTTGGCAGTCTCGATGAAGCCGTCGAACTCGAGCACCAGCTCGTCTTTGCCCTGGAGCTGACTGTAGCGGACCAAGGTGCGCAAATCTCGAATAGAAGCCTCAGAACGCTTCATTTCCATCGGCAAAGAGACGCCGTTTGCGCTCTTCTCCAGGACCTCCTCGAACTGTTCCTGGACGTCCATCAGACCATCAAACTCCACGGGTGGTTTGTCCCCTGGGTTTGGGATGTTGGGGCCGGTGGGGCAAAATGGCAGCTCCAGGTAAGAAGCCCCAGGGATGCGGCAAATCGGGGACAGCGAGGTGTAGATTGATTGGGTGACCATGTTCTGCACGATGATGAGCCCTCCAAAAGTGAAATAGGCGGCGAGGGCGAGGGCAAGTGGCTTCTGCGCCATCCGGAACGCCATACCAACCACACCGAGAGCCCAGACCAAAACGTTGTAAAGGCCATGTGGAAGATCCGAGTACATGCGGTGGCTCACACTCAGGGGCTGCTCTTCAGGCGTGGTCTGTTGCTGTCGTCGTTTCGTAGGACTTCCGCGAGCAGTCCTCCCTGGCACACGCTGCCGAAAAGACTGTCCGTCTGCCGGCACCATCGTCCGAGACGAGCCAGTGGATGATACGCGGCGGGGGCTGTCAACGTCGACACGTGGCATGAAGAACTCGGGATCGGGCGAGTGGGGATGATTCTGGTTTCTTGGTGATCTCCTCGCTGCGGCGGGGACTGACGGCTGGAAGGGAGACCTCATGATGACACGCTCGTCGTCGGCTCTGCTGATGAAGTCCTGGATGGTGCTATCGTCCTGAGAACTGCCTATGTGCCAGTTGCCCCGTGACTGCGATGAGAGCTGTGACAGCTGTGACAGGTTTGATAACTGAGATGGCCCTGTCGACAAGGGAGCATCGTCGTCGAGAAACTCATCGGCAACAACGGAGGCGTCGAAGCTGTCGTTCTCACCCTCCACCATGCGCCAGGAGCTCTCCACGGGGATTTCCTGCCTCCTCGACCTCGAGTTGCTCATGTCGGAGGACCGAGCTGCGAAGATAGTGGATCGTGGAAAGAGCAGAGTTGGGCCGAGCTTGTTTGGTATGGAGTAAAATGCGCCTGCGCCGAGCTCGACTCTTGCGCCCTTGCGCCTGCGCCCGAGCCTGATATATATCAGACGGACAATGATGGACCGGCTTCAAGTGGAGGGTGGACTGCCAAGAGAAAGCGACCGGGAGTATGGGAGTGGCAAAACAAACAGCGTCTTGGGTGTGCTGCCTAGTTGGGTGTTTTGGGCGCGACTCGAACTGGGGGTAATGTGAAGCAGCGCGTCGCTTGTTCGTGAGCGACAGTCGGTGTGGGTGAGTCACGGTGCAGCAGGCAGCGTCTTGGGGCTGCTTTGACAGATCTAAAGATACAAGGTAATGTCTTGGTGCGTTTGAACGCGTCGGGGTGAGTGTTTTCGAACCTGGTTGCCATTCACGGCCACCGTTAAGCGCGTCGTCGACTCGTCGCACAGAGGTCAGAGGCGGCAATGTACTTCCCCAGATACGACTATCGCTGGATGACGTCGGGTGCGGCGGGACGCCCGTGTCACGCTCCCCGGTCAGCTGGTCCCTGCGGTCGGCTCTCCGACAGGGGTCCAATCTTCGGGACCCACCCAGTCGGATTCGAGCTCAGGTCGGCGGGAACTGAACGGCCCGGAGCTTCGAATGTCTGTCCAGACCTGGAATCGACAACGCCATGCTGGGCACACGACTCACCAGGGTTCCCTTACGGCCAGTTCGACATACACGGCCCCCGGCCTCCCGGAGGCTGCCTCTCCTACCAGCTCCAAAATGTCAACAGCAACGGCATTGCGCGAGCTGCCCTCCTCCCAAGCAGTCGCCCCTGCCAAAGCAACCCGCTGATCACCGCCACCTCGCCGTGCAGCAGGAGCTCTTCACAACCTCGGTCTACTCCCCCGGCAGCCCCATATTCCTGCCCGCTGGCGCCCGCATCTTCAACCGCCTCGTCGACTTCCTCCGCCGCAAGTACGTCAAGTATGGCTTTCAGGAAGTCATCACCCCCACAATCTACAAGAAGGCCCTGTGGGCAAGGTCCGGCCACCTCGACAACTACGCCGACGACATGTTCACTGTGACGAGCACATCGCCCTCACGCCACGACCCTGCCCCCGAGCCCGCTGTGAAAGACGGGCGAGCGGCTGAGGAGGAGGACGAGTACGGCCTGAAACCAATGAACTGCCCGGGCCACTGCCTCATCTTCGCCGCCCGCCGCCACTCCTACCGCGACCTCCCCATCCGCTATGCCGACTTCTCCCCGCTGCATAGGAACGAGATTTCCGGCGCCCTGAGCGGCCTCACGCGCGTGCGTCGTTTCCACCAGGACGATGGCCATATCTTCTGCCGCCCCTCGCAGATCGAGGACGAGATCCGGCGCACCCTCGACTTTGTGCGCGAGACATATGAAACCTTCAACCTGGGCCCCTACAGGCTGGTCCTGTCCACGAGGCCGCAGGAGCATTACATCGGCACACTGGACGAGTGGGACCAGGCCGAGAGTGCCTTGAAGAGCGCGCTGGACCACACGGGCCAGTCTTGGACCCTCAACGAGGGGGACGGGGCGTTTTATGGGCCCAAGATCGACATCATCCTCAAGGACTCGGACGGAAAAGAGCACCAGACCGCGACGGTACAGCTGGACTTCCAGCTGCCCAAGCGGTTCGAGCTGGAGTATGAGGCCCCTGCGCCTGACCTGGAGCAGAGGGGCATGACCTCTTCCGATCCTGTCCAACAGTCTGTCGTGGGCCGCGTCCGGCCCGTGATGATCCACAGGGCCGTGCTGGGCTCCGTGGAGCGGTTGATGGCGCTGCTGATCGAGCACTTCAACGGCAAGTGGCCATTTTGGCTGAACCCTAGGCAGGTCGCCATCATCACTGTCAACGACACCGAGCCTGTCGTGGCTATGGCAAGGGAGACCATGGACATCCTACTGGGTACGGCAAATAGCCGCAGTGAGCCGTCGGCCGATGGCGAGGCGGCGCCAGCCTCGACCAGCCACCCATCACAGCTGGCGGTTGATGTGGATGATAGCCCTCGGAGTGTGAGCTTGAAGGTCCGCGAGGCGAAAGCCAAGGGCTACGGCGCGATTGTCGTGATTGGACCCAAGAATGTAGAGAGTGGGAGTGTAAGTGCCAACGTGTCAGGCATACCGTCCTTGGAAGACCAGAAGGGCGATGCGCCCATGACCGCAATAGAGCTCCTGCGCTTCCTGAAGCAGCAGGTAGACATGTATCATTAGGAGAAATGTAAAAATGTAAAAGTCGTGATACCCTCGCCTCGCTCAGGAAGAGCTGTACTCAGAGGACCCCTTTCGGCTTGGTGGTCACTGGAGATTTGACATTTGTTTTCAGTTGACTGTACTACAAGGAGAGTTAGTTCTCTTCGTCTGGGGACAATTCTGATGGACTCGTCTCATAATGCGACTCTGCAAGTGTTCACATAAGTCGCAAAAGAGGAAAAAAGCAGCCGATAAATATTGCTCAGTCCAGGAGTTGAACAGATCGTATCAAAACATCAGTCAGGAGAGTCCAAAAAATTACACGTTCTTATGGCGTCTTTTTGGATATTCCGTCACCAGTACGGCGGCTCGACCCCTAGTGACCTATGATCTCTTTCACCTACTCGTTCCAAGTCGACTCCCATTGCCCAAGGTTGTCCTAGAGATCCCGTGGGTGTGCAGCAGAACTGCCAGGTCGGGGATGCGCTTCCAAGGGCGCAAGATTAACAATCGAAGCCTAACGCGGTGAACCGCTGCGCCAACAGCCCCCATTTTCAGTGAGATCCTGGTGGAATCGACTGGTACATAGGTGAGGGTCGAGCCGGGGTCCGAGATGGGATGAAAAATCTGGAGAGCCGTAGTCGACAACGCAGATGGCCGGCCAATTCACCCCCACCCCTCCCTCTCAAGTCGGCCGACCTGCCTGAATCAAGTATCTCCTGCGCTGTCACACCTTCGACATTCTCGCCCTCCCCTCACTCGCCTCGTTCCTCCTCCTCATCACTCCACTGAACCTCCTCCTCCCCTTGCTGGAAGATCGCCTTCTCCGCCAGCGCCAGCGTCTTGCGCACCGGCAGACCGACCACGTTGTCCACGCTGCCCTCGAGCTTCTCGATCAGCACCAAGCCGCCAATCCCCTGCACGGCGTACCCCCCGGCCTTGTCTGCGCCTTCGCGAGTGCGCACATACGAGTCAATGACGTCGTCGGGCAGGCCGTCGTCCTCGCTGGCGAAGAAGACCCTGGTCTCCTCGGTGTGGGAGGCGATCTCGTAGCCCGGGTGGGAGGCGTCCGCCTTGGGTGCTACGCAGACGACCGCGGTCAGGACCCTGTGCATGCGCGTGTCGCGCAGGTGGCGGAGCATGCGCACGTGGTCGGCCTCACTGCGCGGCTTCTCTAGGATGCGCCCGTCCTTGGTGACGATGACGGTGTCGGCGGCGATGACGAGCTCCGGGTCGGCTGGGGTCTCGGCCTTGGACTCGGCCAGCTCCGCCTGGGTCTTGAGGGCCGACTCGTAGACGTCCAGGCACTTTTGGCGGGCTGTTGCTGAGACGTACTCGTGGGGGGTGTATTCCTTCTTGGAGAGGTCTTCGGGTTTCGTGGAGGGGAGGATCTCGAGGTCCTTGAGGCCGACCTGTGTGCGAGGGCTGGTCAGTATGGGTGGATGCCCGGTCTCGAGCTGGGGCTGACTGGGCCTGGCTCACCTGTGCCAGGAGTGCTTTCCTCCTTGGCGAGGCCGAGGCGAGGATGACTCTCTTGCCCTTGAGATGGCTGATGATGGGCAGTTCGAAGGGAAGCGGGCCCTTTTTAACAGGGGCGCTCTGCCTCAGGCGTATGCCATGCTCCCTGGCGGACTGGATATAGTCTGGTGGGTTGTCGGAGGGTACTGATGTGTAAGCCATTGTGCCGTGCAGTCTCCCGAGCACTCAGTGTGAAGAGAGGTGGGCAACGAGGACACTATCGACATGTCCCGTCTGAACTGCGAAGGGGTTACCCAGGCAGGGTGCGCGGCTCAGCGAGTGACGTCTGCCAGGATAGGAGCCAGGCCCCACTAGGGTAGCTAGCTCAGGGGTTCTGCTGGCCCTACGGGCTGCTCGATCGGGTCCCAGGTTTCCCCGCAAAACGCTTGACAAGCTCCGGGCCGGCTGTGAGTGGGAGTCCAGATGCCCTGTAGACGCAGCTGCAGGGGTGCTTGCGGATCTGCGACGGTACATGGTCTATCACATGTCTGCCTCGCTTCATCGCCCAACACTGCGCAAGAGGTCGGTCTCAGGTCCCTTGGTACCTTCCCAACAGGAAACGGTAGCACAAGGCGGAGCAGGAGCCCAAGAGGAGAAATCCTGCTCATCCACCCGTAGACCCCAAGCACATCAACAGTTCATAGCGGAGCAGACGACGTTTTTACCATCAGGTTCTTGACTATACGGCTCGGCACATTCCCCGTCATGTCTTCTCCCGACAAGTCATCGCCTCCACGCGACGGCGCCAACGGCCAAGAGGAGAAGCCCCGGCTGACAGAAGAACAGAAGCGTCAAAATCACATTTCTTCGGGTACGTCTTCATCCCACATGCCAGCTCGTAGAACTGAGTAGGGGGATTCCCAGCCCAGTCTGTAGCCCGTTGGGCCGAGTTCGGTCGCGTCACCCCAACGGCTTTTGGCTAACGTCCCTCCAAAGAACAAAAACGGCGTCAGGCCATCCGCGATGGCTTTGACAAAATGGCATCCATCGTGCCGGGTCTCGAAGGCCAGGGCCGCTCCGAGGGCCACGTCCTGAACGTCTCAGTCCAGTTCATACTGGAGCAAATCCAGGAGCGCCGACGGCTCATCGAGCAGGTCGAGGCGAGAGGTGGTGTGGTCTCTGACGAACTGAAAGCGTAAGTAAGACATAAAACCCCCCCAACCTCCTACCCTTTTCACCAATGTCGCCACGTCGAAGCTCGAACGTTGACCCGTGAGACACAGCCCGCTCAACGTGGATTTGAGCAAGGTGAACCTCGAACATCTCCAACGTAATGGCAGCACAGGTGGTCCAGGCTTATGAGCGGCCGCTTACTGCACGGTGGTCTCAGGAAGTTACCCTCGAGCCGGTGACTGATCACATGCAGTTCATGCCCGAAGCCAGAAGCTCCCATTACCAACTTTCAAGACATATTCGTCACTTTCAGTATCGTCGGAACTTCTGGGAGCTACTGAAAAGAACCAGGCCTTCGCAAAATGGACGAGCTGAGGGTTGGTGTCAATCCTTAGAGGGGATTTATTTGAATGGAGAAGGATAGGATTCCAGCAGATGTCAAGGCATCGTCCGAATCGACTTCAGACTAGAGGCGCAGAGGCGCTCCCGAGAATTGACGGCTGCACAGCATGCACAGCATGCAGGGGGATAATCAGGATCCAAGGGGCAGGCCCCCATTGCTGTTTCTGGGTGGAGCGTTTGGCATGATGATACCCAAAATCATCCCCGGATAATAGTATTGACCACAGTGTACGTAACACATCAGTAACAGCGGCCAAAGCTCATTACGAATCCCCGTTTCAGAGAGCGGGTCGTACATGATCAAATATCAGTTGATTCTACAATCACGCTGCAGATTGTTGACGGATGTTGCTTCGCTTAGAGTCCCAATAGCCTCGCACGGAGTGCATCATGTGAGCACGCGACTTGTGCGCAAAGAAGTCTTTTTTCCTTTGGCCTTTGAGATCACGGTGCCAAAAAGAGTTTACGCGGATAACTCACGAAACAACTGTAGATTTCCGGGCAATTTACTCAATGAGTATTGTGTTATGTAATGTGTGAATATAATGTTTCCAGCAGTTCTGTCGAGTTTCTCTGGTCTAATTGATGCTCCATAACTCCATACAATGTGGAAAGATCATGACCATGCCCAATTGATCCCAGGTATACCATTCGCTATTTCCCAAAGATGCAAGTGATAAGAAGCCTTCAGGACGTGGTGTTCACATTAAAATTGGTGTGCGCGTCCTCGTTCATTTCTCACATCCTGTTTGCCGGTTATGCTGCGTGAGGACGTTTTTTCCCCTGCTCGGCCATCACAAACTCGCGAATGGATGCCGCGTCGCGCATACTGCGGGCAAGATGCCATTCTTGCCCATACGAAGTCCAAGCCTACGCCCATCTCCTTCCCACTTCTTCAGTCATGGTTTCGGTATTCGCAGGGGGTGCGCCTCCGTGTTAAGCGCATAGTCGTCCAAGCTGATCAAGCCGGGCTCAGAAAAGATCAGATAAAAATACTTGAGGGTCTCGGCGAGCCAGAAGCTCTCCATGGAGTCGAGCTTCTTGGGTAAGGTGCCCCTGGTCACGTCCTCGATGGCAGAGAAGCCATACTTGGTCTCGGTGACCTTCTTGATATTCTGGAACATGTCCCAAGCCATATCCTGCCACTTGGAGTCGCCGGTGATGCGATACAGGTAAAAGAGGCTCTCAATAGCCTCGGGCCGCAGGAAGTACCCAGGGGCGTGGACACTGGAAAAGCCCTTGGGAAAGTTCTTGTTGCCCTCTTTTTCCCATCGCTCGTCGTCCCAGGAACACCTCCCCATGTTTGCCTCCTTGCAGGGGACCATGGTGAACTCCTCGGGCATCACACCAGCAGGCATCGTCTCATATGCCCAGGCACAGCCCCGCGCCAGCTGAGCGCCGATCTCGAGGTCCTCGGGGATGTCGAACAGCTTTCCGCCAAGGGCGAACATGCCCCCCACAAAGCAGGTTAGGTGTTGGCCCTGTGGCTGGAGATCGATGATCCCCACACCATTCGAGAGCACAGTGCCCGAAAAGAGGATGTCGACGTCGCTCTCGGTGTCAGGCAGCATAGGGCGGAAGAGAAGGAAGGCCTTGGCCGTGTTGGCAGCCTTGAGATACATCTCCATGTACGACTCATCCAGGCCGCCCAGCAGTGCGTACATCTTTGGAAGATACTCGTAGAGCGAGTCGGCCATGGAGCCGAGCGTAAATGAGCTGTCAGGTGTCAAGAACCCGTTTTGCACATCCACGTAGGTCGGCCAGAGCCCAGGGAGCTTGGTGCCATCCTGAGTCCGCTTGAGCTCCTTCTTGACCCGCTCGGTCGCGTCGAAGAACTTGGGATCTCCTGTAAGCTGCGATAGTCGCGTGAATTCCATGGAGAGGCTCCCCACGTTAGCGGAGATCTCGCGTGTGGAGGGAAGGAGTTCGCCCCCCTTGGCCCTCTCGAAATTGAACGAGTTGGCTGGCATCCGGTTCGGGGTGTCAAACGCGCTATAGAGCATTTCGCCGAGCTCAATTGCCTTGTGCAGGATGACTGTCTCATTGCTGAGGTCGTAGGCGGCGAGAAGGCCACCCAGATATCGAATCGTAGTTTCGAACGTACTGCACATTTGGTGATCTGGGTGAAAATCCCAATCGATGGAAACGACCTGGTGAATGGCCTCCCTGAACTCCAGCTTCATGTCCATGATCCACAGAGCATCCAGAGAGTCGACGAGTGTGGCACCCCAGCCTGAGAAGGTGTTGGCTCCCATCAGAGAGATGGGTTTCAGCTCGTCAAATCCCCACGCATATTTCCTATAGTTGTGCCAGCACTTCTTAAAGGTGTTTTTCACCTCCTTTCTTCGGTACTCCTGGACGCCCTGACCCTCCTCAAATTCGAACTGTATTCTGGGCAACTGATGGGGAGGGTCTTGAGACGGCGTTGCGTAGGATGAGACGGGATATCTTTGCTTGCGACGCCCCCAGTCATAGCTGCTGCGGACGTATGCATAGGGATGATTTACATAGAGGGCGAGATTCGATGACTCGAAGTAATCGGACGAGAGTGTGAAAAAGGAGAGGGCCAAAACAAATCCAACAAACAACACTAGCCTGAGGGGCTTGCGAGGGGTGCTCAGGATGGCCATTGTCTGGCAAGTGGAACGAGAACCCCCAGGACGAAGCGAACGCAGAAAGACCAACAGAGTCCTGTATTATCTCATGGGGAAATATGGACACAACGCTTTGGAAAAAAGAGGACAGGAAGAGAAGGAGAAAGTACCTTTCCAATTCTCTTTCAGACAAAGTGGTCAAAGGAATGGGTCTCGTCCGTGGTCCCAGCTTGGGCTCCCAGCGGCCAGCCACACTGCTCCTTGTACCAAAAGTTAGCAAACAGGCAGGGATACAAGTCGACCTCAACGGGTTCTGGATCTCCATTGCTTCTGAAGAGGCGCCGACCCACTGGCGGGACATCGGAAAGGCAAGTTGATCGGCAGCACTGTTGCAGGCTGCAGGCTCTCCCAGTGCTTATCCCGGAGGAAACGCTGTGGAGGCCCACTGTGGTTTCACGGTCGGGTGGTTGCAGCGATATGCCATGATTCAACCAAATGGCGGACTTCGTATAGAAAGGTAGAAGCGACCAGCCAATCAGAAGACCATGGTCTAGGAGGTCATCCTACAGGAGGCTGTCCTGTGGCATGAGATGGGCCATCAAGCAGAGCTCGTAACAAGTAATCCCACGCAATGATTTTATGACATCACAATCATGACGGCTTCGTATTTGAGAAGGACGGTCTGGGGTTCGTTACCGAGATCGAGAGAAGCCTGTGGGCCCCGAAGTTGGAAAAGGGGCTGCAGGCACACATCGACATTGTGTCGCAACAGACCAGCGGGTCAGGGCCTGGATCAGCGACCTGGGGAAGTCTAATAAGGGTGTGCTTGTGTGTGCGCGCCCCTGGGTCACACGGCTTCTATGGCGCAGCCAGAGCCAATCTTAATTCCAGTGGCCCGTTCACACTCCGTACCGAGTGGATGGCTCTTCTGGCCGATGCTTCGAAACAGATCAACAGCTTACATGCGCCAGCACATGCTTGACTGAAGCGATCGACATAATAATTCCCACACATGCCGCATGGGATCAGGCTTCTCCAAGCAGTGGCAGCAACAAGTGAGTCGAACTGCACCACTGCTCTCCAAGAATCCAAGAGCACACCCAATTTAGCAGAACCAAACATCTACGGTCCTCCAAATCAATAGTGCTGACCCATGACGATACTCCCAGGCGGCAGACCAGCTGATGAAGCTTGCTTTGGTGTGGGCCGGCGTGTTGGACCCGGCTTGGAGGCTATGAAGGTTGTCAGTTGTGAAAAACCAGGGACTCCGTAGGCCGAATTCTCATCAACGTAAAAGCATATCCAGTTGTCGGCTCAGCGGTCATGCATGCCCTGAGACTCTGGATTCGAGCCTCGTACCATGCACCTGCATGATCCAGCCGGCTCGGCGCGAGTGGGTAGATGCCAGGGTACTCACCTGGGCGCTAACAGCAGAGCGCCCCAGGTCTTATCTTATCGCCCGCAACCTTAAGATTTTCCCAGACCGGTTTCCAAGCCCATTTGTCTTGTGACGGTTCCTTTCTCAGCAACCAGTCAACACCAAGACAAACAGCAAAAATGTCGTCCATGCGAAACTCTATACAGCGGCGCTCGCACCGCGAGCGAGGCCAGCTCAAAGGCCGTGAGAAACTCGGTCTCCTCGAAAAGCACAAGGTACATCTCCACTCCATGACGCCTCCCCGTCGACGGCGAACCAGCTAACAGCGAGCCAGGATTACTCCCTACGTGCAAAAGACCACAAAAAGAAACAGACCGTCCTCAAGAGCCTCAAACAGAAGGCAGCCGAACGAAACGAAGATGAATTCTATTTTGGCATGGTTTCCCGGGGCAAGTTCTCCTCAGGGAAGCTGTCAGCAGGCAAGAAGTGGGACGGCACAGTAGCCGGCGACAGAGGAAATAAGGCCCTGGACATGGATACTGTCAGGCTTCTCAAGACCCAAGACATTGGATACCTGCGGACAGTGCGCAATGTCGTAGCCAAGGAGGTCAGAGAACTGGAGCAGAAGGCTGTCATCGCGGGGACGTTTGCGGGTGTGGACGGCGAGGATGAGGATGATGAGGACGACGCAATTGACAGCGACGAGGATGCCGCACCCAGAAAGTCAAAATCACAATCAAAACCGAACAAGATTGTGTTTGCTGAGACAGAAGAGGAACTGGAGGAAAAACTGCCGGAGCCGGAGGACAGCGACGACGACATGGATATGGACGATCACGACTCGGACGGCTTTGACAACGAGGAAGACCGCGAGGCAAGAAAGAGAGCACAGAACGCAGAGAGATTACGCAAAAAATTGCAAAATGCGAGGAAGAAGCTCAAGGCTCTCACGGACGCGGAGAACGAGCTCGAGCTGCAGCGGGCGCGGATGGCGAAGACAGCTACGGTGGCAAGCGTCACAAAGAGGGGCCAGAAGATCAAGATTCGGGAACGCAAGAGGTAGAGTCTTGGATTTCTGCTCTTGCTGCCGCAGGCGGGGCCGCCGATTGTTCAACCCCGTAGGATCGCCCAGATCTGTTCATATACCCGAACATCGTGCCCTGCCTGCGAGGTATCATGTTGGGGGTTGAAAAGAAGAAAATAAGAGAAGAAAAACTCCCCCAAAGACCAGCCTTTGAATGCATAATCCTTCGACTCGCTCGGAACCATTACCGGGTGTCTTGCCCGTTCGTTTTTTACTCATCCAGTTCGTACAATAACACTTGCCCGCTGTTGGCCACCACTCTTACATGCCTACAACTTCTCAGAAGTTATACACCTGGCGAATAACGAGATACACCCCGTCAGCGCCTTGAACAGGACCGTGGCGCACCAGATGAAGCACTTGAAGATGGCACTCAGCAGCGAGATGATGACCCTCGCGCAGCCGGGCATCTTGTCCTCGTCCTTGCTCCGCCTCTTGGAATGCTTCTTGAGGTCGCTCGTCTGGCTCTCGAGGTCCAGCTCGAACTCCTCCATGCGCGCCCTGCCGGCCTTCTTGTCCTTCTTGTCCCCGCTGTTGACGCGCGGGCTCATGCGGCTGAGGCGGCTGCCCCGCCCGTCCTGCTGGCCCTGGCCCTGCCTGCTCTCGCTGCGCAGTGACGCCGGCGGCGGCGGCGGGTCAAAGACCTCGACGCGGCTGAACTCACCGTCGGCGTGCGCGACGAGCATGAGGGCCGCGACGGCCACGTCGACCAGGTAGACGGCGTCGATCTTGGCCGCGATGCCCGTGTCGACCTCGAGCCACCCGGTCCCCGTGCCGTCGCGCGTCAGCCGCGCCAGGTGCTGCGGGCTCTCGACGTGCTCGAGCGTGTACTCTGTCCGGCTCCACGCCGGGTTGCGCTCCACCGTCACGCAGAAGGGCATGGCCAGCGCCGGGTGCACGAGGAAGTGGTTGCCGCTGTCATCGTCCCACACCAGCCGCGCGCACTCGCGCTCCGCCGTCGCGAACGCCGCCGCGTTGGTGAAGCGGCTCTCCACCGCCAGCTTCGCCGCGGGCAGCGGGTACAGCAGCGCCACCAGGCCGTCGTGCGGCGCGTGGTGCCGCGCCGTCTCCTCCAGCGTCGTGCTCAGCACCTCCTGCCAGCCCTTGGCGCCGGGCTCGCCGCCCCCGGCGACGCTCTCGCTGCTGCCGCCCCTGGGGCTGCCGCCGTCCTTGGGCGGCACCGGCGGCTTGTACGGCTTGCTCGGGTCGAAGCGCGACAGCGAGACGTACGCCGACGCCGACGTCGGGTCCAGCTTGAGCCGGTAGAAGGGCTGTGACGACTTGGACCCCAGGGTGTAGATGGGCGTGTCCCGCTCGCTCGACACGGTGAAGGTGTACACCCGGCCCTCGGAAGCCGTCGCCTTCCACCCGTTGGCGACCTTCCAGAAGTTGCGCAGCTCCTCGGTGCTGCTCGGCTCCGGGGTCGAGGGCTTCACATTCACTCTTGGTGGCGGCCATTTCCGGGTTGCCGTCTGTTGGTGGGAACGGGAACTATTGGCGCTCATGGGGCTCCGCAGAGGGCTGGTGGTGTCCTCATTGTGTTCAGGCCTCTCCTCAGACGTGGGTGAGTATAGGCGGCGGCTGATGGCTCCGGCCGGGATGTTGGCCGGATGTGTTGGACTTGACTGTGGGGGATAGTAATTCTGCTGTGAGAGGGGGAGGTTTGGGTTGTATTCTGGAAATATGGAGCGCAGGGGAGCCTCTGATGACCCTTCCCCATACTGGGTCGCTCGGTTGTCTAAGGGCGGCTTGGCTATCGAGTTCCTGGACCGATCGCTGTTGGCGCGGACGAGGGTCTGGGCCTCGGAGAAGGCCGTGCCACAGCGAGCGGGCGGGTCGACCGTGACAACGGCGGCCGGCCGTTGTATTATGGGATCTGCCTGCCTGCTCTCGGATGGCCAGGCAACTGTGCTCTCGCCTGTGTCTACGGGCTCGGCCGGGCCCACTGGAGGGCCTGTGGCTTGTGTCGCGGGAGGCTTCTTGCCGTCACGGACGGACATGTTGCGCTCTAGCGGAGTGCGTCTTCCTGCTCTGGAGGGGGAGTCTCGAGATGCCGAGTCTATTGATGGGCGGCCTGGCGTGGTGTTTTGAGTCCTGGAGGGTGGACGCTCCCTCGGGAATAGGGAAAATGTCCCTTGCTGGGACGGTCCTGTCGACATTGTTGAAGCGCCGTGTGTCTGCCTCGAGCAGATTTGCCGGCTCCAAGTCTGCCCTTGCCTTTCTGTTCCTTTTTCTCGAGGCGAGCACCCAGGCTCGGACGGGAGGAAGCTGGAGGTGAGATGATGGACGCCCAAATCTACTATCGACGCATGTTGGCTGGTGACAGAGGGAGCCCAGGACGGATCGGAGGCTTCGAGGGTGTAATTGGGCGGCAACAACAGTCAGAAGGGATGGAGATGAGCACAATAATTTTACTTGTGGCCCGGCAGATGCGGAAAAGCAGACTATATCAGGATCTACGGAGTGTACATGGAGCCAACCGCCCAGGTCAAGCCCGCAAAAAGGGAACAAGCTTCTTGATTAGACAGAAGCCGGGAGATGGGCTAGATCCTTGCGCGGTGGGCGATGGTCATTCGAGAAGCACATGGCGTCGGCACCCGCTCACCCGCAGGATATCTATGGTTATTTTAAGCGCTGTGGGTACATTGCCAGGTCTTGTCTGGGGCGATCTGGACGGGCGCCGAGTGCTCGCCGTGTGCTGGGCGGCTCTCTGGCTGGGCAGAGACGGTAGAGGGAGGTAGAGGGAGGTAGAGGAATTGTTGAAGAGGCGGTAGGCAGGTCCCTCCCGCACGGGATTTGTGCGGTGGTGGTACGGGGCCGGACAGGCTCATGTTCAAAATAGCAACATGAGGGACAAGACCGGGGTGGTGTAAGTGGTGCCAGGGCCCCGTGTCCAATCGTTGGCCCCGTCACGCTGCAGTTAGACGCCCGGCGACAAAAGCGGGCATGTTTCGCGCGGGGAAGGGAGATCAGCGCTGCCCTCTTGTCCCCCTGCCCCGTCGAGCCTCGCCCGTGATTGGGTTTGTTGTACACAGTACTGTGTAAATTTCCCGCCAGCAACGGGCTCTCTCTCTGACTCTGACCTGGGCCGCCCACACTGGCCCCTCGCCAAGCCGGCGGCTTTAGCGCTTGTGAATGCGACGGTCGGTCTCACAGTCTCACAGTCTTGCAGACCCGCAGTCTCGCAGACTCGCAGCTCTCGGGTCGGGGGCACGGGGGCACGGGGGCTGTCGCCGGCCGCCTGTTTATCCAAGTGTGTTAGGCGGCGGCCGCATTCGTGGTGAGTGCCGTGGCGGCTAGTGAGGCGCGACGGAGCTGGCAGTTCTGGAGGTGATGCCCGACACAAGGCGGTCAGGTTGTAAACCCACACACAGGTGCAACCCCAGATTTCTCCTTTCGGTCGCTGAATCAATCTGAATGATACCCCATCGCCTTCCTCCCGAGCGCACGAGGGGCACTCGACTACCAAAGACCAAAGCAGGCAAGGACTGTCATGTCTCTGGCCGATCTATTATGTCTCAACATCTGGTCGAGATTTCTTGGTCCTCCAGAGCAAAGCACGCTGTGCTGTGTAGACACTTGTTCCTCGTCTTGGACGGTCGGATCTCCGTAGGCCAAGCCCCCGCAGCCCGGTGGTTTCCACGCCGCACTTTCTCGGTGGGGGCCGATGGCATGTATCTGACATGTACAGAGACTTGCATGCTCGATATCGGCATCCTTCCTGCGCTGCAGTGCTCTTCCACAGGAAGTGACTGCACGCACCAAGTGCTGCTACGAGCATGACCGCTCGGCCTTGCCATGTATCGGACTCACCAGCTTCCACGGTGCTGCAGATCATGGCAGATTTGCACCTAGAGACGCCCAAGTTCCGACCCACGTACAATGAGATGCACCTTGAGCCCGAGGTAAACTTCCTGGCCCTGCTCGGCGATGTTGGCCTTGCTGGTCATTTTCTACGTGCTTGGAAATCACGAGCCGTATTTGCCCAGGTTGATGCCATCGCCAGGGGGGAGCCACAAAGAATTTCAACTTCCTGTGGCCTGGTTGATGTCTTTGTTCACATCTCATGTCATGAATGCACCGTCACATATCCTCGTCGAAATCGAGGGGCCTTGACCCTCTTCCTCAGAGACACGGTGAGGTTCTGAAAGTGACTGGGTCGACAAGCCTTGAAACCAGTCCGCAGCCTGCTCGTTATACTCACCTCGACCCGAAGTCCTCTTCTTCCCCCCCCCCTTCACTCCAACGTAATTATCCGCCTTCTCAGTGATGCCCTCCCTACATACTGAACATTTGAAATCCTTGATAGGCTCGCACACAGACAAGACCGTCTCTGGCATAATTGTAGCATCAATGTTGAGGGGTGTACACAAGCACAGTGTCAAAGACTTGAGGATGCACAGAGCAACAGGTTGTGTAGTGACCTAGGTTCCTTTCATTGACTTCACATATCAGCTATGTCGGCTACTTACTTGAGCTCAATTCAGATGATCTTTCTGGTTTGAAGGTGTGAGTACCAGCTGCTTATGTCTCTGAAGCCATCTAATGACTTGTAAAATAGTTGTCTGAACCCCCCCGGGTTCTCCCTGTGAAGGGTTAGATCTCTATGGTTCAAAACCCTGAAAGAACATCAGGGGCAGTCGCAGATGACCCTGGCTCGCGTGGGCTCCCAACCCCCCACCTACTACTACCTCCAGTACTAGGATCTGGGAGGGAGATGTTGTGCTTCGCCATGTAGCTAGCCACTCACTCCTTCAAAATCGGGCTTATTCGTTGATATCGAGATGGCCTCACATGGATACACTCGTCTCGACCTCGGGAGAGACGCTATTCGACTTCTTAGACTCGAGAAGGGCTATCCTGCAGAGCCCCTCCGCTGCGAGTTGTTTGAAGCCTATCTCCATGAGGTCGACGGAGTACCCTACGAGGCACTGTCTTACACCCGGGGTGACGCTTCTTCCGAGCAGGAGATCACCGTGAACCAGCAGCCATTCAGCGTGACGGCCAATCTCAACACGGCCCTGCAGGCCCTGAGGTTACCAAATCAGGATCGACTTCTATGGGTTGATGCAATCTGCATAGATCAGGCCTCTGATGCAGAGAAGAGCCACCAAGTTGGCCAGATGAGACTGGTCTATAAGCTCGCGGAGCAGGTCATTATCTGGCTGGGACCAAGCGTTGGAGGCAGCGACCTCCTCATGAGCCTCGCAAAGACGCTCGATTTGCATGCGTCCAAGACAAAGGCTTGGGAGCAGGAGTGAGAATCAATTGTGGTGGCGAATGGGGGGCCAGCGACCGACTTGTTCCGCCAAGCCTACGCGGCATTGGAAGAGCTCCTTGCCAGACCATGGTTCAGACGCGTCTGGGTCCTGCAAGAGGTAGCAAGCGCGAGGTCAGCAGTTATCCTGTGTGGTGCAAAGGACGTTTCAGCTAGGACCTTTGCTCAGCTGCCGGCTCTCCTGGGCTTGGAGAAGGTCGATGCTCACGTTCAAGCAGTGCTTGATATCATGCCGGGCCCCCTCAGGCAAAAGTCTTGGTGGACTTCCAGTCGCGAACTCAAGACTCTCCTGTGCAAGTTCCGCTCCAGCCAGGCGAGCGACCCAAGGGACCGTATTTACGCGTTACTGGGCATATCTTCCGACGCTCACAGCGAGGCAGTTATCCCTCCTGATTATGGGGCGGACGTTTATACCGTGGTTCAACGCACTATATCCCACCTGTTATTCAACGACAGGAGGCCCGACTCACCTGTCGCACCTCTTTGGGGTCTAGATGATTTCTTCGACGCTTTGGATGACCTTCCTCGGCGGGTGCTAGGCTGGTACTTTGCAAATGAATCCCGCCGCCAATATGAACGGTATCGACTGATGCTTTACGGCATCGAGAAAGATTGTGCGGTATCAAGGCATGATGTATTCCCCCCACATCGATCGGTACCAAGAGTCAAACCCCCCTAGGCTGAACATTCCACCGGTCAATGCCCGTCGTGTCCGTGGCAAAACGAATCATTCGCCCGGACCATCATGGCTCGCATCATGTCGTTGAGAACGGGCGCAACGCTCCACGAAATACTGTTCAGGGTTGCCCTGGCGTCTGGATGCAGCAAGCATGGCCTCGCCGGTGTGTCATTGACCCCAGACACTGCCAGCGTGCAGAATGTCAAGCTAAAACAAAAGATCAAAGCTCCACATGAACCCATGAACGCCGCACGATGAGAAGCTTGCATCAAAGCCAAACTGGCCAGAGACGACATATACACCATGGCTACTTCAACACAAGTTGCACTTGGAAGACTCCACCTATTGTAGCTGTTCCTACAATGTGAAAGCAACGCGCTTTCGAACTGCTCCTGGGCCGGGAAGTCTGCATTCTTAACATACTACAAAACAGGCATATACCGGATCAGGCACTCTCAGCCTTGGATATACCCTTGGAGATTGCCGTGGTCTTGGCGACGACAGTTCCCTCTCGAGTCCGCTTGAATAGAACCATAGAACCCAGAGTCCCTGTGACGCGGCCGCGGGCAACCCCCTAGCATGTTCGTCGCACGGAGCTGCCCTTTGAGCGTGGTTTGAGCGGTCTCGTTCTTGATCCGTATACATTCGAAGGCGTATGCGGTCCCTTCACACAGTGATAAACGCTCAAAGACTGGGCTAATAAGCTTGATCATTGAGGAAACGTCATCGTGCGAACCCAAGAATGCCAGATCCGAAGAAAAGGATCTCACAAGCCTATTCGCATTTGGAGTCAATGACTATACATAGCGCCACAGAGAACATGAAGGACATCAGCTGAGGACTTATGGGACCTTTCTCCACGGGCGACTATCGAGCACTTGAGAGGTATATAGAAACAAGTCTTGCTTGGCTTTTTCGTCTGCGTATACAAGGGCCTCTCACTAGCGCTGATTCTGTTCTAAAGGTGCCAACCTTTGAATGCCCGAACTTGGACTCAAATGCCATACAAGCCCCGAACATGTACCATCTACGAGGAGGCGACCTAAAACACCTGGTCAGCGATTACAAGAGCAACCGCTCCTTCATCATCACCACCAGCCACGAGCTCAGCCCCTGCTATGCACTCCGCACGATGACCAATGGTCATACCCAAGGGCCAAGAGTGACGAACAGGACAAAGACAAGAATGCTGCGTCAGATGACGCGAAGCAGTTTTGGCACTGCCGAGCTGAGTGAGGACACAGAGGACGGTGCCGACCTCGTGTTTCCATGTGTCAACCAACGTACTGACGAGAACGGTAAGCAGATTTACACCAACAAGCAGCTTTGCGATCCCAACATGTTGTATTGGAGTAGCAGCGGCAGCGAGCCTTCTTCCCTGGACTAGTCGTCGAAGGGAGTGACTCAATCGAGCAAGAGACGCAGGATATGATAAGGAGAGTAGCTGGGCTACTGAGTGACGGTCTCGGGCTTTCCCTTCTCACAGGTACTAGTCCACCACCGAACTGACTGAAGAGTGTAGAAGAATACAATCTAATCACCATTTTCTGATGATTGATCCCCGTTCGTAGGTAGATTCTGGTGCTCAGTCCCAATGACTGCATAGCTGTAATGTGTGACTTGATATCCTGCTTAGGGACAAAAAGAAGGGTGGAGTTTGATGGCGTCTAGGTTTGTTTCTGTCTACTCTCAACCGAACACCCACGAGCAACACCAAATCCAAAAGCTTGAACCAAGAAACCCATCAAACCACGCTCAAAGCCTGCGCACACAACCTGATCTCAAACAACTATCCTCAACTGCAATTTCAAGGCACCTAGATCGAGCGACCTAGAGCGGGCGAAAAAGCCCCCCAAGCAGCCCACCAAGGAGGAAAGCTCCAGAACCACAAAAGGTGGCTCGGGCAGGGACCCTGGAGGCCCTAAAACTGACCAGGGATCCTGAATATCTTTGGCGGCCAATGTATGTCAAGGTTGTAGCAAGGCGCTCAAGGATTGCACGAAAGCTGGCGGCTGTGGCGGATCCAGCAGCGGCAGCAGCGCTGGCCAGGGGGAGGACTACATTTACAACTACAAGAAGTAGGGCTGTGTGGGTAGCTACGTTTAAGATAACCAACAAGCACACCAAATAGCGGAAACAATAAGCAAGACTTGATCAATGAATGATGTATAATGCTGATGTACTGTAAGGTGAATATGCGTCGCCAACAAGATCTCTAAGAGAGTCTAGGAAATGCCCAATCGCTTGACTTGCTCGTGTAAATGTAAAAGTATTTTCCGGTCCCGTCCCAATTCCCCTAACAAAAACAGAAAGTAAAGCATATGCCGAAAATCCAGCCGCCCCCTGCGGTTTGCCTTAGCCCTTCTAAAAATGAGGTGCGTTAAGGAAAAGACCCATGAGAATGCCGCCTAGTGTGCCGGCAATGGGGATGGTGGCGATCCATGCGATGACGAGCAGGCCGACACGCTGGAAGTTGACGGCCTTGAGCGTGCCGTTGCACAGACCGACGCCGACGGTGGCACCGGTGATGCACATGGATGTAGAGACGGGGAGTGAGAACTGCGAGAAGACCAGGACGGTGACGGCTGCACCCATCTCCATGGAGCAGCCACGGCTGGGTGAGTGGTATGTGATCTTGTTGCCCATGACTGTTTTTTGGATGAGTCAGTTCATAGATCTTCGAGCGGGCGTGGGGTCGTTGAATGAATTGGTGCTTACCCTTCATGATGTTGTAACCATAGGTGATGAGACCAAGAGAAATGGTAGCAGACAGGACAGCAAGCTGCCAGATCGGGACAGGCGCCTTAGCGGCGGCAGCCTCGCCCGTCGACCAGGCTGAGTAGATGACAGCCCAGGGGCCGACCGAGTTGCCGATGTCGTTGGCGCCGTGGGCAAATGAGGCAGTGCAGGCCGTCAGGATCTGCACAAATGAGTACGTGTGCTCGACCTCGTTGGGGTATTTCTCGGCGTTGGCGTAGACACGCTCCATGCGAGCACCCTCCGGGGTGCCCGCGTGGCCGCTCTGCGCGGCGTGGATGTCGTAGTGCAGACCGTAGAGCAGACCGACGGTGATCATGGCAGGAATGCGCTTCATGAGCATCTTCATGTTGTGCAGCTCGTAGATCTGACCTGCGCCCATGGGGTTGTCGCGCAGCGTGCGCATGGCCCAACCCAGTGGCCCGCGCTTCTTGAGCAGCTTTGCGCGCAGCCTGGCATCACCCTGTTCCTGGATCTCCTTGTATGTGAGCTGCTTGGTCTCGGAGGCAACGACGTCCTTCTCCTGGTCTGCCTGCTTCTCAGTCGGGGTCGAGGTGCCGCTGACGGATCCAGGGGCGGTGTGGGTGTTGTCGGTTTCGTCCTCGTCCTCTTGGACGACTGCGTAATTGGGTACGACTGCGCGCTCTGCCTCCGCGACAGCCGGACGGCGGAAAAGCAAAGGACCCTGAAGGCAGTGGTACCACTTGACAGAGGCGTCCCTCTTGATGATCTTGGCGTGGACATATGGGACGAAGATGAGAGCCGCCAGCAGAGCGACTCCGAAACCGGTACCCATGGTGACTGAGGCGACATACCAGTCCGGCTTCTTGTTTAGGCCCAGGTTGGGGGAGCCCTTGTAGACAATGGAAAGTGTGCAGATGGTGCCTGCGATAAGGAAGAAGAAGGGCGAGGTCCAGACGGCCCAGGGGACCGGGTTCTTCCGCATGTGCACGACCAGCTTGATGAGCATGAAGATGGTAGCACCGAAGCCGGCAGAGATGGCGGGTGCCATACCGAGACCTGCAAAGATGGCGCCCAAGCCCTTGCCCTTGTTCCATCCCCACTGGACCTCTGAAGCACCGACAGTCGCGACACCGACACCAGCGACGGCGGAGATGAGGGAGTACGTGGATGAGACGTGAGCAGAGTGCTTTGTGCACCACATGACCCACGACGAGGCAGCGGCGAGGGCGCACGTGAATGCGAGCATCTGAACCCCGGCGTTACCCTGGAAGGCAGAGTTGGGGATGATCCCGTTCTTGATGGTGTCTGCCGTCCGGGCGCCGACGGTGATGGCTCCCAGCATCTCGAAGATGGTACCGAAAATCATGGCCTGCCTGTATGAGATGGACCTTGACGACACACTGGTTGCCCAGGCGTTTGCGACATCGTCTACCACACGCGGTTAGCACACCAAGGCTGGGAGACGGGAAAAGGAGGGACGGCCAAGAATGGGGCCAAGCTGGAGGAAGAAGCTTACTTGCGCCATTGTTGAAGGCATCGAGCATCGCAAAGAGCGTGCCGATCACGAATACGTAAGTGTATTGGTCAAGCATTTTGGCGGCTGATGACAAGATGCAAGCCTAGAAATATTGTCTTGGGGTTGTCGCTGAATCCAGGAATCCGGGCATTGGCACATGTCGAGGGTGGGCGGGAGACAAGATGTTATATACTGCCTCCGCCATGGTGGTCCTCCTCCTCCACCGCTGGGAGCGTGGGAGAGGGCACACGTGCTCCAGGACCCGAGTTTGGGCTGGACCCCACAGGCCATCATGCTATCCCATGGAAGCTCATTATCCCCCGAGGATGGCAAGTCTGATGGGCGTTTTTGCCCACTTTGGTGTCCATATCCGTTGGGTGATCCTGTCCACTAGGAGCTTGGACACACCGGCGGCAGGAGAGACACACCCTAGCGGAAGGGTCCGCCTCGAGGCTTGGTCGTTGGCCAAGGCCGGGCGTGGCGAGCCCTCGGTGTCCTCAATTGGGCTGTCTGGGCAGATTCGAGGTCGAAGGAAAGAGAAAACCCTCGACTTGGCAGATCCAGCAGGCTGGACTGGGCTTGGGAGCCAAGAGGCCACAGGTGGAGGTTTATATGATTCCGGGATGGTGTCCTGCTCGAGGCTCTGGGCAAGACTTGGCGACGTGGGCTGCGCTCGCCTATAAGATGGCTCTGGTCGCCCACGTGGGTAAGCTTTGCCAATGCATTCTTGTCCGTTTGACATTGAGCCGACGCAGCACCCGAGCGAGGGCGAATGCAGGTCGTGGCAATCTCTGTCCGACTCGACGCCCACAGGCCTAGCCTCCCAAGCCCGCTTCGCATGTCAATCACGTACGGCCAAGTACACCAAGTCCATTGTCGGTCGCCTATTCCCATCGTTCGGTCGGCTGCAGCCCAATTCGCGCATACATAAGATAGTCCTTGGCCGACTAGGCGCACGTCTCGTTTCGATGATCCACAAAGCTGAGCATTGCTGGCATTGCTGGCTGAGGCATGCAGGCGCGACGGACGCTGTGCGGGTGGTAGAAGGGCGATGAAGTTCTAGCCTGCGGGCCGGGCTGTTGACGAACCAAGCACGGCCGGGCGGTGGTTGCACATGGCTGCACGATCTGCGATCCTTCCTGGTTATGAGGAGAGCACGTGCGTGCTCTGGGCAGCTGGAGAGCCTGCCAAGGCGCCCATGTCAGACCTTGACGATCGTCCTTGAATCGCCATCGGGGCCGCTATAATTGGAAATCATGCGATAAAATTCGATAGCCTGGATGCCGCATTTTCAGAAGAGCTGGAATGTCGATTGGAAGAGCCGCGGGCGAGGCGCCTGAAGGTCGCACGCAGACGCCTGAGGCCTGCGCGCGAACCGCAGGACCACAGAACCCTTATTAAGCCGACAGGCCCTCGGCTCCGATATCCTGCACCTGCTTGTGCACCATCCCCTCCGCTCGGGGCCTGCCCTAGGCTGCCGGCTGGGCTACCATCAGCGACTTCGGACCTCGACATGACCGTCGTTGGGAGCTCGACAGAGACAAAATATAGGAAGAAAATTGTCATGTAGACTCACACTGGCGGGCTCCTCGGTGAAAGGCGTCACTTGCTTGCACCCCACCACAGCCGCAGTATCGTCCCTCGCGTGATTAGCATCCATCCAGACCCAACCTCGGGCCGTGTTGGCGACCAACCACGAGCACCAGGCAGCCGGGCTGCAGCAGACCGCACCGTACCGTACCATGTCTTCTCAGATCGTAGTCATAGGGTGCACACTCAGCCCCTCCTCGCCACCTTTGTCCTCTGGCAGCCCAGCAGAACTAACAACCCATGTCTCAGCGCCGGCGTCACCGGCTTGAGCTGCGCCATTCAGCTGCAGGAAGCCGCCCGCGCTGCACCAGGAGCAGTCACCATCATTGCTAGGGACTTCCCCACGCCCTTTGCCCTCATAGATCCAAAGGCCCAGATCAACTTCACCAGCCCGTGGGGAGGGGCTCACAACAGGTGGGTTCCGCCCCCTGTCCATGGGCAGGCCCAGCCAAACGACCTGAGGGATCACCGCCTTGCCCTGGCCACCTTCCGCCGCATGAGATCACTGCAGGCCTCGAGCCCCGACGCCGGAATCACATTCATGAAGGGTATCGAGTACCTGGAGAACCCCTCGCCTGAGTACCGAGCGCTGGCCCGCGAGGGCAGTGGTGAGGGGAGCGCAAAAGCCCTGGGGCTCCACGGTTTCCGGGTCCTCGAGGCCAGTGAGCTGCCGGATGACAAGGTCAGCCTGGGTTTCGAGTACGACACGTGGTGTGTCAATCCCATGGTGTACTGCAGCTTCTTGCTCAACAGATTTGTCTTCCGCGGTGGCCGGATCCTTCGCAGGGAACTCAGCCGCCCCGAGGAGGTCTTTGAGATGCGAGATCTAGGCGGGCCCATCAGGGCGGTAGTGAACGCCTCGGGGATGGGATTCAATGACCCAAAGTCATTTATCATCAGGGGTATGCCAGCTTTGCCCCCCCCCCCCAGAAACCTTAACCGTAGGGTGCCTCGGCGCAGGAGCTGACATCCGAGGAAACAAGGACAAACTTGCCTAGTCGCCAATCTCTGCCACGAGACAGTAACAAGACAGAACGCAGACGGCAGCTGGACGTTCTGCGTTCCGCGCAACTTCGAAGGCGGCACCATTATAGGCGGCACCAAGGAGCCCAACAGCTGGGATACCGAGCCGTCTCTGGAAGTCAGGGAGAGGCTTGTGCGGGCCTTCGTGGCCACGCACCCAAAGATTGCTGACGAGTCGGGCTCTGTGCGAGTCCTGAAAGATGTCGTAGGGCGAAGGCCAGCCCGTCACGGCGGTGCGAGACTGGAGAGTGAGGAGATTGCCCCAGGAAAGATAGTTGTACATGCGTACGGGCTGGGCGGCAGAGGGTACGAACTGTCATGGGGTGTGGCGGAGACGGTCCAGAAGCTCGTCGACGAGGCCAGCCCGGCCAAGGCCCGTATGTGATAGGCGTACCCGTTAATGCATGTACCACAAATCTCCAAAGACTCAACTCACTCCAGCTTCTCAATTGTACCCGTCTGACTAGAGACTCGAGGGGTCACTTTGGTGATATGCAAGCCGTCATCTTCAACCCCCGACCAGCGCACGCCGCCTTTGGATATCAGATCTATTTCCATCGCCATTCACGCATATGTACACTGAAAAGGAACATCGACCCCAGATGCCTCCCAGAGTAGCGTGGTGTAATTCAACCCAGGCCATCAAGTCGCTGGATATGCCTGAAACCATCACCCCTGAACGCCGAATCATGCAAGCTCACCAACACATCCGACCCCCTTCCCGTCGGCACTGCTGTGAGTGTCCCTCTCGTCGATGCCACCGCCGGCCCATCTACGGAGCGCTCAATTCCCAAAACCCCCCAGCCCACGCCTCACTATTTCTTCTCCCCCTGACCGTCACTCCCGTCAAACCTCCTCCTGCTGCCCGAGGCGAACCCGCCAACGCGCTCCCCCCTCGTGAGCTTCTCCTCAGCCGCCCGCCGCAGCTGCTCCTCGCGCTCGCTCTCCTCGAGCCCCCACCACTCGCGCATGAAGCGCTGCTGCTCCGCCTTGCGCCGTTCTTTTTCCTGCCTCTCCCTCGCCCGCTCCTGCCGCTTGGCGAACCAGTCCTCGCGCGCCGCGTCCTCCTCCTCGGGCGTCGCGTGCCGCTTCATGCACGCGTTCATCACCCGGTGCGGCTCGCGGCAGGCAAACGGCACCGAGAACGTGCGGCCTAGGGCGCAGGCTGCGAATGCTGTTTTCCAGGCGCGACTAGGGTCAGCCCATCGGTCTTGCTTTGTCTGTCTCGAGGGAATGAATGAGAGGGCGTGGGGCTGGGGGCCCCGAGAACGGCGAGCGTGTTTACCTTTTATCTCCGGGCCGCAATAGCTTCGTACCCTCTCGTAGAATATCTCTCGTACTTGGGCCTCTTGTGATGCGGAAAGGGGCAGTGGGTTGCGCGAGGGCATCGGCAGTCGCCCTGCCGATGTAGAGTCCGAGCTGGCGCCCGACGGTGATGATTCGGCGGCCATTGCGGCCATTGACACACGAGGATGCGGTTCGGCTGCGTGTCCGTGGTGCTCGAGTACACTTTGTATGATGTCGGGCAGGATGAAGGCAAGCTTGCGGCCTGGTGAGGTGGGAGCAGGCAGTGTTAGTGGGTAATAATAGGTGGGCTCTATGTCTGATGTCGAGCTTTGATCGACTGATCTGGGGGTCCGAAATCGAATCTGCCGCCCGGAGCTTAAGCTCGGCACCTCCAGCGCGCTCACCGCCTCTGCCGTATCGGGGCTCTTCTACAAGCCGCGTACCTACTAAAGTCCCTACCTACCTAGGTACCTAGGCACCATCTACCTAGGTAGGTATCTAGGCAGGTAAATAGGAAGGTGACCAGCGATGTATTGCACGATGATGCCGTGAACGGGCTGTACGTTTCACAATCGTGAGCATGTTTTAGACTTTTGCAGAGCTGGCAATATATCCATTTTAATTTACTATTCTTTTGACGCTGACAACAACGGATGTTGTCTTTTACGCTGGACACGCAAACACCCTAGCCTGGCTTGGTTTTCACCAGGTCAGACGCGTGGTCCACATTAGTCCGCTCACAACTCAGGCCGAAAGCTGCAGAGCCGGCTGCTCCTCAGCAGTGGGCGTTTCAGCACTCTTCTCCCTCTCGATATCCAGGCTCGCCTTTTCCTTTTTCTTGCCCATGGAGAACCACCTACCGCCTTTCGACTTATTGGCTCCAATGGACGGGCTGGAATTGAGCGAGTCGAAGCTCTTGCCCAGGAGGTCCTCCCCGGCGCCGCCTTCCTTGCCGGTCCAGCTGTTCTCGGCGACATCACTGCCGCCAAAGCTTGGGCGGTGCTCCCTGTCCGAGCCTGCAGCTGAGCCTGGCCCGGTCGCCTTCCTGGAGCCGCCTAGCCTGGATGAGATCGCCGATCCCTTACGAAACAGCTTTCTCACCACATTGTCCGGCCCGGCGCTGGCTGAAAGCTCCTTGAGGCTCATCGGTGGCTCCGAAGGAGTGTTTGAGAAGGAATGGTCGAGAGATAGGGAATCATGAGACTCGCTGATAGATGCACGACTGCGGACAGACATTGACAGTCGGGAGTCGGACCGTTCAGCGACGGAGTCGTTGCCAGATGAGGCCGGTGGGTCTTCAAAAGCCCCCCTGGTGTGGTCTCTGGCCTCCTTAGTCTTCTCCCTATTTTTCGCCTTGTCCTTGCTGCTGAAGATACTGCCCATGAAATTCGGAGAGAATGACGGCACAGTAGGGTTGAGAGCTTTAAGAGACTTCTTCGTAGGCCTACTTCCAATCACCCCAACCTGTGACGGCGAGACCTGCGGGTTCAGTAGTTCATGCTCGTCAAGAATTTCATCGTCCGCGGACGCGAGGGTCGTCTGAAGAGCTGAAGGAGAACCGCCGATCGAGGGGCGCCGGGAAGGGTTCCTGGACCATGTGTTATTCTCAGGTGACCAGACGAGTCTTGATCGAGGAAAGCCTTGTTGCTCTGGGGGCGGCGCCCAGAGGTGAGATCCGCTGTCGGTCGAGGGCCGAGGCATTTCGGACGAAGATATCGAGGCAGGTCGTGGGCTGCTCTGGTCGCGATCAAAGACGCCAGTCATTGCTCGAGCACCAAAGGGCAGTAGGTTCCTAGCTGAAAAGCCTCTCGTCCCCGGTGGAGGTGCGTAGGTGTCCATGGTATCGGGTCCGACGGAGTTGCGATTAAAAACGTTCCAATTTGAAAGGCTAATCCGGCGCCTGTTCGGCACCCCGTCCAGTTCGTCTGCCTGGCGGGGGAATGACTGGCTTTGTCCATGCTTGAGACTACCCAACTGAGGTGGCTCGTCCATTGCTCGCGGAGGTTTCCCTCGCTGGAACGAGAACAGAGAAGCCAGCCGCTGAGTCGCGGGTTGTCCGGGCGCTGGGGCGGGGGACGCGAAGTTTCCCGAGTTGGTCGAACGCCTTTCGCTGTCGTCATTTGGGAACGCCGGGAACGGTAAATTCTGCTGTGACCCATGAGCGCTGGAGAAGATGCTGCCAGAGCGAGCTGATTGAGGTGACTGAGGATCACGCTCAGGAGATGCTGTTTGCACAGGTGCGAACGGACTAGTAGGGTCGCGATAAGAGACGGGGCTGTCAGGTGCCTCATCCCCAGAATGTTCATCATCCGTGAATATGTTGCTCGGCAGTAGAGCCGCTGCCGAGGGGCTGAGGGGTGCTCCAGCCGTCAACGCTCTGAGCTCATCACCATCCATGTCGTCCATGTCCATCGAAGATAAATCGATGAATGGTGCAGCTGCGAAGCCTGGCGGAGGTCGGGTGCCGCTGTACCCCGTTGGCTGTGGAAGCGATTCCAGCGTAGCGAAGGGAGGCGCAGGCGATATGACGGCGTTGGAGAGCGAGCTGCCATGGTGGCTTCGGCGCTTCGCTTGGGACTGCGAAGGAGCATCGAACTCGGCACCCGAGGTATTTGCCTGGTTGTAGAGTGCGAAGGCGGCTTGTGGGATCTGTTGGAGCTGAGCGTGGATCGAGTTGAGACTCTCGTCGAGCTCCTTGGCCCGCTTCGTCTCTTGGAAAAGTTTCATGTTCCAATCGCGCTCCCTCCGCTGCCACTCGCGTCTCTTCTCGAGGTTATTCTGCCTCCACTCCTCATCATCCTCGCCACCTGGCAGCTTCTTCCGGTCGTCCTCCAGGAGCTTCACCTGGTCCCTCTTGAACTTCAAATCCGATTCCAACTGCGAGCATTCCGCCTGCAATTTTTCGTTGCACTGGCGAACCTCTGCCATTTTCGACTTCGCCTCCTCTTCGACTGCTTTCTTCTGCTCTTCGAAACTTTCCTTTTCCTTGCGCCACTCTTGGATCTGTCTCTCCATCTTCGCGATGTTATCGTAGTACCGAGAGCGCTCGGCTTGTTTCGACTTGAGTTCCTTCTCCAGTTGCGTCCGGCGCTGCACGGTCGATCGCATCGCCCGCTCGGTCATGCCCATCTCCTTCTTCAGTTTCTCCGTCTGCTCCTCCTTCTTTTTCTGCTCCGCCTTTTTCTGTTGCTTCTCCTGCTCCAGCTCATCCAACAATTTCTTGCTGTCTTCTTCCTCCCTCGTGATGACCGCTATGGTGTCCTCAATCTCCGCCTTGATGCTGCTGAATCTTTCTCCAAGCTCTCTGACTTCGGCTTCAGAGGTACTGTCCTTGCGCATCGGTTTCTGCTCTATGCTGCTAACCGAAGGTGATGCCCTCCTACCAACAGTGTTCCTCCTAGGCACTGACCCAGCTGTACCTGACTCTCTTGCCAAAGCAGGGCCACCGTCTGGGATTGTCGCGGATTCAATAGCCGGCAAGGGACTCCTGGGCGCGCCATTCTCGTCGGAATTCTCGCCCTGCGTAGTGGAGGGTGGCTCTTCGGGCTCAAAGTTCGGGGGTAGGCGGGAGTTGCCCAAGCGCGGTCGGCCACTGGGATCAAAGGTCTGGAGGCGGACGACCTGGCTGCCGGCTTGAAAGCTATTGGACCCGACGGCGATGACCCGTACGTTGTAGAAGTGATTTGGCTTGAGGCCGGTCACGGTGATGGCCGTTTCTTGGTTGGCTGGAGACTCGCCCACTATTTTTCCGTGACAGATGTTAAAGTCTAGACACACGTATTGGGGCCTCAACATTACACCCGTTGCGCCGTGATAAGTTTGCTTACCGACTACGCCATTGACTTGTATGAGGAACTTGTGCACCGGTTTGCTTGGGTGTGGTCTCGCCCAGCTCACAGTCGCCTTGTCGAGGCCAATGCCGGAGAGCACTACATCGGGGGCGTCGGGAACATCGACGCCAAGGATGTTGATGAGTTCGGGAACTGGCTTCCACAGCGTCTGTGAGGCTCTTCGAAGCAGCCTGTGGGGAATTATTGTCAGCAACAGCCTTCCCAAGTCTCAAGCCAGGTCGCGTGCCCGTGCGAAAGAGCGAGCGCCGGGTCAGCTCGTACCATAAAGCTGCGACGCTGAAGAGCACCATGGTGGCATTCTCCTCGCAAAGGCGGTCTAGATGGTCAAAGTCGATGTGGGAAGCGGCTTTCATGTAAATGTTGTCGACGGAGATGTCGTTCTGGTCGATGTAGGCGGCGACGTAGATGAGGATACAGCAGGTGGCGACGGTCACATGCACAAAGGCGCTCTTACGCTCAATAAGCCAGGCGATGAGCAGACAAATGAGGGTGAGTAGCGGCAGAATCGACGTCCAAGAGATCCATAACATATCGGAGTGGGAGTAGTGCCGGCCGAGGAGAGGAGGGAGGGTGGAGCGGATCGGGATCGGGGTGGGATGGTGGTGAGGCGGAGGCGGAGGAGGAGGAGGGAAACATAGAATCGGTCGATTGGGGGGGGGCGGCGAGACTGGAAAAAGTAAAAATGCGATGTGATGTGGTAAACGCTGTTTAATGCCGGACGGAGAGTGCACACAAGGTCCAAGTCGGCCGAGTCAAGCCACAGGAGGCCAACAAGGAAAGATGGCACCTGCACGAGGATCAAGAGCCAAAGCTGTCTGCTGTATGTGAACGACAAGGTCTCGTCTCGGCGCGACAGGACAGAGAAGGGATTTTCTCTCATGCGATGGTGACGGCCTTGTGACTCTCTTGGGGCAAGGCAGAGTAGCAAGCAGTATGGAGAAGTCGGTAAGAGAAGGACAGGGCGGCCAGGCGGCACATGCCCTGGGCGCCTCAAGCCTCAAGCAGCCAAGCTCGTCTCCACGATCCGAGGGCTCAGGGGTTCCTCATTCGCCGGCCCAGGGTACCAGCGGCAGCTGCCCTGACCACGGTTTCCGCACCCACCCTCTTAGGCGCAGCGCAAGACCTATCGACGCTAAGCCCTGAGCGAATCTTCCAACCGCCAAATTGCAGCGGGCTCAACATAACCTTGAACAAAGCGAGAGCCTCACCTCGGCACTTGGGAACGGAGGCAGCATTGGGCCTGCCCACCTCTGCACCCGAGTGCTAGTAGCCCTGTGTTCCCTGGCAGATGGGTTTGCCTACTTATCTAGCGGGCACGTAGGTAGGTAGGCCTGCAGGATGCCAACCTAGTCACCTAGGTACTGTAGTCACTTGCTGTTGTGAGGATGCGCGCCTTTGGTGCTTGCATCTGCGCCCGGACAATTGGGGGTTAGGCCTTTCAGCTCGACGGGCCGATTCTCACACAAACTGATCGACAACTGCAAACGGGGCCTGGCCAGTGGTGTGCTTGAGCTGGCAGGGCCCCATGATGCCTGATATGCCTGGTATGCTGCCTTCACCCCGGAGGTCCCCTCGACACGTCGGTCGCCTGACGGCACGTCACGATGTGAGTGCAACCGAGAACACGGGCGGACCAAGAGGGAGCTTATCTCGCACGCGTACTAGTGCGCTCCTAGTCTCAACGGTGGTTCGCAGACCAGGTCCGCAGGTTCCATCGCCTCACCTTGGAGTGTATCTGCTGCGAGTGGTCGAGCCCCCATGCCCGGCTTCATCCGCGGTTCTGCGGGGTCGTCGACCACCATTGACTTTGAGATTTTCCTGGCTCCCGGTTGAGCGTTGGGCGGCACATCCCAACCCTCGCAAATGTGCGATTTCACAACAGCAGTCCCGGGTTGCTCGCTGGGGATGCTGCTAGATCCAAGTCCCTCCCTCAGGGACCAAGGGCGACTGGGCGCGGCCGCCTTGGGAAATGTACGAGGTCCGGGCGGCAGGGCTGAGGCAAGGTTCTCCTAGACGGGCCTCAGCCTCGTCCATCAATCCCTCGCTCTGACGGCGAGACGGTGGGTGATGACCTCAGCAATAGGTCTCTTGGGGGCATTTCGACGCGCCATGCCCTAGAAGCTGGCATGCCTAAAGAAGAATGTCTCAGGGGCGGGCTCTATCCGGGGCAGGCGAGGGTCTACATCGGATGAACGTCCGAGTGTCGTTCCGGCCTCTGCAGCAATATGGGCAGCGCGAGGCCCTGTCACGCATGGACGAGACCTTGGTTTCTCAGCCTAACCTAATAGGCATATATGTTCGCGTGTGGCTCCCCGAACTTCACTGCAGCTGTCAGTCAATGGGCCCCGGCAGCATCCCATGGCTCAGGTTGTCCATCCTGATGTGGGCTGCAAATTACATAGATCGCGTAGAATCGCAAATCCCACCGCCGTGTGCTGTTACAGGAAGATCGACATTAACATATCCAGCGTTTATGTACGCAACATTTATCCTAGGAGTGGAAACACGAGAGCACAGGCTGTTGTCTGACTCGCAGGGATCGAGCAAGGCACTCGAAACATGATGGAACATCACCGCTGCTACACAGTCATGATGCCTACGAGGCACAGACAGCGCAGCATGTCCTGGGATCATCGCACGCTGGTCCCAGTCCTTGGAACCACACGCCCATGTTTGTGGCACGATGGTAATCCGCCGCGTGCTCCCAGTAAACTGCGGCCCGCACCACAGAAGAACGTTGTAGAGAACACGTGAGCAGTTAATGGCAAGTTAACATGGTTGAACTTGGAAGAATGTTGGGACGTGTTTCGTCCTCACCGTCAGCTTTTGATGGAGTGCCCAACAAGCTCCGGGGTGCCGAATGGGAGGGAAATGGGGGAAAGGCTGCGGGGCTGGGCCGGATTCGCCCTCGCCGCGAAAGGCCTGGGTCCCACAGTTAAGGACCTATACAGAACATTTTCCTATAGGATAACAACCCATGGGACGCCATCCCGTAAGCAGTGCCACACGGTTCGACTCGTGCCCAGAGCTGGGGACCACGTAGTGTACTGTGTAGAGAAAGGGAGGGTGGTGGACAACTCGCTGACTGCAGATTTGTGGAGGATCGTCGCGATGCTACCATGGCTCTTCTCGCCGTGCTCTCAAGCGAGTGAGTGGCACGCTGGTCCCAGCCTATCCTTCAAAACTCATGCAAAGCACTAAGATGGGTACTCCGTAAAGGCATGACATGGAGACATGGAGACATGGAATTTTCACAAACGCCATGATGTCATTCAGCACTCGTAGAAGGACCGCGTTCGGCTCCGTTTCCGGCCGTCTCATCCGGACGGTCACCCCCTCGGCCTCTCGTGGGGAGACATGGGGGGTGGGGGCTGGCTGCCCTGGTGTGGCTACTAAGTACCTAGGCGAATCCCCAACGGCCCAGGCCTGCCTGCCCAGGTGTCAGCGCGGTCAGCCAGGCAGAAGGCCAAAACGAGTGCGAATCAGGGGCAAAGTCAGGTGGTCTCTTTGGTGGGCATCTATTAAGGTGGTGAGACGTAGGGACGCCGCCAGGCCGCCTGGGCAGACGGCCAGCAGACGGGCACCTCACCTCGGTTACCTAGGTGCCTACCTACCCAGGTGGGTAGGTAGGTAGGCAGGTCACGTAACGGCAAGCTCCTTGGCCCGTACCTGGGGCTGGGGCATGGATGGATGGACATGTATTTGTTGGGCGCTGGGCGGCTTTATTATCCCCGGCCCCATGCGAAGAGGTTTGAAGCCTCGTGACACAACAATGACTTGACCAGTCTTTTGTGTCTCTCAGTCCCGCAGCTAGCCTTGCTTTCCCATCGTTGATCGCACCCTTTCGAGCCTGGCCCCTCGTTGTTGTGTCATGTCATACAGCAATAAGAAGAAGACCTCCTAGGCCACCGTACGGTTCCAACGGCCAAATATTCTCTCCTCTTCTCTCCTCGTCCCTCCCTCCCGCTGCTTTTCTCGGCAGCGTTGAGCAGTTCCTGTTCCTGACCGAGCCTTGCCTGTCCTGGCCATATCGGTACCTCGGTACTGCATGCTACCTGCTCTGTCTCCTCCTCCCTGCCTCGGACTGCAGTTCCATCGCAGACAGGCCCTCAGCCCCGGTTTTTTTTACCCAGAACAAATTCGCATCCGTTGATTCGTCCGCCACCACTTTCACAAGCTTGCCAGAATCACAAGCAGACATTCCAGGGCCCGTAGCAACTCTCAAAGCAGCCTTGTCCCATCGCTGGACTCCCGTACGTTCCCACTCGCCTCGACGCTTTCCGAGGCTCACCGCGCCCGACCGACCCGTATTTCTCCCCCCCCCCAAACGCTCGAGCAGCCCATCTGAAAAGAGTTGCGCAAACGCCGTCCACCTCAGGGTCAGCCCCTTTTCCTACACACGCCCTCCTCAACCATCGACCTCCCACGCCACCCGTCAGGACCGAAATTTACATGTGACGATTCCCGCGCTGTACCACCAGTGGGACACCCACGACGACATCCCTCAGCCTCTACAACAACGCCTCCCCATCCTCTCATCTCGACTCACAGAGCCATGCAGTACGTGCGCAACCTGTCAGACTCTGTCTCGACAGCATGGAATTCCATAAATCCAGCCACCCTCAGCGGTGCCATCGATGTCATAGTGGTAGAGCAGGAAGACGGCACTCTGTCCTGTTCGCCTTTTCACGTCCGCTTCGGCAAGTTCTCGCTCTTGCGTCCGTATGAGAAAAAGGTCGAGTTCAGGGTCAATGGCAAGAAGCAGGACTACGCCATGAAGCTGGGCGAGGGCGGCGAGGCATTCTTCGTGTTCGAGACCAGCGACACCATCCCCCAGAGCCTGCAGACATCGCCTCTGGTGTCCCCTGCGTCGAGCCCACCGCTCCAGCCTTCTACGCCAGGGAGGGCCGCCACCATGCCACCTGCTTTGCAAGAGCCGCCACTGTTGGACTTGGATCTAGATGCGCAGAGGGATGCGGAAAGGGACGCCGAGGGGGACATTGACAAGCTCGCACCCCAAAGCTTCACGAGACCACTTCCCGGACCCATCTACTCGAGCTCAGTGCCACGGGAAAAGGGTTCGTCACCACTGCTCCGTCGGGCTCAGAGAGTCCGCACCCTCACAAAGCTAACAATTTCTCAGGAATACTCTCTCCCATGCTGACATCGCCCGAACTGGCGGGTGGTAGGCCCGCCTCAGGAGACTGGTCTTCACTTCGACCGCATAGCGATGATATACTGCGAGAGTCTGCGCGCCACAAGCGCAAGGGGTCGAACCTGAACGACACAGCCGACCTCCCTGACTTCTCTGACAGATCCCACAGCCCCCCACCGTTGGCGCCTAGCGATGCTCTCGAGCGCGCAATCAACCTGTCTAGAGAGCTGCAGGCTGTGAATCTCCCCACTCATGTCACCGAGACAGGCGATCTTATGTTAGATATGACTGGTTTCAAGAACAATGAGGAGGATGCTATACACGCTGAAATCCTAGCGAGGAAAGTACTATCTCAAGAGCTTGAGGGAAACTACGATATTGGGGCCCTCTTCGGGATTGATGAGCACGGCAATCTCTGGATTTACAGCAGTGAGGAGGCCAAGGACGCAGCTATGCGCAAGACGATGGAGTCTGCTTCGGGACTTCGGTCGCAGACATTCGATGCCGACGCCGTGTCTGATCCGGGCTACCATAGCGACGACAGCAGCCGTGATTCTGCGACGGTAGCGTTCCCAGGCCATCGCCGAACCGAGTCGGACGTGGGCCACGGGATGGACTTGCAGACCCCACCTTCGTCACCCGGTTCAAGCAAGGCCGGCCGTCTTGGGATGGGGGATCCAAATATCAACTATGCCAAGACCCTGCGCCTGACTAGCGATCAGTTGCATGCCCTGAACCTGAAGCCTGGCGAGAACTCTATGAGCTTCACGGTCAACCGTGCCACTTGCACAGCAGCCCTTTACTTGTGGAAACATGACACCCCGGTGGTGATTTCAGACATTGACGGAACCATCACAAAATCCGACGCCTTGGGCCACGTGCTGAACATGATAGGGCGTGACTGGACACACGCCGGCGTGGCGAAGCTGTATTCGGACATCGAAGCTAACGGGTACAACATCATGTATCTCACATCACGCTCAGTTGGACAAGCGGATACTACCCGCGCCTATTTGGGTGGCATTGTGCAGGATGGATACAGACTGCCTCGAGGCCCGACGATATTGTCCCCGGACAGGACGATGGCCGCGTTGAGGAGGGAGATTTACCTGCGGAAGCCGCACGTGTTCAAGATGGCCACACTCCGTGATATCAAGAACTTATACGGCTCGGATTACCACCCGTTCTATGCCGGCTTCGGCAACCGTCTTACAGATCAGATTTCGTACCGCACGGTAGACGTCCCGAGGACGAGGATCTTTACAATCAACTCCAACGCCGAGGTATCCCTCGACCTCCTGTCTCTCAACAAGCTCAAGCTGTCTTACGTGTCGATGACGGACGTGGTGGACCACTACTTCCCACCCGTGTCCACCATCGTCAAGGGCGGCGGGGAGGAGTACACCGACTTCGCCTACTGGCGAGACAAGCCGCTCGATGTGGATGAGTTCTCGGCATCCGAGTCTGATTCGGATAACGACGACACCTCCCGCAGGAGGCCCGGCGACCTCGAAAGCCAGTACGCGGAGGACGACGATGACGACGAGGTCGAGGGTGACGGCCTGGCGGACTCGTACATCTCGCGGGGCTCGTTCGATGACGGGTATGGTTACGCCGAGGGCGAAGGCGACGGTGAGGGCAGCGTGTTCAGCGGCGACTACGATGACGAGCAGCTCGACGGCGGGATGATGGGGAGCCTTGTGCTCAATCCCGTTGTCAAGGAGGACGAAGCTGACGATGAGGATGACGAGGGTGATGTTGACGAGGCAGAGCAAGGAGAGGAGCAGCAGCAGATGCTTGCGCTGCCCAAAGTGGTGCCGCCGCCCAGAGCACCTTCGCCCAAGGTCGCGGTCGAGGATCTCAGCGCGGAGATGATCACGGGCATGATGAACCTCTCTATGGAGAAGGAGCTCGAGCAGTGAGTGTTGTGAAGTGGTTCGATGCCCAGATTGGGAGCATTTGTACGGTTTGGAGGGGACAAGTGAGGTTGGGTTGCATCCTTAATTCGGTGGGCTTCTCGAGGGGAGCATTGCAACAGCGCTACAGTTGGAGTAAGCTGCGGTACGGGTACAGGAGATTGCAAGGGACTATGCACAGTCCCGAAGTGTCGTTCACCATTGTTGCACAGCAAGGCGTCTTGGTTTGAATTCACAGGGGATAAATAGGAGCATTAGAAATACGCATTAGAAGCGTGGGATTATCATCTATGAATCTTTGGTCCGTGTCAAAGATCGGCGTGGCTCGCTTGAACTCTTCTGTGGTGCTGCATGATTATCATGCGAGCCGCCTGTGACGACGTCGCGTGGCCCTTTTAACTTCTGTTTTTGAGAAGAGAGAACACGGCCGTTGATCCTCGCGTGAATTGCTGTAAGCGACGACGCTGAGCGATCGACACACAGCCAGTTGCAAAACCCTTTAGCCCCCAACCACCAGCATTGGCGATCTGGTCTCAATTTTCGGCGTCGATCTTATGAACTCGTAGGCCTCGCCACCCCCTGAATCCTTCTCAGTACCCTCGAGACAAGATTGAATTCCCAGCCTGGTTGGAGTACTCGGTTTCTATCTGTGGCCATGTCGTATATGCCGCCCGCAATGCCACGAACTCTCTGGAACCTGGGCGTCGAACTCATAGATATTGAGCTGGTCAGGCATCGACCTCACCGCCTCTCTAAGAGTGTATGAGACTTCTCGGCAGCCTCCTAATACTGAGCGACACATGAAGCCCGAGAGTAGCTGTTGTTCATCGCAGCCTATCTTAATCGAAGAACATCATATGTTATTGGTTCAAAGGCCCACCCTCGCGCGTTGCGCGCCTCCAACACTGGCTGTGATGCTGCGCCCTGCGCTCGCGCTGGGTCTGGTGTAGCTTGAGTCGACTGGCCCGGTGCCCATGAGGATCGCCTAGAGACCGGCGTTATGAAGGCTGATGGCGGGATGCCCAGAATGTCCCATGGGTGTTGCTGCAATGACCACTGGTTAGCTCCGGAACCGGCTTGTCCAGGAGTCCATGATCTGGGTGGGACTTGGCCGGCGTCGCCATCGCTGCCTTCGGAAGTGTGACTGAAGCTCCCTGCACTGCCACCGCGGAGATACGTCGTCTCGTCGTCCGACGACTTTGATAGAGCCCCATTAGCCACCATTTGATGATGGCCGTCGAATGTCGTTCTGTCGTCTTGGGACACACGGTTGTCTGCATTTGGCGTTGCAGATTGAAACACTGGCGCGGGATTACAGGCGCCCCCCGGTTGCGAGGCGTTGTCAGACGTGCCGTCGAAGCCGTTAAGCAATGATGCAGGTGAATTCCGGACAGAGCCAGGTGTGATGTTGTCTCGTGCAGAGTCCTACTCCGCCATATCAACATCCTCTTCCCCGACTTGCTCGCCGACCTGTGCATCTTGGCCTGCACCAAAAATGTCTTCCATAGTGCCGCCCTCGACCCCATCACCGCCGACATCCTCGTCATTCGGCTGATGTTCCATCGCGTCGACCATCTCCTCGTCATCGTCGTCGTCATCGCTGTCGTCTTCGGCGTTTCGCGCGAGAACATCTCGCAGCCCCCAGCCCACGCCGCTGAGCACAAACTTCTCGCTTGGCAGTCGCACACCCCATTCTCCGGGTGGCACACGTGGCAGCGCGACCTTGTTTCTCTCTGCTGCTATGCTTGCAAGAGCATCCTTGCTGATCGCTCCGCCGCCAGTCGCGCCGCCGCCGCCGCGAAACTGGGAAGCCAGCTTTGCACCAATGGCCACTTTCACAGCGCTGGCGGTGACAATTGCATCCCCGCCACTGCCTGGAACTGTAGCTGTGCCACCCGNCCCGCCGTAGCAGATGGCTTCGATCCAGCGTGGGTGGTATAGGGATCGGCAGCGAGGTAGATCGAGTCACTGAGGATAGTGGCCGTGTGTCGGTATGCAAAGTCGAGCAGGAGAAGTGGTATTCGAGACTCGAACGCTGTAACACCTTGGGCATTAAGGAGCAGCTCGATTGTGCGTTGGTCGCGCGGTCGCGGGGCGGAGGCGCTGGGTGATGTCGGTGGAGCAGGTTGGGAGGCTGCAGCCGCTGCTACTGCCGGGGAGCCTTGTGCTGCTGCCGCCGAGGTCTGGGGCTGCGATTGCGACTGCGACTGCGACGGTTGCGAGTTGGAGGTCACGCCATTGGTAGCTGGCTGTGTCTGTGAGTTGGACTGTTGTGATTGCGACTGGGTGTTGTTAACGGTCTGAGAGGCGGAGCCGCCAGGTGAGGAGGAGGGCACGCCGTTTGTCTGGGGCGCGGTCGCGGAAGACATTGTGGAGGATGTCGGACGTGATGGCAAGTGGTTGCTCGGACGAGTAAAGTTCGCGACGGTACAGTACACCAGCGCCGAGGTAGACAGTGGAGGATTGATGTTGGCCTGACCACTGTTATCCACAGAGCGTGGGGTCCAATGAATAAGTAGTCCGGTTAGATTAGCAGGGTTGTGTGTAGAGAGATATCAATCAATAACAAATCAACGACGTTGAAGCTGTCACATTGAGTTGAGGTCAGACTGAGATGGAATTGGTCTCATGCCCAAGAGCTGTTCGCATGGGGAAAAGGCTGGCCAAAGCTTTGGAGCGCGTCTACCTGGCTCGCAAATTGGAGCCCACGGCTGGCAAAACAATTGGCCGCTGCTGTTAGCGCAGTCGGGTACTTCTGCCTTCGTACCAAGAAGCAGCAAGGGTGTGAACCTTAAAAGTGCATAGGTCCACCGAGGGGCAATGGGCAATCAATCGGGGTACTTGTTCACCTGCCAGGTCAATTGATGCTTCTGGCCCACTTCAGCCTGGGAAAGTCAGAAAATCCTAGGTGACTCGTGGGATTCCAGCAATAGTCCTGGAACTCACAACGAGGTCCTTGGTACTACCTAGGTGTCTACTTAACCAGGCAGCCTGGCAGCCTGACCCCTGGGTATGGCCTTGCCGAGCAAGATGTTCCCGCAACGGGGCCCTGCCAAGTACATGTACCCTGCCCGCGGTCTGCCGATGCAGGAGCTCCAGTCGTTACGTAGTACGTGATGCTAGCGAATTGAACTTTTCCAATTAGATGACTCTGCCTTCGACTCACACCAAAGATAGTGGTGTGACTTGTAAGAGAGAAGTCAGTTGATAGCTCGAGTTGGATTGGTCTTTTCTGATCTTTTCGAGTTTCATCTCTCAGCCAGCCCAGTCTCTCTCCCTCTCCCTCCCTCTCTCCCTCTCCCTCCCTCTCTCTTTCTCTGCGGACTCTCCCAGGCTTTCAGTCGAATTCCCCGTCATCGCCATTCGGACAACGCTATGGAGACGACTTTGCCCCTCCCCTTCCTTGTCAGCCTTGCTGCACTCCCAGGCCTGGCCGGAGCGGAGGGTCTGAGTCGGGAGGAAATCAGCTGTCTTGGTTCGGTCTTTGCTGAAGTCACTCCGGAGTCCCTGGATGAGACTCTCACCTTCCTCGGCGAGCACAATGTCGATTTCCTGCCGTTTCTGGATTTGACCCGACTTGAGTCCAAGGACGACGTCCTGTCCCTCCTCGACGCCGGCGCACGAAAGGTATTTGTGAAGCCCGAGAACCTGCCAGAGTACACCAAGTACGGCTCTCGAGTGGTCCCTGCCGTCACTAGCATCAATGCTCTCGAGTCGGCCACGGAGCATGGGGTCCTCCTCTCAGACTTCGATCACTCCAAATGTGAGATTGGCCCGTTCCTGGAGAAGGCAAAGTCGACCAAGATCAAGAACCTCTTCATCAAGCCTGTGGATGGCGCCATTCTTGAGCACTTCATCGATGTTGCTGCCCAGCTGGGGGCCATTCCTATTCTTCCCTCCTCCGGCATGACCACGGCCAAAGACATCAGCAGCAAGTTGTCAGTCTCAAAAGTGCTGTGTTCCACCTGGAGCTCAGACCGTCCAGACAATCTCATTCCGACCGTCGTTACGGATGAGAGTGGCATCGCTCTTGGTTTGGTCTACAGCAGTGAAGAAAGTGTCGGAGAGGCCTTGCGAACCCAGACTGGCGTGTACCAAAGCAGGAAGCGTGGCCTTTGGTACAAGGGAGCGAGCTCGGGGGACACGCAGGAGCTCGTCAGGATCTCCCTGGACTGCGACAGTGACGCATTGAAGTTTGTTGTTCGGCAGAAGGGCCGCTTCTGCCACCTTGAGCAATTTGGCTGTTTTGGGGAGCTCAAGGGCATACCCCGGCTGGAGCAGACGCTGAAGTCCAGGAAACAATCCGCACCGGAGGGCTCGTACACGGCGCGTCTTTTCAACGACGAGAAACTCCTGCGGGCCAAGATCATGGAAGAGGCCGAAGAGCTGTGCGACGCCAAGTCGCAGCAAGACGTTGCCTTTGAGGCCGCTGATCTCATCTACTTTGCCCTCACAAGGGCTGTCTCGGCCGGTGTGAGCCTGTCAGACATTGAGAAGAGCCTTGACGCCAAAAGCTGGAAGGTCAAGAGGCGGACGGGTGACGCGAAGGGCAAGTGGGCTGAGAAGGAGGGCATCAAGCCTGTCGACGGGACCACCACGGCAGCAGTCACCGCGCCAGCCACATCAAGTCCTGCCCCATCCTCGGACAGGATCACAATGAAGCGCCACGACCTGTCTGCGCTTGCACCCGGTCAGCTCCAGCAAGTGCTGAACAGACCATCACAAAAGTCTGCCGACTCGATTATGAAGATCGTCGTGCCTATCATCGACGATGTCAAGAAGAATGGTGACAAGGCTCTTCTGTCTTATACTCAAAAGTTCGAGAAAGCCAGCTCCCTGACTACCACAGTCATCAAGGCTCCTTTCCCTGAATCCCTCATGCAGCTTCCCGCCGAGACCATCACGGCCATCGACACATCTTTCGACAACATCAGGAAGTTCCACGCTGCGCAACAAGAAGAAAAGCCTCTCCGCGTCGAGACCATGCCTGGCGTGGTCTGCAGCCGATTCTCCCGGCCGATTGAGCGTGTTGGTCTCTATGTTCCTGGTGGCACGGCTGTTCTACCTTCTACCGCCCTCATGCTTGGCGTTCCTGCCATGGTCGCCGGCTGTAAGAAGATTGTCCTCGCCTCGCCACCACGGTCCGACGGCAGCGTCACTCCTGAGATTGTATATGCTGCACACAAGGTCGGTGCCGAAAGCATTGTGCTGGCTGGTGGCGCCCAGGCCGTCGCGGCGATGGCATATGGCACCGAGAGCGTGAGCAAGGTAGATAAGATCCTCGGCCCGGGCAATCAGTTTGTGACTGCCGCCAAGATGTACGTCAGCAATGACACCAATGCCGGCGTGAGCATCGACATGCCAGCGGGTCCTTCGGAGGTTCTCGTCATCGCCGACAAGGATGCCAACCCCGCGTTCGTGGCGAGCGACCTGCTCAGCCAGGCTGAGCACGGCGTGGACAGTCAGGTCATCCTCATCGCCGTGGATCTTAGCAACGAGGGGCTGCAGGCCATCGAGGACGAGCTACACAAGCAGGCCATGGCCCTGCCGCGTGTTGAAATTGTGCGCGGGGCCATTGCCCACTCTGTCACCATCCAGGTTAAGACGGTCGAACAGGCGATGGAGGTTAGCAACGAGTACGCACCAGAACACTTGATCCTACAGCTCAAAGACGCCGAGAAGGTCTCAGAGCTGGTCATGAATGCGGGAAGTGTGTTCATCGGCCAGTGGACTCCCGAGAGTGTGGGTGATTACTCCGCTGGCGTGAACCACTCGCTACGTAAGTATATAGTGTTTGCTCTAAGGCTTTTACAGAACAAGAGCTGACTGTTGTGTGATACAGCAACCTACGGATACGCCAAGCAGTACTCGGGTGTTAACCTTGGGTCCTTCATCAAGCATATCACCAGCGCCAACCTGACAGCCGAAGGACTGCGAAACGTTGGCGGGGCTGTGATGCAGCTGGCTAAGGTGGAGGAACTCGAGGCTCACAGAAGGGCCGTCAGCATTCGGATCGAGCACATGGAAAAGTAGATGAATTATTGCCCATCAGAGATAGTGACGAAACTTGGATAGCTTGACAGCCGTGTATAGAAATACAGGATGTGAATAGAAATGAGATTCTGTAGGTACTTGAAGTTAAGCTAAACCGTTAAAACATGGCTGACCTGCCTGTACAGCTCTATCGGGCCCTGATATCCACTGCTCATTGCCATCGTTGAGTGTGAAGTCTTGCCGGGTCACACCACTCATCTGATACGCAGAGGCGGGCGCTTCTTGACTTTTATCAGAGGACAAAAGGCCGGCAGGGGTGGCGGTTGCTACTGGGTTTCATTACAACTACCACTGGATGTGAGCGATGTGCAACACCCCCATCGAAATGCCAATTAGCAAGAGCGCTGTTCCTATGTTCGCGTATGGGTATCTTCGATCATGGAATTTGAGCCAAACCCCTATAGAAACGAGTGCTATCCAGATAAAGCGCAAGATCTGCAAGCACCCCTGAAGGAAACGCCAACAATTGCTGATAAACCCCACTAGACGAATGATGTTAGCATGGAGTTCTCTGATAGCAGTGTGGCGGGGATCTCAACAACAGAACCATAGTGCCCCTCATGGGACCGCACTTATCCCCGTAGGATCAGGAAACCAGGGATCTCGTACCTGTCTGATGGGTGTTCGTGAATGAAGCCGCGGTCGAGGCTGGCGGCCCAGTGACGACTTCGACGACATAGTCCGGGGGCACCGTCACCGTGGTCGTCTGCATCTTCTTCTTCGACGGTGTTGCGACCCTTCTAGTCGTGACGCCCAGGCTACTCATTAATCCATCTTCGTTTTTGTAGACAGTGGCTGTCTCGACGTTCTTTTCTTCAGGATCAGCCCTGCTCTCTACCGATGCCGCAGTACTTTTTTCGTAGGTGCCGCGGCCCTTACTGGCTTCACTGGCTTCACTGGCCTTCTTGCGCGTCTTGCTCTCACTGTTGCTACTCTTGACGGATGTCGCAGCGTGTTCCTTGAAGGTAGAGCTTGTTCTGATAGGCTTCCTCTCAGTTATTATCTTGTCTCTGTCGGCCGTTTGCTTGCTACCCTTTGCGGCCTTGACCGAGGCCCTCGACTCTATTGTCACGCTCCTGATGCTCCAACGGCTTCCCCATTTGTCTTCGGGGAGTTCAGTCGCCTCCCCCTGATCCTCTTCAGCTGAGGCCGTATTCTCCTCCGCATCATCTTCTTCAGCCTCAGCATCTGCGGCATCATCACCACCATGAGTATCATCATCACCGCCCGTTTCAGACTCGATATCTTCGGAAAATCTGCCGACTCCGGAAGCGAAACTTGTGCTAGCTCGATCAGCTCCTGGAGTCAAGCTTTCCGCAAACTTCTTTGTTACAGACTCAATACCTGAGCTAACTTGATTAGCCCCTGACATAAAGCTCTCCGGGACCTTCTCCGTCACGGACTCAATACCTGAGCCAACTTGATCAGCTCCTGATGTAAAGCTCTCTGCGACCTTCTCTGTCACGGACTCAACATCCGAGCCAGCCTCATCCTTCGCGGAAGCTATACTTGCGGCGGCCTTGTCCTTTGCGGAAGCTATACTTGCGGCGACCTTGTCCTTTGCGGAAGCTATACTTCCGGGGGCGCTCTTCGCTCCAGACGCGATATTATCCGCTACGGACGCAATATTGTCGGCAAGGCTGTTCGATCCAGATTTAGTAGTTTCGGTGACCTGTTCTACTCTGGATGAGACGCTCGTGGCGATGTCGTCCCCTGTACCTATGGAGCTGTCATCGTCGTTGTTGCCACTAATTTCACCGTAGCTGTTGATTTTGCTGCTGCTGCTACTGTCGCTGACGTAGTCCTTTTGGTGGTCATCAGGGTCACCGGAAGCGTCGCCTTGCCCTTCGCCAAGCATTCCAGTAATTGTCTCTGTGATTGTCTCAGTTGTTTTAGATACAGACGGGGCCTTGGATCTCTGCCGAGACTCAGAGATCCTATCCTCATCATCGATCTCTACCACAACCGTCTCCGTGGTAGTTGTAGTCTCTACTGGGGCGACCTCGACAGTCGTAGTCTTCCTCCGTTGCACGGACTCTTGGTCGTACGAGGATAATCCGATGTCCCCATTGGGTCCTAGATCATGTGGGAATGGTGGTGGCCTTGTGAAGAGAAAAATTAGGACGAAGACCAAGATGTAGCAAAAAATTGCCTTGGTGCTGAACCATTTAGCCCAGCGACGGCTCTTGATATGCTCGCTCAGTGTCAGCCGCTCTTTCAGATCAACGGCATCTGAGTCGTCGCCGTAGTAATAGACAGTCTGTGCTTTCATGATCTGCGTGATGGTCTCGCCCGTGTTGTAAGCACCGTCGCCCGCGTCTCTCTCGCGCATGGGAGTGTAGCGTTTGACGAAGGGCCACATAGCGATCTGGACTTTGGCAGTGCGACGAACAATGGGGCGGGGGTTCTCTGCCTCATATTCTGCCCGTTGTGCCGATGTTATAGCCTGATCTGCGTGTCTCCGAGCGAGTGCCGTATCCCTCGCTCTCTCCCACCTCGCCAATTCGTTTCTGTCGTAGTTAAGCGCCTTTTGCTTGGACCGGTTCCAGATGTCGTCAATAGCATGCTCATGTGAAATGTCATTCAACTCGCCTGGCAGGGGAAACTGGATCCAAAAGACCGACCTGGTAGCCCGCATGCCGTTGGTAAAATAGGCAGCCTCCGCGACGATATCGTGGAGCCGCTGGTGTACTTGTCTCAAGGGCGGCCAAGGAGAGTCCGGCATATCGCGGCCAAGAAGGTTTATCAGGGGAAGCAGGAGGTCTAGCATTCCCATCGTGACACCTTCAACTTCGTTCCAGAAGTAGTCGGTGAAAAGATCCGTAAGACCTATACCCAGAGGGGCCCGATTCGATTGAATGTAGTTCCTCACAGTCTCCGAGCGGGTCCGGTTCCTCTGGTATGCTTCGACCCCAAGTGTCAGTCAACAACCGGTAGCAGTCACGATGTGAGGTCACGTACAGTTATCAAGAAAGGCTCTTGCTTTGTCATCAGCCATGAGGGCATCCCTTTGTGTTTCGGTGGCTCCGACCAGAAGAGAGTTGAACACATTCTTTTCAAGCAGCTTGGCCATCACGCCGACCAGGAGCTTGACCCGAGACATCCTATCCAGAAACAGGAATTCCCAGTTGTTCGGGTCGTTCGCCTTAGGAGCGTCGACAATTGTCATGTCGCCTCTTGCGACCTGTGATGCAAGGACTACAAACTCGTGAGGCAACTTGCCTAACCAATCGACTGTCCAGTCTTGTGAGTTCAATTTATTGATGAGGTCATCCTCTTCGACACTTTCCGCGCCGAAGGTTTCGGAACAAAAATCCCACACGCGCGCAAACAGGTCCTGGGACATTCTTTCAAACCACAGAGAAGGGATTCTGTCTCCATCCTCCTCGCTATCGAGACGCTGCCGGGGGGAAAGTCTGGAGTTTTGGTGGTCGGCTTCGTCGTAAAATTGAGTCAAAGGGGCAAACCCCAGTTGTGTCGGATGGTATGCATCTCCCCTTGGTCCCTTCAATTCGCCTATGGAACGCTCCGTAAATCTTGGCGGGTCAGGGGCGTGGCGGGCAGCGTCCCTAATCTGCGCCGTAAGTCTGTCATGCAGGTGCCTGCTTACGTCCGGGAAAGACACGGGGAACTTGTCTTGAATGTCGGGCCGCTGTTTGTACAGTCGCCATCTGGCCCATTGTGCACTGGGGACGGCTTCAGCAATCTGAGGAGGAGCATTGGGTCTGTTGGTGTAGTCCTCCACGTTATCGGGGCCCGGCTGGCCGGGCACAGCGGGATTACCGTTGGGAGCACCTCCAGGTGCTGGTGCGCCTCCTGGAGCGGCATTCACACCAGTGTGCGTGATGACCTGAGTGCGGGACATGATATCTTGTTCTTGAGAGCCGGCGACGATTCTTGTCGCGTCTCCCGTTCTGTGCCCTATCTACCCAGCTTCCAGGTTGGCGGCAGTGGGCGTGTCGACGTAGTGGAGTGCCGAGTGTCGTTGGGCTACGACTTGTCCCGTCCTCAGAGGGCGGCGGGCAAAGTGCTCCAATGCCTTTTATGATCCTGGATGGACGGTTTGGCGGGCGCTTCCTTGGCTTTGTCCACTTGAATCTCGAAACCTGTGGAAGGATGTGGCCCGTCCGGTGGCCGGTTTCGCACAGAACAAAGGGGCAGGACGACAATTCCGGTGGGGATTGAAAGTATTCAGCAGACGAATCGTACATCTGAGCTTCCTGGGGTTTCGAAGGTCGTGCTTGGGGAGGGGGCACTGGGGACAATGGGAAGCTTGGCTCAGGAAATAAATGACCTGAATGCGGAAGATAAAGGTGCCACCACACTGTTGACACTGGTACCATGCGGCCACTGGGCTTCTCGACAAGCGAAAGAACAAAAGTCGGAATATTTGTTGCCCAAGCAAGATTGTATCTTAAGACATACTTGTGACGAGAAAAGAAAAAAGGCATTCTAATGATAGATGGCTCTTGCGAGCAGAGCAAACAGTCCATGATGATCTGGTGATGATACACTCCACTTGGAGTTTTTGGGCCCTCGCGGATGGTACAACAAACAAGTGTCCTGGGATGGTTTGGCCCCAGAGCTGCTCAAAGCCGTTTCATTGAGAATTCACTGCGAACCGAGTGAGCTTACCCGTGGGAGCTCAACTTGATCGTCTTCCGAATCAAATATCACAGCACCGCCCTGCAACATCTTCAACGACGCAGAGGGTGGCTCGATACGAGATCATTCGTCGACTTATTCAGGCATGAAGTGAGGCACGACAGCGTCTCTGAAGACGGCTTGGTGGCGGTGTGAAGTAGACAAAATGAAGCGGTCTATGCTCGGCCGATTTGTAGTATATCGTCGAGGCTGGTTTGCTGTCAAACGATGCGGGTAGTGTTGACTGCTTGCGGGTTGTCTACAGTACCTACCTAGGTACCTAGGTACATAGGATATCATGTGGACTGTTGTGCCTTTATTACATAAGGGGCTCGGCAAGGCTCTGAAGGACGGCTTGCGGCTGGACCACCCGCCTGCTGCCTCAAACAGCTTCTTGACTTGGGTGGAAACTCCGAAAATCCGTTTGGGGAGACGAGACGAGACGAGACGAGAGCACTTTGCCTGGCGCAAAGCTACCTTATTGCTGATAGACTGGACCACTCTCAGTAGCCCGTTTTCCACAGTGTAGTTCCGTGAGACCTCCCGGTAGCGCAAGTGGCGGACAAGAGGCGCACCTGGGGAGCTTGTTGGGCAAAATCGGTAGTCCCTTAATAACTGAACCAAACCTTGGGGTAGTCGCGAACTTTTTGCAGCCCACCTGCATCAGTACTCTGCCCACCACCGACAACATAAACCACCACACCACCATCGCCCCTGCCACTACTGCCGACGACAGGACAGGCAATCAACCTCAATAATCATCTGCGCTACCATTGTGCCTTCCCTCGAGAAGTCCCTCAAATCTGCTGCCTCTCCTCCTCACAACCTCCAGACGCAAAAGCCGGAAACTCTCCTGCACCCCGCCTCACCACCTCGCACTCCTGTGCATCATCTTCTTTGCGACAGGCCACCATCCCCGATCGCCTTCTCACACCCCTCGCGACAATCGTCCTAGACCATCCGCCCAAGATGGCTGAGCAAGTCGATCTGTCCACCATCCCTGTCTCACCCGAGGGCGGCAACAACGCCTCCGCCTCCACCGATGCCGCTGCCTCCTCCAGCAAGCCCGTCACCGTCTTCGATGACAAGGATAACTTCAACGTCAAGCATCCTCTGGCACACGACTGGACCCTCTGGTTCACCAAGCCCCCTTCTGGAAAGGTCAGTCCAAGCTCGTGGCCCGCCATCCTGATTGCCATTCGCTAACATCCTGCATCAACGATAGGGCGACAACTGGAATGACCTTCTGAAACAGGTCATCACCTTCAACTCGGTCGAAGAGTTCTGGGGCATCTATGTAAGTTCCCCCACCGACCACATATTGCCCTAGGCCTAGCCACGCCAAAACCCAGAGCTGACCCTGTGCACAGAACAACATCGCACCCGTCTCTGACCTTGCCCTCAAGTCCGACTATCACCTCTTCCAGGCCGGCGTGCGGCCAGAATGGGAAGACCCCCAGAACAAGCACGGTGGCAAGTGGTCCTACCAGTTCAAGGAGAAGCGCAACGTCAACATCGATGAGCTGTGGCTGCATGTCATGCTGGCCGCCATTGGCAACACGCTGGAGGATGAGGAGGATGGCGAGGTCATGGGCGTTGTTGTCAACGTTCGCAAGGCCTTCTACCGTATCGGTGTCTGGACCCGTACCGTCGGCAAGAGCATACCCAACCGTGGCGACGGTGACGTGGCCGGCGGCAAGGGCAGGACCCCCGAGAAGGGCAAGGAGGTCCTCATGACCATTGGCCGCCGCGTCAAGGAGGTCCTGAAGCTGCCTCCCGGCGAGATGCTCGAGTTCTCGAGCCACACCGAGGCCGCACATGCTGGCAGCACGCGGGCCAAGGCTAAGATCACGGTCTAATTCACGCTATCGTGCTCAAAACAACGTCGAGAATTTGCTACGGCATCCGTACTTGACCATGAGCCATCGGCGGGTGCAACTGTTAGGGCTCTGCCTGCCTACGCGGGATAGCGCCTCGATAGAGGCGGAAATGCTTCAATGAGGCAAAGCGGCATTTCCACGAGAATACCCTGCATGGATTTTTTTTTGGTAGGCCAAAGTCAGGCTGAGAGAAAAAAGCATTGCATTTTAGGTGAATAACGGACGAGTTATGGGTCCATATCGCCCATCACGAAATGAGGCGTTGATTATTTCGTTAGCTTTAGAGAACCCAAACGGAACAGAGTTTCGAAATGATTCCTCGAGATAACATCTTTAACATTGGCCCAAGGTGCGTTCTGCTTGCCTAGTCTTGGCGTCCAGAGGGCCAGCAACGTCCAGTACTGCACCCGTAGCAAGGGTTGTCAGGCTCACAGGGAACGTGGTGAACGTACGCGCCGGCGTCATCGTGTAGGCGTCTATGCGTGTGTTTTTTCTATGCCAGCCTTCAATGCGACCCTCTATAACGTAAGTTTGGTATACAGTACAGTAGTTTCCACAGTTGTCATAGATTCTGGCAGCAGCCTTCCTCTATATTGTCTTGATCCCCTTTCATTTCACCCACGGAGCCATCAGCCGCGTGATCTCAGAACTGGCCATCTGGGTCCTACATCTCGTCCCCGCTGAAGTCGTCCTGGAAGACGGCCTTGACGAGCTGCTTCTTGTTAATCTTGCCCATGGCGTTGCGCGGGATGTGGTCGACGACGCGCAGGACCTGTGGGATCTTGTAGTTAACGAGGCGGCCCTTGAGGGCGCGGCGCATATCCATGGGCGTCCAGCGGCCACCTTCGGGCCCGGCCTCCTTATCGAGGATAATGACTGCGCCGACCTTCTGGCCCCACTTGCCCGACGGTACAGCCAGCACGGCTGCCTCGGCCACCTCGGGCAGCGACAGCAGCTCGCGCTCGACCTCGAGTGCCGACACCTTCTCGCCGCCCGACTTGATGATGTCAGCCGACTTGCGGCCCAGGATGAAGTACATGTCCGACGAGCCCGTCCAGTCCTGGCTCGGCAGCCGGCCCGCCGCCTTGCCCGCCGTTGGCACCGACCGCCGCACCGCTACATCGCCCGTCTTGAACCACTTGCCGCCTCCGGCATTGCCAGCCACGAACTCGGCTGCCGTGGCCTCCGGGTTGCGCCAGTACTCCTTGAACACAGTCGGCCCACGCAGCTGGATCTCGCCAGCGCGCTCCCGTCCCTCGGCGTCGGTTTCCTCGCCGTGGGCAATCACCTCACCCGAGTCGACGTCCACGAGACGGGCCTCGACCGACGGCAGAGGCCATCCCACGGAGCCGTCGACGCGGTCGGAGAAGTCCAGGCCGCAGGAGAGCGCCATGCCGACCTCGGTCATGCCGAAGCGCTCCAGGAGCACGTTCCCATGCGAGAGGTCCTTCCAGGCGCGCTTGACGGGCGTCGGCAGCGCCGCGGACCCAGATATACACAGGCGCAGATTGGCCGGGGAGATGGCCTCGCGGGTGGCGGCTTGCATCTGTGGCGAGAGCGATTTGTGGGTGGCGAGCAAGCGGGAGTAGACTGTCGGTACCACTGTGAAGAATGTGATATTCTCTTGGGGCCCATCTGAGTGAGCAGTGCTGCCATTGGTAGTGCCATTCATCGTAGCACTGCCACGGGCGTGACCGTTGACGCCATTAGTGGTACAATTGACACCGTTCGCCGCGGCTTGGCCGTTCGTCTCGGCGTGCTGCTCGTGCTTGTGCAGGAAGGGAGCGGCGAAGCGTTTCCACACGGCGTCCGCGTTAAAAGGATAGAGGAACTCGATGCTGCTTCCGGCAAAAAGAGGGGTGAGAATTGCATTGATAGTCCCGTGGATGTGGTGCAGCGGGAGCACGTGCAGCAACCGATCGGCAGGTGAGTACTCCCAGGCTTTGAGCAGGGACCGCGCCTGAGCGGTCATGACGGACTGCGGGATCAGCACGCCCTTGGGTCGGTTGGTCGTGCCCGAGGTGTAGAGCATCATTCCGGCCTCGCCTGGGTCGTCACCCTCTAGAGATATCGCCTCGCGCTGGGACGAGCCCGCGTGCTTGGGGATCTCCACGTGCCTCGGCGGCGACACCAAGGGCAGGCCGAGGGTCTCCTCAGCCTTGGCGGAGAACTTTGCCGACGAGAGCAGCAGCAAGGCCTCACTATGGCCTAGGATATACTGCAATTCTGGCGCCGGGAAAGCTGGTGACAGTGGCACGGCTATCGCCCTGGCTGCTAGAATCGCGAGCCATGTGACTACGGAGGATGTTCAGCACAAGTCTGTCAAGGACAATGGACCGAACTGTAACGAATTGCCGGTGCTCCCGGCTCTTCTTTCAAGCTTACCTACATAGTCGTAACTGTTCTCGACGAGGAAGGCTATGCGCTCGCCGAGGATATCGTCCCTTCCTGCGGCTTCAAGCAGGCGGTTGCGCAAGCGGCACACATCGCCAAGCAGCTCGCCGTACCTGAAGGTTCTCTGGGAGGCCGAGTGGACCACTACGGTCGAGTGTGGGTCATGGCCCGAGATTGCCTCGAAGACGGGCAGTCGAGGCAGTGTCGATGCCATCCTCGAGAAAACAAAGCCGAGGCTGAGGCTGTACACGGGCTTGGGTTGTGGGTGGTGGCGGGGAAGCCCGTGGCCCAGACGAAGAGGAGGAGCCGGTCTGATGAGTGGTGACGTTGAGATGCTGCTGCTGCTGCTGCTGCTGCTGAGTAGTCTCCTTGTGGTCGCGGACAGCCTCAGTGGAGGGCCAATGCTCATCATGAAGGGGAGGGGAAAGGCGGACAAGATGAGATAAGACCGGGGATATATCAGACAATTAACTGCGCGAGTGACTGACTGCAGGCTCCGGTTCTCTTTCCCGTCAGGGAACTCGGACGATCTGACAAGGGTAGGTCAGGGTTTGGTGTGCTGGAGTTGCCCGTTTGCCATGTTACGCTGCCCGATCGGCCAGTCGGGCCCATCATTTAAGACCCCAATACCCACCAACCACTCTGCCACTCTCTCAGCTGCCGTCCGACCTGCCGCAGCCCCCAGCCAATATCTCTGCCGGGACCCCCACCGCCTGCAAGAGCCGCTGCAACACTGCAGCCCTGGGGGTTGCAATCGATCTCTCGGTTCCTGACGCCCAGATCAAGGGGTTCTGTGCTATGTTGACATCAAGTGTACAGAAATCCGTAACATTCGAGAGTGCAGGTAGTTCTGGCCCGCACTTGCTCAGCATGCACGACAACGGGGAGGGCTGTGGCTTTGTCACTTGAAAATACTGACTGGCCTTTGTACTAAGCATTTCGGCGACCGGGCAAGACTCGGGATCGAGTGCCGAAAAGGTTTCCAGTGTCAAGCCTCCCTCCCGAATCTTCGGCACCTAAAACTATAAGACGGCCTCAACAGTTGGGCTTTTGTTGGCTATGCGTCCACACATACGAACACAACGCCGAATCAGGCCCCTACCATTCAGATCATGAGCTTGCTGAGCTACAGCAGTTTCAATGACTGCAAACAGAACAGGAGACAATAAAGCCTCATCATAAGTCCCCACGGTTTGCTCATCTGCTAAGGGTATCTGATCTGCTAAAAACATGGTGCCACGCCATTGCGGCCACACTTCACTGGTAAACATGTATCCCGATTCATAGAAGCGACCCGGCACCATACTGTAATGAAAAGAGCTACTTTGCAGTCTCTGGGGTCGAGCCGGACGCCTTCTTTGACTGTATCTTCTTGAAGTGCTCCCTGTTCCTTTTGCTACGTTCCTCTTGTGTCTCCCCCAACCGTGGCTTGAACCGATCCAAACTGGCGCGCGACCTGCTGGATGACGCTGGGCTCCTTCTAGCTCCTATGCTCGGGCCGGTCGATGTTCGGGAAGCAGTCCTTTCGTGCTTAGGGTTACGCCTCCGAACCAGTCCGTCACGATTCAGAGCTGTGGCTGTTGACGCAGTCGATGCTGCCTGCTCTTGCACTGGGTGCGGCTGAGAGGCCATGGGGCTTCTTGCCACGGACTGCCGAGGTGGCGGTGGCATGGGCTCCTCGGGTAGCCGGTCAGGCGTGCCGGGTATTTCATATACTGCTTCTGCCTGCGTCATAAATGCTGGCTCGTCGCTGTTTGCCGGCTTCGACGGTGGCAAGCCTGCTTTCTTGACGGGCGGATCAAATGAGTCTGACTCGTCTCCAGAGGAGTCGGCCTGTGACATAAATGCTGGCGAGCTCTGTCTGGTCACTCTCGGGGAGGGGAAAGTTGTGGTTTTATCATTGGCTGATCTATTGACACTTGCAATAGCAATAGCACTCGACGGCGACGATGACTGTAGTGTTGCCAGGAACTTCCTCTGGCTAGATCCCAACTTGAGAGCTGGGCTAGCAGTTCTGGCTGCGTCGCGGCGACTCTGACCCGGGTTCAGGGACTTCCTGCTGGGAGGCGACCTCGCAATCCCGGGAGTGACCTCTTTCAAAGAGGCACCTCTGTCCTGAACCGTTTCCGGCTCCCGAAGGTTGGACGTAGAGGGGACTCCGCATCTATGGGAGCCCTCTGGTGCAGCTACATCGTCTGGGGGCGAGCTGTCTGAATTGGCTCCGTCCGCTGTTTCGGTGTACCGCCTTTTTCGATAGGAACCAGGCACTATGGCGGTCGGTCCGTCTGTCTTCTCTGGGTCGTAATCTCCAACCGCTGCGGGTGTCACGGCCGCCGCTGGCCCAGGAGAGGAAACATGGAATTCCGGCGAACACCGTGGTTCAGAAATGCTCTCTGCTTCAGACCTTTTTGGTCCTAGATCCTCTTCTCGATCTTGGTCCCCATCATCTGCCATGTGCTCATCACCCTCTTGCTTCGAATCGGCTTCTTCGGTCGACTCAGGAGGCTTGGAATCGGGTCGGATAGATTCCCTGACTTGGCTTTCCGCAACTGGATCTGCATTCAAGATTGCAGACAGATTGTCTCTTCGGATGATCTTCTTGTCGTAAAGAATGTCTTTGACATTTTCATTATACCACTCTGCGGGCAGGAGCACCACCTCGTACTCTCTTCTCTGCACCTCTTCATAGTAGTCCAGGTACGACGTCGAATACGCCCGAACGAAATCATCATACAGGAATTCTGGGAGTGCGCGTCTAGACTCTAACCTTTTAACAGCTAGGCATGCCCTGATGAAGGCCCTGATACTCTCTTCATAGTCCGGATACGCCGCCTTGAAATCCTCGTACGGCGTGCAATGACGCACAGTGGCTTCACTGTTGGACTGAGGTGATACGACAACGTCCAGATGAGGCGGCTCAGCGGAGGGCTGGGCCGGGGCCGGGGACATGGACGATCCGCACTCCGTGTGTCGAAGGATGTTTTTCTGCTGTGTTGGAGTATCACGAGGTCGACCTTCGTAGGTTGGTGTGCAATATGAGCTTTGCTCGTTTGGTTGCCCTGCGGACGCCGCCTGCAGAGCATCACCACGCTGATGTTGGCGTACAGCAGACTGCGAAGGGAAAGATGGCATGGAGGCACTCGCACTTGAAGTGTTGTAATCGTCATGATTGTCAACGGGTCGCGGCCCCGAGTCAAGCTCAAGAGGTGGCTCTCTTTGCCCCGTTGTCTCATACTCTTTGTCCGAAAACTCCATCTCCTCTACACGTCTCCGCTTGTTGAGAGGGCGGACTGTCACACTGGCTGCTCGGTATATGTTGCCTAGAGTGCTTGAAACAGCTTCAGCCTGGGCGGATGGAGACGTAGCCGCTGGCAGCGTCGACTGCATTGCCGCTACTCGATTTGCACCACGATTGACTGGCGGAGGTGGTTTCCCGTCAAGGGCCGAGAGGGGCTCATACGGAACTGCGTCACTCTGCGCAGTGCCACTTGGAGTGCCAACACCTAAGGATATATGTGGGTATTTCGCCTTCACAAGAGCCGGCTCAGAAGGCAGCTGATTTCTGAGTGGTGAGGTGGGCTCCGGCTGTTCGGTAGGTTGGACCGAGCGATCACCAGGCGGAGGACGAGGCGGAGATGGGGACCAGGACATCTGCGTACCCCGATCATCGCCAGGTTGGTCTCCCTGGCTGCGTTGAGGGCTCAACAGCGGCTCCTTCGGCTTGGTCAGCTTGGGCAGTGCGCTTGATCCAGCGGGGGACTGGGGCTGGGCGAGACTGGGTTGTTGTGACGGCGGCCTTGAGTGCCTGCGTGTATAGAGGTCTTTGACATCCTGAAGGACCTCTGGAGGGACATTGAACATGCCGTGGGGCCCATGGCTGAGGTTCTCGGACCAGGCGTCGGGCTTCTCCAGCAACTCCTTTTGTTCGCCTGGGATCTGAACATAGCGGCGCCTGATCAGGCGATCTGCCTGGACAAAATCCTGAGAGAAGGCGGTGGACATATTTGTCAGGCGTGGTGGGCGTTCCACTTGAATCATTCGAGTGCCGCCCGCAGCAGCGTCGGCATTGTCGCGTCAGGTCAGGACCAAAACCATCGGGCGGTCGATCACAGGCGTGGTTGACAAGTCAACGCGACCCGAATGGAGTGAGGCGCGTCTGAGCAGGCGCTGTGCGTGCCCCTGCAGCTCTTCCCCAGCGGGCCCAGCGGGACCTCCACTCGCTGTCATGTGCTTCTTGGCTTTGCAAGGTTGTGCCTTGTACTCGGTACCTACCCACCCACCTAGGCAGACTCGACAAAGTGAGTAATACTTGAGGCCGCGTGCCCAAGCAGGTCCAGGCCCAGTAAAACTTGTCGGTGACTTCCCCAATGACGCAGCAGCCTCATGCCGATCCTTGCCCCGCGTTTACAGTTGCACTAGGAAAGAAGGAAGGACGACGTTGTGGGCGGCTTATTACGGTCCCGTCCCGTCCTGTCGGCCCAATAGCCCACTGGACTACCTAACTACCTGCCTTCGTTAGTGCCCGAGTCCAGCTTCCTTGACCTTGACCAGACCCAAGCTGCCGTCCATCCCTCCTCGTGCGGCAACCTTGGGAGCAAGGCTCATGCGACCTCCGTTTGTGCATTTCTCGCCAAACTCAAAAACGGCCGCGTCCCAGGCGTTGCCACCGCCCCTCACTCTTCTCGAATATCAGCCAGACACATTTATCACCTCTGCGACGCTCCTACGCCTGCGCAGTTACGACATTGCCATGAAGCTGTAAGCAGCCAGTCTACTCCATTCGCTAGGTAGACATCACGGAGGGCTGGCGGAAACGGCGATCTAAACACACAGTGTCCCTCGCCTTCCCAGTGATTGGTTGGATGTGAGCCTATGAACACTCCCAGCTCTATTCCTCCCTTCCCACCCCGACAATCATACGAATCCAGAGACTGACGCAGCATGCGTGGCTGGCTGGCAGCAAGTGGCCTCGTTATTTTCAACCTCTCATAAAGCGACCCTTCTCCGATCTTCGAGCCATGAATATCTGTTTGCCAATCATCCACGTCGCTCGGTTGCCTTGACCTTCGCAAGACACCTGGTGAGGAACCGTCCTGGACACGCCCGGCCCGAACAGCCATCCGATTTAGAGCATCGACAACTGTTGTCTCAGTTGTGATTCCAAATGACGAGATGGATCCCACAAATCCGCCAAGGACGCCTCTGTCCCCCGCGGCCACTTCGTCGTTCAGCGACCTCAAATCTCGTCGTGACTCTCTCAACTCCATCTCCACTACTTCTCAAGTAGATAAAAAGCAGATGGCACAGGCGCTAGACAAGATACATACCTCTGCGAGCCAGTCCGACGTCTTGACCACCTTCAACGACTTCGCCCCGCCGCCCGCCTCCGTTCCCACAGAAGGCAAAGGCTCCCCCGGAGAGCTTGTGCATCAGGGTATCAGCGGGCTTTATAGTCGCTTCAAGGAGGCCGTTGGTGTCGGCGGAAAGGCAGCTCTGCAAGAGCCGGAAGTGGCGGAGCGCAATGAAGGACTATCCAAAAAGGGCAAGACGTCCCTTGGGTCTTTGAAAAGTGCAGACGGCAGCGCGAGCCAAGTTGCAGACTACCCACCGAGTGCAACACCATCACATGCGTCAATACCAGCGGAAGGCGTCTCGCACCCTCCACAGTCATCTAAGGCATCCTCCATTGCGACGGTTAGCACAGCAAAGAGTGCGCCAAGCCTCCCAAAGATAGTCAAGGGTGCTGCACCCTCGGTCGCCGCTACCGCTGTGGCACCAATAACAGTCAGCGCCTTCAAGGATAATGATGCGACGCGCGGAGTTACGAGCCGTGTCGAGGAGACTAGCCGGCGGACGAACCAGATGCCTGAGCTGAAGACCACCAGTGCGTCCAGGGGTTCCAGTATCTACGATCCATCAGATGCTAGGAATTTCTCTCCTGGGGATCTCCTTACCAGCCCAAAGGGTGCGCGGAGAGACAGCTCCTTCAGTCACGACGGTGCCTCGGACGTTGCTTCCTTGGGCCATGTCAAGTCAAATTCAACTGCTGGTGGGCTTGAAATACCTCATGCTCGTCAACCAAGAGACAGCCTCAAGAAGCCGGCAGTGATAGACCGGATAAGTCGATCCAGAACATCGGCTGGAGGACATTCCAGATCGTCGTCGATAGAAGGGACCGCTGAACCAAGCCCCATCAATATGTCTGCGCATGGATCTGTATACCATGAGTCCTTCGGTCATAATGAGAGACCAGAACAGATCCACGGCGGCGGCATCAAAATCCCAGGCACAACCGCTGTTGAGGGGCCACCTGGTGGTGTCAGCAACCGTTTGGAGATGATGAGAAAGCAGGTCCTCAGCAAGGAGTTTTGGATGGCAGATGAGACGACCAAAGAGTGTTTCCAGTGCGGCGCGCCATTCTCGGCTTTTCGGCGAAAGCATCACTGCCGAACCTGTGGCTGCATCTTCGATTCAAAGTGTACCTCGACTATATCTGGCCAAAGATTCGGTGTCGCAGGCAGTTTGCGGGTCTGCAAAACCTGTCTGGATGTCATAAACAGCAGGTATGATAGCGGTTCTGATTCGGACAACGACTCCTATCTGCCTGCTATTTTTCGGTCAAATCCTCTGAAGCCTACACCTTTCGCCAAGGCAAATATGGACGACAACATGAGCATTTCTGAGAGGACAGAGGATCATGATGACAACCGGATGGCGACAGCTCCGATGATGGCAATCCCGGCCATGAGGAGAACCGGGGGTGATTCCGCAAACAGGCGCTCTGCTATTCTCGAAATTGACGCTGCTCCGCAACTGAGTCGGCCAAGCTCATCGCGCTCGTTGAGGTCCTTGGCCGCAAACAGGCCGCAATCTTCGGGTCACAGGAGGCATCATTCAAAACATAACCTACTGAATCGCCTGAAGGGCTCACCAGTACAAGACGACTCCGCGCCATTCCGCAAGTCAGCCAACGAGGAACTTCAGAGGAAACCCAAGCTACCGGCCTTCCATGACGACAATATTATTGATCCTGAGCTTGCCCCGTATATGTCTGACGAATCGAGCGGCGATGAGCAGCAGATGAGCATATTTGCCACAATGAACAGCAGTGATATCACGCCTTCTAGTCTCGACCCTGACAAGTCAAATTTTGGTCCATTTTTGAACGCCGGTCGCAGGCACAAGGCACGAGGAGAGAAGAGCATCAGTGGTTTGAGCTTCACCAGTCGTGGACCACCAGATGACAGTAATGCCGGTGTCACGGTGATCAACCATGGGCGGCCAGGCCGGCGGAGGAATATGAGCACCACGAGCAATACTGCTCATCATCTTCGATCGCCTCGGCCGAGATCTGGCATATTCAGAGGTCCAGGGGCATCAACAGAGTCGCTTGCCATATTTGACCCGACTACACCTATTGAGCCGACAGCACTCATGAGGAGCAATACCATTCGGAAGAAGTCAACACAAGACGATGAACTACCCGCAGCCAGCTTGCAGCATGTTCAGACACTTTTTGGGCAACTGCTCCAAGACAGTGGCATCCAAAATCCCCTTGCATGGGAAAAGGCACTAATACCGATCCTTGTTCGATGCTCAAATGATGTAGACCCTGACACCCGAGTGGGCGACCTGATGGACATTAGACACTATGTCAAGCTGAAAAAAATACCAGGGGGGAAACCGGGCGACACGAGCTACGTCTCCGGGGTCATTTTCACCAAGAATCTTGCTTTGAAGAGCATGCCCAGGCGAATACTCAATCCCCGCATTGTCCTCGTGTCCTTTCCTATAGAGTACCAAAGACACCAGCAACAACACTTCATGAGCTTGCAACCGGTTATCGAGCAAGAAAAGGAGTTTCTGCGGATGGTGGTGAATCGCATCATTAACCTTCGACCTCACGTACTACTCGCCCATAAGTCTGTATCAGGAGTCGCTCTCCAGTATCTCTCGGAGGCCGGTATAGCCGTCGCATACAACGTCAAGCTTGCCGTGATCGAAGCCGTGTCTCGATGTGCTAAGGCAGACATCATCGAAACCTTGGACATGCTGGTCTTGCCTACACAAGTCGGTCAAGCGGGCGGATTCGAGGTCAAGACCTTCGTGAACAATAGCTTCCCAGGTCGAAAGAAGACATACATATTTATCTCTGGCTGCAAGAAAGAGCTGGGCTGTACCATTGCTCTTCGAGGAGCCTCGACAGAAGTGCTCAACAGGATGAAGAGCGTCACGGAATTCATGATCTACGTCGTCTATAACTTGAAGTTGGAAGCTGCTCTACTCCGAGACCACTTCGTATATATGGGAACAGACCCAGATACCGCACCGACACCATCTAAGGATGGCCTCGGTCAAAGCCTCAGATCGCTGCCGAGTTTTGAGAACAAGAGCGTGCTGGGGACTTTGTCAACCAATGGCGATCAACCTGCGGATAGTGAACAGATCACACAATCTCAGGCCGACTCGGACCCAAAGACAGACGAAAGCCAGCATTCTGACCCCGTGCCACCGCAACCGCCTGAGAAGACCCCAAGTATGCTTTCACTGCACTCTGCTCATTCAACACACGACAGTCACATTCCCGAGGATGTGCCAGCACCGCAATTCTACAGCGAAATGGTTGCGAAGTATGAGACCAAAATCCTATCTGCTTCACCATTCGTCAAATTCACGCAGCCGTACCTGCTCGTCAAAGCTCGAGAGCAAGAGCGCCGGTTGGTGTATCTGAAGCGGCTTCGCGATCAAGACATGATCGAAGAATTAGGGGAGAACGAGAAGGCCAAGCCACAAAAGTTCCAACTCATCAAGCCAGAAATGGTGCACAAGATCGGACAGAAGGCTCCTCGACAGATAATGGAAGTGCTACACGCGGTCCACGACGCCGAGTATGACAAGGCCCTATACAACTATAGAACACAGACTCGCCAGTGGGAAAACTTCATTGCAGGTGCTCTGGACCTGTTTGACCCTTATTCGCACCAGAACATTGTCGTTCTTTACTCTGTCATCTGCACAGAGACGAAAATCCCGTGCTCTGAGCCTGGACTGATCGCCTTTGGTTTCTACCACGATGACCCCGCCGACAATATGGATCCGGATTGCACCTTGGGTCAATACATTGAGGATCTGTGCGGGAGTGCTGACTCTATCTGCCATGCTAATGGCTGCGATCGTCAGATGGCTCAGCACCACCGTACGTACGTCCACGACGAGGCGCACATCACTGTCTTCATCGAGAAAAATGCCCCATTGCCGTTCGACCCGACGATTCTGAAAAAGGACGAGGTGATCCTGCAAGATGGGGAAGATCCGGAGGATCCCATCTACCTCTGGAGCTATTGCAAGATTTGTAAGAGAGACATGGGTTTCGGGTCTTTATCGCTCACTGCGAGGAAATATTCATTTGGAAAATACCTCGAGCTATCGTTCTGGGGCCGAGGACTGAAGTGTTGGCCAGACCTGGAATGCCCGCACGACTACCAGAAGGAGCACATCCGTTATTTCAACTACCACGACACGTCAATGAGGGTCCACTTTGATCCTATCGACCTCCTTGAGATCATTGTACCACGCACCCGCTTGACGTGGAAAGTTGACAACGATTTGAGGCTAAAAAATGACATCTTCACCAAGGAAGAGCAACGGTGGAACCGCTTCATGAACTCTGTGAAGACCAGGTTGAAGAGCATCCGGATTGACAGCGTCCTTCCTGAAAAAGCTGATGCCTGCAAAACTGAAATCGAGAGACTTAGTAAGAAAGCCTCAGAGGACCAGCCAAGGATGATTCGCGAATTGCAAGCCGCCTACATCAATTCGGCATACTATGAAGTCATCCCACTCAACCGCGTCGTCCGCACAATGATAGAAAGGGTCGCAGAGTGGGACTCTGCCTTTGCCAAGTTCGAGGCCGATTTCCTATCTGATAAGGATGTCAGGCAGATAACCATCAATCAGTTGAAGAAGATGTTTTCTGACAACGACTCCAAAGAGTCTCTGCCAGTTTCCGCAGATGGTACCAGCATTGCTTCGGCGGACACGGACGAGAAGACTTCACCACCGACGACTCAGAATTCAGTCATCGAGATGAATGAAAAGGCCCAGAGTGAGCCTCACTTACCTGCTACTTCACCCAAAGCGAATGAGCTCCCGGATAAGGACGAATCCTTACGGGAGGAAAACAATGCTGGTGCTGTTAATATTGAGGCGTCAAAACCGGAGGGCAATGGTCCCAGCCCAGCATCGTCTGGCCATCCTGTTCCAACGAAGGACGAGGAACCGGCGCGGGATCGTGCGGTTGAGCAAACCGGAAATCCTGAGCTTGGGGACGATGATAGCAAGCAGGAATCAGCTGTTGAAGAGTCCACCATGCCCCAGGTGGATGTTGACGAGACGAAGGCAGACTCTCCGCCGTCTATGGAAACAATTGACATCCCTGAAACGCTACCAGCCACCCAAATTCCCACCCCAGTGCATTCCAAGGCACCCTCCCGAAATCATTCACGGTCTACTTCTTTGCGGCCTGATTCCTCGCTCTCGCTTACAGAGAAGGTCGAGCAGTTACGACGTCAGCAACGAGAAGCCGCTGCACCAGAGCCACATGGTGGAAGAGAAGGCAAGGATGCTTCAAAGGTTCCAGAGAAAGGTCCGTCTCGTAGGGCAGGATTGACAGTGTCGCCTCCGATCACTCGTGCCATCTCGCAGCCGATAGGTGTGCTCCCTAGAACGCAGGCGGGCATTAGCAGGCCACTTCAGGCCAATGTGCCAAAAAATGCTGAGCTTCCTGCAGGAGGTGACTCGCGGCGTATTTCAACTGCTGAGTCCACCAAGAGCGACAAATCCAAGCTTTCAGATCGGTTCGGACTTGCAGCTCTCAAGACCAAGAAAGCTGGGGGATCCTCCATCCCGCGGTACGTTCACAAGAGGAAGGAGACCAAGGTCTCGAATCTTGCCCGACATTTCGAGCAGTTAAGCCGTGAGTTCGAGAAGGAGCGCATCCGGGATCGCAAGCAGAGAGCCGCCAAGCTTCAATCATCTCGGGCTTTCTTGCCACGTACATCGGCGAAGGCGATAGTAGAAGTCTATGACGATGTAGATCAGGCTGTCTTGGAGCCAGGGCCGTCGGATGATGATCACTTGCAGGGCAGTCAGCAGAGCCATACAAAGATGGCAGATTTCAACCCGGATGATCCGCCAACCGCACCCGAGTCGGAGAGGACGTCGGATGAGACAGTTGGGGGCAACGATACGGCTGGGGGGGCCGAGCCCATTTCTCAGCCTGACAGCACCAGCACTGAGCATGAAAGCGAGAAGAAGCCAGCCAGCCAAGTTGGTTCAGACGACGAGGCCGAGGGCGTCGCCGGCAGCGATGCCGAGGGCTCACTTCTCGAAGATATCTTGCCCGATGTGCAGGAAATTGCAGACTCCCTGGATTCGAGCGAGGAGATACCTCTCGAGTTGCCCAAACATCAAAAGACCAGCCTCATGAAGATGCTCACAACGTTCTGGGCCGAACGCTCTGCAAGTGGCTGGCCCCAGCTTGATTACCCTATGAACTTCACGGACCACATCTTCACTGATTCTGATGTCATTGTGAGGGAAGACGAGCCAAGCTCTCTTATCGCCTTTGCCTTGGGATCCGAGGATTACAAGGCCAAGCTAGCAGTCATTCAAAGGCAGTGGAAGATGAGCGAGCAAAAGGACAGCGAAGGCGAGGCTTTCAGCGACACCAAGTCTCTGGACCCGTCGGAACCTGGTGACGAGTTCATGGGTGAAGAGGAGCTAGAAAAGAGCCTGCTGCGCGCTACAGGTACACATCTGAAGTACCAATTCACTGAAGGTTCAGCGAAAATGCTCTGCAAGATCTTCTACGCAGAACAATTCGACGCTCTACGCCGAAAATGTGGTGCGGCAGACCGTATTATCGAGTCACTGTCGCGTTGCCTCAAATGGGACTCCAAAGGCGGCAAGACCAAATCGGTGTTCCTGAAGACCCTCGATGACAGGCTGGTGATGAAGTCGCTCTCACCGATCGAGACCTCTGCGTTCCTGCGCTTCGCACCAGCATATTTCAACATCATGGCGGAGGCCCTGTTCCATGACCTACCTTCGGTGATCGCCAAAATGCTGGGCTTCTTCCAAGTGATTGTCAAGAACCCAGCCACGGGTACGGAGATCAAGCTAGACCTGCTAGTGATGGAAAATCTGTTCTATGACCGCTCGCCAACGCGAATCTTCGATCTCAAGGGATCTATGAGGAACCGCAAGATACAGTCCACTGGTGAGCAGAATGAGGTCCTTTTAGATGAGAACATGGTCGAGTACATCTATGAAAGCCCACTCTTCGCGAGGGAGCATAGTAAGAAGCTTCTTAGGGCATCTGTACGTTTTGGTCCCGCATTATAGGGCTGTAGCCATCAGCAGGCCCGCATGAGTTGCAGAAGAAGCTGACACATCAATAGGTTTGGAATGATACGCTCTTCCTGGCAAGACAGAACGTCATGGACTACTCGCTCATGATCGCAGTCGACGAGTCCCGTAAGGAACTGGTCGTGGGCATCATTGACTGTATACGTACCTACACATGGGACAAACGACTAGAATCATGGATCAAGGACCGCGGGTTCGCAGGAGGTGGGAGGAACAAGCCAACGGTTACGTCACCAAAGGAGTATAAGAGCAGGTTTAGGGAGGCCATGGCGAGGTACATACTGCAGGCGCCGAATTGTTGGCACCATTTTGGCGTTCCTGGCCACGGTTCGATCGAGAGGGGTTTGCTAGAAGGGCCAAGGTCGGCCTTTGAAGGCGATGCTTGAGGCAGGAACCTTGTGTTCATGGATATATGAGTGGATATGGGCGGATAGGAGGATCACGAGAACGACTGCATGAAATGGGGCATGAGGCGTGTTCACAGGCGTATGGGGCTTACTGCGATACCTAGGAGAGCATAACTAGCGAGTAATAGCATTCTGGTTGTCCCCGTAGAGGAAACCTATAACAGGAGGGGCCGTTATTTCCCTTTCCATACAGAATCATACTGTAGCCACCTGTGGGGAGTCACGGGTAGATGGGTGTAGGTGAATGTTGGGTTCATGACAGATCTGCTTTCGAAACTGGGTACAACTACCATAATCACTACAGGCTCAACCAATGTTGATACCCGCAAGACAGACACTAGGCGGGGTTCATATTCTTGCCCATGTCCTTCTTATACGGTCAGCATACTCCTGCAGCATGTGAGCACATCTCGTAAGAAGCTCCGTGTATTTACCCCTGCATTCTGCAGTACTACGTGCACGTCGGATGGGTCGCCCGAAGCGGTAAGTATTTTCACGGCGCATTCTCGACTACTGTTTGCTGGCAACCATTCAACGAGGGGTGGGTCCCTCTTGCTGTGGAGGAGAAAGTGAGGAGTCGTCTCAATGCTTATGAGCAACACCCGGTTTGTGACGGACTTAAACACTTTGCTTCTGTCTTGGTCAGATTTTGGGTCGCGCACACACGCGGGGCGCCTGTCACGTAATGATAAAGTCGCACCGCGTCAGGGGTCTTGTTGGCGTGAGTAGCACAGCGTCGATTATTTGATTCGTCATAAGGGCCTGGCAACGTGTTCCTGCCTGTCTGGTACTTAACAGGGTTAGTCACCGTGTTTGAACTCGGTCGAATGTCATGTCGCCTCACTTGGATCTGTCAGTCAGCTCTAGAGCGGCGCAGGGAGGACTCCAGGACTACTTGATACGGCTGTGAGCATCTGTGAGCCGGGTCAGTCGGGTGATTGGAAGGCGCCACCCTATTCGGCCTGTACTTAAGAAGCTTCAGGACGATTGCTTTTGCCTACGGAGTACTTACGTACGGTGCCAAAACCCCAACATCAAGAAACAGAAACAACACCAACAGCAGACCCAGAAATCAACATGTTCAACCTATCGGATGGCACAACTTGCCTTCTCCTCGGCATCGCTCTTCACTTCCTTGTGTTGAGGAAGGGAGAATGGGATCTCGCCGTCTTCAAGATTTTGACTGCAGCAGCAGTCGGACCTTTCGCACTTGCGGTAGGGCAGACCGTCATTCATGGCGTGACTTTCTCATCAGCTCTCCGGCGATCATACTACCTTGGTGGAATCTTGATTTCCGGCATATACCTCAGTATGACCGTCTATCGGGTCTGGTTTCACCGGCTTAGGCGGTTTCCCGGTCCATTCCTGGCCCGAATCTCAAGTTTCTACATCACCGGAGTGGTGTTCAAGAGGCATCAAGAGTATTTGGAGCTTGATAACCTTCATAAAAAGTACGGTGACGTGGTCAGGATAGGTTTGTGAGACCACCTAGGAACAAGGAGCAGGATAGATACTGACAACAAGCGATCTAGGCCCGTCTGCCCTGTCCATCGCTGACCCACAAGCCCTCCACGCAGTCCACCTGAACCCCGGATGCCTCAAGGGCCCGTGGTATCAAGTCCTCGCGCCGGATAGCTCTGTTCAGACAGACAGGGACGCCGCAAGCCACGGAGCGAGGCGGAAAGTCTGGGACCGAGGCTTCAGCAGCAAGGCGCTGCGAAACTATGAGCCGCGGGTTGCTTACTACACCGATAAGCTTATTGCCTGTGTCGACTCCCACGTGTCGGATGGCAAGGGAAGGCCCCTCAACGCCTCGCTGTGGTTCAATTTCTACTCTTTCGACGTAATGGGCGACCTTTCCCTGGGCGAGAGTTTCGAAATGTTGGACCGCGGGGAGAGTCACTTTGCTATGCGGACCCTTCACAGCTTCATGTTCATGCTCGGGGTTTTCTCTCACGTCATGTGGGCGTTCCGGGTCATCGGTAGTCTTCCCGTTGTAGGGGCTGAGAATGTGAAGTTCAAGGCGTGGGTTGCTGAGCAGGTGAAGAAGAGAATTGAGGTGAGTACCTCCTACTGTGGGGAATAAGAGGCGGTTATACTAACATATCTGGTGAGAACCCACCGGAAATCCCGGACGTGTTTAGCTGGATCATCGACGAGTACGATTCCAACCCCACTCGGACACAGCAGGAGAGGCTCAATCTCACTGCGGATGGCCTTACCATCTCTATCGCAGGAAGGTAGGTGGATGATGCAAGATGGGCGATCTTGGATGTGGACGAATTTGAGCTTCTACTCAGGACTAACACGTCTTCCAGTGACACAACGGCAGCCGCACTCTCTTATCTCTTCCTGGAGTTGGCCACCCGCCCCGAGGTCACGAAAGAATTACAAGCGGAGCTCGATGCGTTTCTCCAGGAGAACCAGGAGCCCGACGCCAATGCCCTTTCGAAGCTCAAGTATCTCCAAGCCTGTGTTGATGAGGGGTTGCGCGTAATGCCGGTCGTCCCGTCAGGCCCTCAGCGTATGACACCACCTGAGGGCTTACAGATCGGCGAGAACTTGTTCATACCGGGAGACACAATCGTCCAGGTTCCAACCTATACTTTGCACAGAGGTACGGGAGTTTCTGTGAGCGGTATATCATAACAATCACAAGCTGACACGATCTCAACAGATGAGCGCAATTTCGAGCGTCCGAACGACTTCATCCCCGAGCGATGGACTTCGAAACCCGAACTGATCAAGAACGCATCTGTTTATTCGCCTTTCTCGATTGGTAAGTCCTGACCGGCATGCGTCTTCCATTCACAGGAACCAAATTACATTCTATACTTTTCGTGCCGATGAAATAGCTCACATGCCTTGGTCAGGCCCGTACAACTGTGTCGGGAAACAGCTTGCCTTGATGGAGATCCGCAACGTGACATGCAGTATACTGCGTCGTTATAACGTAGAGTTGGCTCCCGGTCAGACGAAGGAGGCATTTTTGGACGGTCTGGTTGATGGTTTCACTACTGCTTCCCCGAAACTTGATCTGATATTCACCCCGAGAAAGTGAGACGGGACAATGGTGAGGTGCTCGGCTCAATTCAGCTAGGCAACACAAGAGCTTCTGGGTCAATCGAGCAGTCATGTATCGGTGATTGAATAGCCTACAAGATTACTCTGAGATAGACTCACCAGTCGTTAAAAGAGATTTGTCTTGCATTCCATCCGCCGATCCGGTCAAGCGCGTGAGGAGGACTGGAACTTATCATATCCGGATCGTTGAGGCTTTCTAGATAAAGTGATACCTTAGCGATTTCACGACACCAGCATCCCCGGTGTCCACTAAGGGGCCACGATATCTCGCTTAACCTCCTATAGGACACACTCGCATAGGCCAGCCTCCAGGGCTCTTGTTAGGAGATTCCTTACTAAACGATTCATAAATTAACCTTCTATCAAGGAGCTTCCCGCAGAGGGTAATTATATAGTTAAGACGTCCTTTGGCTACAGAGGAATCTAATGCATTATTTTGTTATTATTTAGAGTCTCATATTAATGTAGTGATAATATGTGATGATACCCTATGTCATAAAAGTAGGAGTACTATGATGGTCGTTACTGGCATGGCCTTTATGTCAGGGATCTGTTGATAGAAAACGCGCAGACTAAAACACACTGCTGTACACCGTCAAAAGTTGTTCTGCTGTGCAACACAACCTCACATTGCATCGTTCCATGGTCCTAGATAGCTTACTGGGGTAATTCAAGCTATTAGTGATGCTTTATGTGACCGAGGAAAACTTATTGTTCTGATACGTTAAGGCACTGCTACTAGCCTCATTTGATGGTCGCTCTTGGCTTTTATAAACTCTGGGCCAACCAATAGTAGCCAATCTGACATCAGCAGCTGACATCTTCCATGGGTTGGTGTCCAAAGACATCTCACACCTTTGGGCCAAACTTGCGTGGATAATTTACAGGTCTGCTCCGTCCGTATGGTTCCTGTGTCAGCTTGTGGTTGGTCTGGCTCCTTATGTGAAATTTCGTTGATAAGCATGAGTGTCCGGCCCTTGGAACCTCTCCCAGCATCTTGCAGTCGATTTGAAATCCGAACTGAAGATTTCAGCACAATGTCCATTCCCTTGACACATGAGACAACAGAACCCGTCGAATCTGGACTTCCGTCTTTGCCAGAGGGCATCACTCCTACTTGGCTTACTCATGTGCTCGGGAACCAAGTGAACACCGTGGACATCACTAAGGTGGTGCATGGCACCGCGAGCAAAGTCTTTGTTACGGTTGTATACGATGCTGAAAATACCTCCGTCGTCAGCAGACCAAAATTCCTGTGCGTAAAGGGTGGCTTCGACCCGAAAATCAAAGTCCAGTACCCCTGGATTGTCAAAAGTGAGCATCATCCTTCATCTGTCACGGATCCACGTTTTCTATTGTTTGAAATCTTTTAGAATATATCACTTTAGGATCCGTAGCAGGACTAATGTGGCCGGTAGTCCATCTTCGAGAGGCCGACTTCTTCCGTAGAGTGGCGCCAAAATTGGCCCACATCAGCCTACCTAAGTCACACTGGGCCGGTCATAACGGATTGGACCAGGGAATAGTCATCATGGACGACCTCGCCCTACAGGGCTGCCAGTTCGGCGATCCAGCCAAGTCGTGGCCCGTCTCAAAAGTATTGGCAGGTGTTGAGCAGCTTGCAGCCCTCCATGCGGGGACATGGAATGCCAAGGGAGAGGACTATCCATGGCTGACGGCCCATTACGACCAGGCCATCCTGTCCTTGATGGAGACCTACGACGCAGTTGTCCTTTCCGATGACCGACCAAAGGGTATCCACAACTATCTGAAAGACCAGGGCCGTATGACAGCGGTGTTGAAGAAGCACTATTGTTCCAGAAACCCCAATTTCCAGTGTATAGTTCACGGAGACCCTCACACCGGAAACACATACTTCTTCGAGGATCAGCCGCGCTTTCTCGACTGGCAGATCATTCACATCGGCTCGGCGTTCCACGACGTAGGTTATTTCATCGGAGGGGCACTGGCCATCGACGAGAGGAGGGCTCACGAGATAGAGGTCCTGGACCACTATCTTGAAACGCTCGCTAGCTTCGGCGGCCCACCACTCTCGAGCTCGCAGAATGACGTCCTTGTGGAGTACCGGAAGTCTTTCCTTGCGGGTGTCGGGTGGATTATGTGTCCATATGATGCAGCCGAAAGAACAAGTCCATGCAATGGCAGCGCGATATGCAGCGGCCTTGGATGACCACAAGACGATTGAGCTTGTAGAGTCGCTCAGAGATACTGATTGAAAACCGAGCTTGGTGTGCTTAATCACATTATCTGGCTCTCTAGATTGGCTAGGTTTCCTCCTTGTACAACTTGGAGGGTTCAGAACTGTAACGAGGCACACGAGTACTTCAGAATCAAGTCTCAAGTAACCAGAAGAGGGTTCTTGCAGTCAATTCGATTGAAGGTATTCTCGTTGTTGTTGTCTAGAGTTAGGCTAGGGGAGGAAGAATGGAGGGGAATGGTGTAGTGTAGGCTAGGCTAGCAGTCCTGATTAGTCATCCCCAACAAGAACCCGGTTGAGTTGCATTTGAGCCACGTGAAGCAAAGGTGGCCTCAAAGCCTTATTGTAGCAACTTTAGAAACTGGACTTTATTTAGTGAATTCAAGTTCTTATTTCCAAATCTGTTTGACGGCACGCGATTCGTCACTGAGTAGACAGACAAGCTCTGTTCAGGTGTCCACTACGACACCACGTCACCTCCCCTCCAACCTCCTATGGGATTCCCTCCTGTGGCATACTCTGCTATGGAATGATTTCTATACATAGAGGAGCCTCCTATAAACTTCAAAGATAATTATTTAGATAGATATTAGTTAAGCTACAGAGGCTCTTTTATAATGGTTCTCCAATTTTGAAGAGGTGGCTGGCAGTGGTATGGTCATGGTATACAAGTAGACCCCTTTGGCGGCAGCGCTAAACAAAACCAAGACTCTCTAATAAAATAGCCTCCTCTAGCAGACCCTTAGAGCCCGCAAGCGGGCAGCCCCTTCAGGGCAGGAGTCGAGTTAGTCCATACGTGCTTCTTCTTAAAAAAATCAGGGGGGAGACCCCCCTTAACCCCCCCTTTTAAGTCTTAACAGAAGTATATAAAGTAGTAATAGTGTATATATAGAAAATTAGCGTGCACCTGTAATAGCTGTTAAGGAGTGGGTTGGAATAAGTAGGAGCTATGGGTAAAAAAGCACTAACACACTACCCGCAACTTTTAAAAACTGAGCTTTGGTTATGGTATATAGAAGTGATATCTGAGATTCACAAGTGGAGCACTTCATATATATCCGTCCCCGCACATCTTTGAAGCAACCGAGTCCTAACCAAGAGCCTAATATGGTCAAGATGGTCACTGTGTAGTCTCGTGGATACCGAATCACTTGAGACACTTGAGTGACCTAAATATTCTAATTTCTCATGTCTGTGTACAATTTCGCCTGGCTTCACTGTGCAGCCAAAAGGGGCCTACATGGGGCCTACAGCAAAATGTTCCCCAGAGGTGCCCGGTGATAGTATTTCTGCCGGATTTACTAGCTGCCACAATGCGGAATCCAATTAGTCTTTGGAACTCGAGGTTGCATTCATAGCAATGGCTGGGCTGCTGGCCGGCCGGCCGGCCGCACCAGACCTTCTAGCAATGTCTTGAAGTGTGAGTTGCCTCGCCGCAGCTGCTGCCCACGACGCCAAAATCCATTGGTTCAGCATCCACGCCCGTCCTTTGGCTATCTCATTGCCACTCTCTTGTGTGAACCCCCTTCTAGTAGGCCATGTCTAGAACAGACAGCACAATCTCGACATAAGCATATTCATAGCCATGCTTTTGTGCAAGAGCACTGCCCTGGTAGAACGTCTGTTGACGTCTGTTGACAGTTGCAGGTGCTGTCAATGAGGACGTTCAGTCCTTGTCTGGGCAAATCTACGGCAAGCAACCATTTGAGGTTGTATGTAAGTTCTGCAGATCTGTGAAATGTGATGCCGTCATCGAGGAAGAATGACCTGATCATGTCTTGATTGATCACCCCATTGTTGATGGAGCTGTGCCCCGCCAGCAAGTTCGTCAGTGTTGCTTTTGTTCAGAGCCTGGAGCACCCGACATCTGGGACAAAAGTTCTTGTATTCCATATTGATCAAGGTAGCCTGTGATACAACTAACCTCTCGACACTTCTTTATGACTGTTGGCCTTCAAAACTAACATGATGTGTTTGTTGCTGAACTGGAAAAGGTCTCATCACCGTGCATCGCAAGATACCGATTGTGCTTTGCCGACGGCTAGAATTCAGGCGTGACCTCGGATCCCTTTATACCAGGTATGAAGATATAGCAGTACAGGTGTATCTCGATCCATATGTACACCACACCGACCAGGCATTTGGTGACACGAGCTGACTCGTTGCGAGCGAAACAGTTGTGCTAGCTAGGCAAAGACTGAAATTTCCAATGAACATTGGAATTCCTGTGTAATACGTACGTGTCGTCACCCTTGCCGATAAGTGCTCACCGTGCAACTCCAATTCCAGCTGACAGAATGAAGAACAACACGAGCATAGGGGAGAAGGAGGGCGACATAAAAATCAGAGAGGGATAATATAGCGTTTCTGTTGTCGTGCTAATCCAGAGAATCGAGCATGCAGTCTATGAATCACCTGTTAATAGAATGTTCTCGTCATGTCACAGTCAAGGCAAGGAGCAAAGGATTTAGCTCTGCCCACAATTTCATGCGTGTCTTGGTGAGTCCCTTGAAAATATCTCTTGCCTACCGGTAGGTATTGAATGACGCCATTCAGTAACTCTTTTGGCTGTTTACCTTATCTCGATGCTGACAGTGAAGGTCTGGCACATGACTTCGCTGACCGAGTCCACTTTGCTGCCTTTCAACAAGCTCAGTCCGTCCTATCTGTCTCTCTTTTGGTCCAGTTTCCTTTCTTCCACAGTCTTTGAAACACCCTTCGGAAATAAACATTCGAAGCAACACAAACAAACAACGCAAACGTGTACTTTGCAATTTTTGTCTGTGTTACAATGGGTTCCTCCCCATGGGACATGTTCCCGTCGCGGGACGGTCGCGACTGGAGGGACGAGCATGTCCGCAGGTAGGTACTTTTCTTCTCAGCGGCACGTGTCTACGTATCGTCAGAATCCCATGACCGTAAATACGCTCGGGTTGTCAATCAAAACGCTCAAATAGCTTCACAGATACAATGCCCGTTTCCCCCGAAACCCTCGCGCTTCAGGCAGCAGCAGTGAGGAGCAACCACAGGCCAACAGTGATCCAAACGAGTGAGTTCTTCGACAATTCGCGGACAGTCACATATGAATGTTTATGTTTGGGAGCTTGCTGACAGCATGCTCAGTGTTGGCAATCCCAGCGGCGGCACGGTCAAAGATAACAATATCTGTACCTCCAGTATCTCTGGGGGAGCATCTGACAATGAGGAGGAGTTCGTGGTGATCCCCATAGAAAACAACTCGCGAGAGGTCGATCACCCTCAAGCGTCTACTCCAGCTCCGGCCCCAGCTCCCACCACGCGGCGGACTATTCCACCTGTTTCAGCACCTGTCCAGCCGAGCACACCAGGCTATGGGCAGTTGCTCCTAGACCCCCTCGATGATCCAAGACCGCGTGATATCTTCTCCTGGAGGGGTTCCCCACTCGGCAACAACTCCGTTCCACGGGGTGGAGGTCCGCAAACGCTCAGTAGCCACCGGGCACATCATCGGGCTCAGCAAACACCTAGGTCCCAACCGGCTCATTTTCAGGCTCATCCTCGCTCTCATGTGCACAGATCAGCTGTGCGTGCAGCCGACGAGATGCTACGCATCGATCCATGGCCAAACGCTGCCCCATCCGCTCATCGTGAGGCCCAGCCTCACGCTCACGGATCGGACGCAGTCGCAGCACGAGAACCCAGCTTACCACCAACCGCGCTCCCGGAACGGTATGGTGGGATTCTGGCACCACCGCCTGACGTGCACATTGAGAACAACCCCGATACTAGCAGTCAGCCACATGCTATCAATCCTGCCCCTGTACTGGCACGCCCGACTACCAACCTTCCTCCAACGCTTGCCGATTAGGACTCGGAGCTCGAGCAGCGAGGTCTTGGTCCGTCCGCATACAAGACACGAGCAACAGCAAACTGCGGTAAATCTACGGCAGGCCAGATTGGTGCTGACCCTGCGAGCGGCGCTGGCTTGAGAGCTTCCCAGACGGTCCTTCGACTGATGCCCCCTGAGCAAAACATGCCACCCCCAGACGCACTAGCTGTCCAGCCTCATTATCGGCCGGCACCCTCCCGCCGTTCCAGCCCCCGACCGATTCGCACTCGGGCAACGCCGGCTCATCGTACCGCACACGAGCAGCCCGCCTCGCCGGTTAGACCCAGACCGGGAGAACCAGCAAACGTCCGCCCGAGGAGGACGATTGCCAAGCCCTGGAACAAGCTGGGAATTTCTAAGACGAACTGGACACGCACCCGTACGCCCTGGGGAAAGGAAGGCATGTCCAAGAGACAGTGGTTGAAAAAGCAAGGACTCTCTGCATACCATTACGCAAAGCTCGCTAGGGGTGAGGAGATGAGGCTCCAGATGGGAAATGCTGCTGCGGAGGCTGTTTGTGCTGTTCCTGGCGCTCCAGTCTTACAGGGCCAGGGCCAGGAGGACGAGGACAGGGACTTTGACAAGGAGGGCGATGAGGATGGCGATGGTTACTACAACGAAGACGAAGACGAAGACAACGGCGTGAGGTGCTCCCCCGGCCGCGCTGGTGGACCTCCCCCCGGCTCCGACACTGACTCCGATTATGTTCCCTAGGGTGCAAGTAGGGGTGCTGGGAAAAGGTACGGATTACCAATCCTTCCCCGGACTGGACCCGTGTCCCCGATGAAGCCCGCCAGTGAGGGCGCCGAATCATCAAGGCTCTTTCTTGAAAGCCGTTTCTCAACGATGAAATTCCATATCCTGGAGAAAAGTGAGTTCTTCAGGTAGATTACCACGAGCTCTGCGCTATGCTGCTACGGGATTTCCCCCAATTATGGACACCCTCCTTTGAGACACCCTGCTATGGGGTGATGCTCTATAGAGGAACCTTTTACAAAAGGTGACCATATAGATAGGAAGTAGTTCAGCTATGGGGACTCCGCCATGATAATGACTGTTTTCAAAGGTGTGGTAATGGTGCGGTAAGAGTATGTGTGATTGACTGAGCCCAGTACGAGTCCTTGGACGCCTTTTGTTTTGACACTGACAAGACGCCAGTGGCGTTGTCCTGTCTACTGTAGATAGGGATTAATTTGTAATGATATACACCCTGTGGAACGCCGTGATGTCGATGATGTATACCTACCTCACCACGGAGTAGCTAGTTAGTTGTTCGTGGTGCATATACACTCGACAGTTTGCACATTGAAATAGTTTTCACAAGACTTCCCACGGCTAGGCTTCCTGGATTCGATGCTCACAATGATCTTGTTTCGCTGACCCGGCCATTACACATAATAGTATGGGTATTGAGCTCGACTGATGTGTAGAGCTCAGCCTTCTCCTGACTAGAGCACTCATTCGCCGTGCGATCTGTGGCAGTACAAAGCCGGTCCGCTGGGTAATCACTCGGACTCCTCCTCATCCTCAGACTCATCTTCGCCCTCAGACAGCTCACCCTCGAGCTCATCCTCTTCGGATCCCTCACTGTCCTCGCTGCCTTCGCTTCCATCGCTCTCGGCCCCCTCTTCTTCTTCGTCGTCATCATCACTTCCCTCGATCTTCTTCTGCTCTTCCTCTTTCCTCTTCCTGTCGTCCTCCTTGCGTGCCTCCTCCAGCATTTTCCGCCTCTCTTCTCTCTGCTTCCTCTGGCCCATTGCAAACGCTCCTACGGGTGTCTTCTCCCAGTCGAATCCGCTGAGGAACTTGTCTACCTGCGTCCTGTTCTTAGGAGCAAAGTCGATCTTGGACCGCTTCTCCTCGATGAACTTGGCGTTCGCTTCCAGCTTCTGCACCAATAGGGAAATCTGCGAAACAAGTTTGGAGTTCTTGTTGCCAGGGTTGCCCTTCCTGTTCCCCCTGGCCTCCTTGCTCCATCGCTTGAGCATGACCACGACAGGCAGAGCGAACTCTGGGAAGGCAATGTTGGTGGACCAGATCGCAAAGTACTCGCAGAATAGTTCGACAACCTGCTCGCCAACACCGTCCTGGTAGACACGAGTGCGTAGGTACGACTTGGGTGCCTTGTACTGGACGCTGAAGTCTAGCGCCTTCAGCGTAGTAGCTTTTGGAGGCTTCTTCATCTCCGCAGAATTCAAGACCTCGATCAGGGCCGAAGCCAGCGGGATATACGTGCCCGTCGCACGGGACAGCCGCAGGAGGGAGCGGATAAGCTGGAATCGTAGGGGAAAGTAGGTGGCTGTGGGGATCAAGCGCATGGCGCCGAGAGTGACTTGAACGAGCGGGTAGATGATTAGCTTCAGCTGGCTCTCCTTCCCGTGCTCGGCCTCCTTCAGCATGCTGCAGTGCTCGGCCAGCACGCAGGACCAGAAATCTAGCGAGTGAACATATTGCCAGTTGTAGACGGCCTTATACGACTCGTTCTGGTTGTGGGTAATGCTGTTTCGCAGGTGAATGGCAAGCTGACGGATGAAGGTGAATGCGGTTGTGTAGCCGATGCTCTGGTCGATGCCCCAGAGCTCAGCTGCAGAGTTCTTCATCAGGTTGATGCCTTGTATGGTGTTGGGGTTCGTCGACCGGCTCCCCTGGATCAGGCCCTGGTAGGCGACCTTTAGAACAGCCTCCCGAATGCCCTTGTCCCCGATAACAACGAGCCTTCTTAAAACCAGGAATGCAGTGATTCTGGTGGCGTCACTGCTGGACGACTGTGACCAAAAGTGCACTACAGTCTTGATGAGATTCTTCAAGACCTTGCGCAGAGACAGCAGGTAGGGCAGTAATGGTGTCAAGGCGGACAGTGTGAGTTTGAGTGTGGCATCATCTGAGAGTGTTCCAAGGAGGTGAAGAACTGATGCTGTGTAGCTCTTGACAAGTATCGAGAGGGTCTTGAACTTCTTCGAGTCTGTTGGCACATAGACCTTGCCACTTGCCGTCTCCTTGACAGGAACATGATGTTGCAAGACGTCTGGTATCTGCTTCAGCGCAACAATGAGGATGTCATGATAGACCTCCGGGCTCGTGATGGAGTACTTTTGTGTGTTCTCTTCGTCGTCCTCGTTGAGATGCGCAGCACTTCGGAAAGCCAAGACAACTTGCCTCGCCGCCCTGAGGGAGTTCTTATCTTCTATCGAGGCTTTCCATCTTGCGATCATGGCCTTTGTAAGCTCGTTGCGTGTCGAGAACTCGTCATCCGACTCCTCACCAGCCGCTTTCTTGCCCTTCTTCTGCTTCTTCTTTGGTCGGTCCTCATCTTCCCCGGAGCTCAGCTCGTCAATCTCGGCCATGTCCACGTTTTCGTCGAATTCGAGCGCTTCAGGGTCATTTTCCTGCAGATATTTGTAGAATTCTGGGTCATCCTTGGCCAACGCATCCATGTCCTCCTTGCCGATTCCGACATTTTCTTCACCTGATTCATCTTCGCTGTCGTCAGCAGATTCCGGTGCACCAGCATCGCCGTGGCCTTCGTCTGAGTCCTCCGATTCCTGGCCATCTCGCTTCCTCTTGCCCAGCTTCTTGCCAGCCTTCTTGGTGTCCTTGCCCTTGTCGAGAATCTCGAAGCCGCCGCTGAAGAAGTCGTCGACGCTCATGCTACTGACAGTGGCGCCTGGCTTCTTCTTGTCGCTAGGCTTTTTGGAGGCATCCTTGGGGCCCTTGAAGAACTCATCGTCGTTTGAGTGCTTCGATTGCTTCTTGTTCTTTGCCTGGACTCGCTTCTTGATCTTGGACTCCTCCTTGCGCTTGTCCAGGACACCTTTGAGATGTTTCTTTTCGAACTTCTTGGTCGCCTTTGCGTTCTTCTTTGTGGGTGCCATTTTTGTGGGCGACTCTGATCAAATGGCAACGAGGGGGCAAGTTAGGAGGCGGGCTTTGGGATTGTCAAAAAGTCCCCAAAGTGAGGGAATGCGACCGTGATTCTCAGAAAATTTCCAGGCTTATCGCGCTATCAGTTGGGATTACCCCAGTCAGTGCCGTCTCCTAACCCTTGTGCCAGGGCCCAACTCGTAAGCCGTGGATTCTTTTGGGCCTATTCTTGGCATAGTTGTCGAAGCCTGGGGTGCACCTGAGCGGGTGGATGAGCATCTGCACGCGATCAAGTTGCTCTTTCTCACCGTCAACATGATCTTTACATCTCAACTCCTCTTTTCGACGATAAGATGATACCAAGGCAAGCGTATGCACCTACTCCGCACAGCTACGTCCCGAACACAGCGCTGTCGGCAACAATAAATCTGGACGAGGCATGTCTGCCCAGAGCTGCACTGTGTGAGCGCCGCTAACAACATATCCAGGAGGTGAAGCTCGCCGACACTCGTGCGGAGCGAGACTTACAGGACTCGCTCGCCGAGATCTTCAGCATCATCATAACTCTCGATGAGCTAGAAAAAGCATTTCTCAAGGATGCCATTCCCGAGGCCGAATATACCGAGATCTGCGAGAGATCGCTGAAGCAGTACAAGTCGATCCTGGCCGATGAGGCTGTTGCGAGGGCGTTTGTAGGGCTGGAGGAGTTCAAGGCTGAATGGGATGTGAGTTCCCAGTCACCCAGTGTTCCACGCACATTGGAGATTCCCGTAGAGGCGGCAAATCCAAAGATCGATCTGACAGCCTGCGACAGCTCGAAGTCCCGCGCGCAACAGAGCGCATCCGCGTCGGCATGCCGTCCACGGCTGTGACGGCGTCCTCAGGAGCCGCACCCGCACCCGCCGCCACCGGTAACACGAGCGGCGCGCTTATCCTAGAGGCCACACAGGATTTCATCACCTTCCTGGATGCGCTGCGGCTTGGCCTGCTGGCGAAGGACCAGTTGCACCCCCTCCTAACGGACGTCATCCAATCGGTGAACAAGGTGACTGATAGGGATTTCGAGAACAGGGGCAAGATCGTGAACTGGCTCATCACGCTGAATCAGATGAAGGCGACCGAGGAGCTGAGCGAGGCGCAGGCGAGGGAGCTGGAGCTGGATATCAACTCGGCTTATCAGGGGTTCAAGTCTACTTTGACATAAAGCGTGCCAGTTGTCCCGGCATGAGTAGAGATGTCTTCATAAGAAACCACGAGCGAAAGCGAGGCGTCCGATGCCCCCTCTGTGACATTTCTCCTTCCATTTTCAGAAGTATGCTATACGAGGAACGTCCAGAAACTGGGGTAGACAAATTCCTCCTCAAATATGCGTCGCACCTGCTCTAGCACGAAGCGTTCAACCTTGCCCACGTTCTTGAGGCTTTGCTTGCCCCCTTCCCTCTGTCCGATTTCGCTTTCAACCCTGATCTCTTGGAGCAAGCCGCCCATCTTACCTGGCCGAATGCTGGACGGGCCAGTGCCTTCGGCCGCGTCTTCAGCCTGTCCGGCCCCGTCGCTTCCAACAGCAGCCAGCGCGTCCTCGGGGCTGAGAAAACAGAAGTGCACCCGCTTCCTGATGTGGGCGACAACCCCAACCCCGTCGAACGACAGGCCCGTGATGCTCAGCCGTAGCGGGATGCCCACGAAACTGGGCATGGGATAGTCTAGGAGGATGTCCGCGGTGAGCAGCAGCTTCACGTCGCCCGAGTACTTTATCCGGAAGACAGCCTGGATGTCCTCAGTCCTCGGTTCGCGGTACCGAGGCTGGTCCTTCTGGTACTGCTCGTCCTGTTGTTCCTCGTCCTCTGTGATTGCCGAGCCGGCGAGCATGGACGTGGATGCGTTCGTGTTATCCCGCGTGGGCGGCCTCGATGTCCCTGCGGAGGAAGTGGGCGCGAAAGTAGACACACTAGACTTCTCTCGCAGGGCCGTATTGTTGGGGTGTAATGGAGTCAGGCCACTGATGGTGTTGTGAGGGTCCGCCCCGGAGCCCGAGCTCTGGCTGGGGTTCCTGCTGTGGCTCGACGCACGACCGTCCACTGAGCGCTGTCTACTCATCATCTCTGGGAATGGTGCTGCATTTATCGTAGAAAGGGGACTAGTGCCACCCGTTTCGGGCGTCCAGCGATGATTATGGTGGTGATTATTGTTGCCGAGATGGGCACCCGCTACCGCAGCCAGGGGCGTCTGGGTGCCGGAAGGCCCGCCCATGAGGTGCGAGTGGAAGTAGCTAAGATTTGACGTCCCGCCCGGTATGCCTGGTGTGGAAGTGCCCAGGAATGGGCTTCCCAAGTCCTGCATAGGCCCCAGGGGCCCGCCACGGACCGGCGGACCAGCTAGGCCCGCGGTACTGATATGCGGAGGTATCGCCGTGAGCCTCGCCTGCTGGCCGTTCCTTCGCCTCTTCTCAGACGCCAACATGAGCTCATCAGGGACTCTGGGGCCGTGGTCGAAGTGCTGCCCGTCATCATCATGGTCATGGTCATGGTCGGAGTAGGAGTCGGAGTCCTCGTCGTCTGCCGCGAGGTTCTCCTCATAGAAGTCGGGCAGCGGGTCCGTGATGTCCTTGAGCTCAAGCTCGGGCGGCGTGGTGCCGAACTCGAAGTCGTGGACTGTCACGGACTTGATGAAGCGAGGTAACGGGACAGACTGGAACTTGGTGTGGATGAAGTCACGAATGCTGTGGGCTAGCGCTTCGCCATCTGGGCCGGTGGTGAGGGTCTCCCAGTTGAGATCGATCGACATGAGCAAGATGAGCCAAAGAAGACCAAGACACGTTTGTGGGCTGTCAGGAATCGGAGGATGTGGCCGCAGCTTGCAGACTGGACGGCGGCAAGGCCCTGCTGCGATCCCGATGATGCTAGCTAGAGCTTTGGCACAGTAGCGCCTCAGGTCAATCGGGACGTTTGGCGCTGTTCCACTCCTATGCACGGTACGAGAGACTCATCCTTGACATTCTAGCCTCCAGTGCATCAGATGCTCTGAACTCTGAATGGAACCTGTTTCCAAGGTGAACAATCGAGAAAGCCTGCCAACCCTGTCGGGTCTGTCCAGACGTCAGCACACGGTTGTATGTCTACGCCCAGGCGATAACCAGCCAAGTTCTTCACCGCCGCATGGGACACAATGGCACTGTTTGGCGACGTGGCCCGTGCTTTGTGAAAACAGCAGCACCACAAGGTGAAGCAGGCATACCCGAGATGTGCTCTAGACACAAGGCCAATCTCTCCATTTTCCACAGTACTTCCCAAGGAATCCATGTGACAAATTTTTGTATGGACATTCGTTGTGTAGAAAGCCAATGGTCAATATATTTCATAAAAAACCAATTCGCAGTAAGCTCGCATCATTCTCTTCCAATCGAGTAACATCAGTAGCCCGGTGCTAATGGCTTCCACTGAATGCATCATCCCTCTCCAGAAATAAGAGTTGAGATACTTTGGAACAACCTGGCAAGGCAATCTGATGACCTTGACCCTTCGTCTTTTACCTGGGCGATGCAAACTTTTCCGGCTTCAGGTAGTCTCAAACAGCCGTAGGACCAGATCACAAAGACTTCTATACATTTCAAGGGTGAGCACTAGCCTAAGCAAAGGGCTTCGACAACTGCTCCGGTGTGTCGGTGTGTCGGTGTGTCGTGTCCTTTGCTGTATCGCTACTCTTGGTTTGCTTCGGTACAGAATTCCCACGAGCAATGCCAGGGCTTTATCAATCCTGGCCATCCTACTTACAGGATTTCAGATACCGAGGTATCGTGCTTCGCTGTAAAAGACAAGGAACTGCCTGGTATTGTATTCGAGCTGTCCTGGGGTTTTGAAAAGGGAGTAGAAACTTCAGCAAATTCACCACAATCTCAGCGTTACGAGTGCCGTCAGAATGCACAGTGGTGGCAGAAGCCAGTGCAAAGGCACCTAGAAGACCACGAGAGACCAAAACGCTTTCGCTATGGGCTTGGAATGGCATCAAATGAACCCTGAGGGTGTTTTCCACGTATGCAACGTTGTCATAGTCGTCAAATAGTAACAGACAGCAGCCGATGATGGCCATGATAAATGGAGGGATGAAACACAAACCAACAGCACCGGCGACTGTTGGGCTGTCACAGCAGCTCAGGACATCGCGCCCAAGACGACCTTGTGAATCGCTATTGCTGTGCCATAAGAAAACCGGTAAGTTGCGAGTAGAATAAATTGCTTCTGCGATCCCCGAAGCTGAACTCATTAGCGGAAACTAAGTCAAGCTGTCCCGCTATCGCCCACGACATGGCCAGTATGTTGGGACATGTGCATTAGCAAAGTAGAGCCTCGATGCACGCAGCTTGCCAGGGACGACATGACAGAGCCTAGCAGTCGAAAAAAGATGCCGTTGTCATGGTGCTCCGCTTCATGTGATTTGTGATAGTGCATACCAAGGACAAGACGTTCCCAAGGCCATAATTAATCTGCAATGCCCCTATTGTTGACGAGGCTGTACTTGTTGTTTCTTCAGGTCGTCCAGCCGATATTCAGAGCTCGCCTACCGGAAGGTGTCAATTTCCCAAGAGGTGGAGAGACGCCTAGGAGGAGAGCAAAAACGGTGGTGGTTGTCAGACAATGGCGGACCAGCTCTACTGCCCGAGCTTCCCGAATCAGCAAGGTCCAGCACAGCGACTCGTGGCCGGTGGGTGGATTTTCTGAACCTGAAGCGAAAGAGTCCGTGTCTGGGGCCCAGGGACGTGGCCAAGCTCGTCTCGGGGCTGCGAGGTCGCTTGCCAAAAAAATCATGCGGCCGACGCGAGGCAAGGCATCGTTTCGTTGCCCCGGCACCGGCAGGAAGGGGTTGCGGTATGGTGTGAGCTTGCAGCCGGCAGCTCGGATTGACGGCCGAATAAGCAGGCGGCCAGTGTCAGGCCACGTTGCCCGTGGTCCGCCCGGCCGAGGCATCGGACCTGCCTGCTAGCCCTCAGAGGCTCGGGGCAAATCGATCTCGGAGCGCACGCACAGCCTCGACGGCGTTATGATTCCATAAGCCGTTGGACTACCTAGGTTCTGTAGCATCTGCAGGGTCGTGTGCTATTATTAGCCAGCGCTCAGAGGGAGGCCCCACGAGCTAAAAGGTTCCCAGGGTCTTGGTGCCACCCCCCCTGCCCCCGGGAGCCGGGGCTGGGCGTGGGGTGGTCCGAGCTCTCCCCTGCTTGCCTGCTAGGCCTGCACAGCCTTCGGCTCGTGCCTGTACTGCTGTGTCAACTGGAGACGCTGTCGTAATGTGGCGGGTTGGAATTGCGTGGAGCCCCCTCTTAATGTTGATGAAACGAGTCAGGCGAGGCTTCCCTTCAGATGTCCACCGGACCTGCACGCGGGTTTCCCCAAAGACAACTGACGATTCCAATACTGCTGAGGATGAGACGAGACAGCACAAGACGGCCGTGCAAGCAAATCGTCATCTGCCAGACCACGGAAGCCCGTCTGCCAGTCGGTGCTTTGGCGAATCAAGCTGCCGATCGGGGGCCGATCCCTCATCCCTTGCAATAGCAGAAAGCAGCAATAGCGGTGACCTCATCCCGCACAAACAACAGGTGCTAGAACCAAGGTGTCTTGGTGGTTTCAGGCAGAAAACCTAGATTCTTCCAGAGTGCCGACCCTCGGCCTTGCTACACCCGTACACAGCACCCAGGTGTCAGTCAGTGTGCGCTCGTGCTGCGTCAGCCTTGCCATTCGTAGTGTGGTTGGCTGAGCATGTGGATTGTGACTGTGGCTTGTCAGCCTGTGTGGCCTGCACAATTTGCTGCTGTGTACTTCTCGGCCGGCTCGGTGAGGACTTGTAGTAGCCCGCAGATGGCTTGTTCCAACGCTCTGGAACAACGGTCTCGTGGTTAGCAGTTAGGCATGGCGTGCATGAATCTGTGTGTCTGTCGACCTGCAGGTCAAGACCATCCAGGCCAAGACCATCCAGGCCCGTCGCAGGGTGCTGTGAGGCGCGTCTGATTTGGATCCCATGAAGCGGCCGCTCTACACAAGGCCCGGTGATCCTGTTGTAAACCAACAAACCAACGGACCAACGGCAGTATGCCAGTTGGAACCACAGCACAGTACGGACGTAGAGTGCAAAGGATGAGTCCTCAACCGGATCCGCGGTGTCATGCCCCCCACAAAACTCAATGCAGCGGATGGGATTCCTGCAGACAACGCATCGCCAGCCAAGCTTTTCGTTCGTCACCGAGCTGCTGCAGAGGGAGAACAGAGCAGCCACGGCTGTCGGAGCTGTTGACGTCGACGTCGACGTCGACGTCGGGATGTTCCCAGCTTCGCGTCCCTTGTCCCCAACACCCGAGGGTGTGCACAAGCATGCACGCGGCGGCGGCCGTCGTCTGGCAGTCTCGCAGTCTGGCAGGGCCGCTTCGTTACTGCGCCACTGGCAATTCACAATCACAAAGCGATCTTCGGCTGGGCAGCAAATCTTTTTCTTGCTGCGGCAACAAGCCAGACAACCACAGCTGAGAAAAGCGGGCCCGCCAGGCTTGGAGACCCCGTACCTGGCAGGGGTGACGTTGAAGGGCACAGAAGGGCACCGCTCTGCCGCCCCCAGCCCCTGCTTGCCTGCTGCCCACATCCCACATCCCACCATTCGGGCCTGGCCTGGCCTGCCCAGCCTGCCAGCCTGGGTGCGTCGTTGCCCAAGCCCTGGTATGCCCCAGCCCCAGCCCCAGCCCAGCCCAGCCAACACCGCCAGGCCCTTGCAGTCCAGTCTTTATTTATCTGCTTCATCCCCCTTTGCCAGCTCGTTTATGCATTACATCTGATTCCCTCTCTCACACATTCTCTCGCTCTCAACCTTTTTGACACCTTCTCATTAGGCTTTTGTATTCCATCGTTGGTGTCTCCCACAGGACATCACCAAGCCAAAGGTCCCATATTCGAGTGATACCTTCTCTAAAGTCACCCGGACCACCTCATAAGCGACGACGTCATATCACACGCCTGTTGCCACCAGAGACCCGATCCTCTTTTCGTTTTAACCACACGACAGGCAAACAAGAAACCCTCAAGATGGGTAACATAGGAAGAATATTCTGCGTGGCTCTGCCATTTGCCCTGACAGTGGCCAGTTTGATTGCCCTGCTGGTCGCTGGCCTCTCGGGAGTCACCGACAAGAGCATGTATCTCTTCAAGGTCAACACCACCGATCTGTCCATCAGCTCGTCCTCCATCACCAGCTTGTTAAGCGACCGGGGCCTCCACCAGCGTGATCTCTCGGATTCCATCATTGCTGCCACCAGCGGTGCTTCTAGCGACGCCTCCGATCTCGTCTCGAGTGCCACTGACGCCGCCGAGGCTGCTGGCGTCTCTTCCCTCGCCGATGCCGAGTCCTCCATCACCGGCATTGCCAGCGGTACCAACATCACAGCTTCCGACCTCGGTCTGGCTGACGCTTACCTCGTCAGCCTGTGGGGTTACTGCGAGATTGCTGCTTCCGGAGACAAGACCTGTGAGAAGGCCCAGTTCGACTGGGCTTCCAACGCCACCTCAAACTTCCAGGCCAAGCTCGACTCCGTGGCCGGTTCCTCTGGCGAGAACGTCACCATTCCTGACAGCATCAAGACCGCCATGAACACCTTCAGCACCGTCACCAAGTGGACTGAGGTTGTCTTCATCATCGCCTACGTTGCCCTCGGAATCTCGCTGTTCCTGGGCATCTTCGCCAACTGCTCGCGGGCCTTCTCGTGCTGCACCTTCATCACCTCGGCCCTCGCCGCCTTTGCCGTCTGTGCTGCCGCTGCCCTGGCCACTGCCATGGCTTCCGTCGTTGTCGGTGCCGTCGAGGGCACCGCCAAGGTGTACGGCGTCACCGGGTCCATCAACACGAGGTTCCTCGCCGCCGCCTGGATTGGGGCCGCCTTCGCCATCGGCGCCGCCTTCTTCTGGATGTTCACCATCTGCTGCTGTGCCCCCGACCACAACAAGTCCCGTGGCAAGAGCGCCGGTTTCGGCCGCAAGAAGCACGTCGACGACGCCGAGAAGCTCCCCATGTCTGGTGCCTACGCGCCTCTGGGCGAGTCCCACAACGCCTACGGAGGTGGCCATGACAACGCTTACGGTAACACTGCCTATGGTGGTGGCTTTGGTCAGGGCGCCGCGTACGGCAACCCCCGGACCGGTCGTAATGACCTGGCCTATGAGCCCTACCAGCACCGCTCTTGAGCAACCACAGCTGAAGATCTAGCTACCTCGCGCGGTCGTTGGACTTTCTCGGACATACCTAAAGGCGTGCAGCCTTGGCCGTCGAGCACCACGGATGGAAATGCTCTTTTGCTTTGCTTAATCTGTCTTTTTTTACTTGCATGTATGGCGTTTTGGACCCTGTGAAAAGGGCATGTTGGGATATCACGACTATTTACTTCCTTGGGGAGGTCGAGGGAGGAATTTCACGATAGTAGACTGCTAGTACTACAGGATATGATACCCGCTAAACTCTCGGGAAGGAACGAAATCATAAGTTTTAGAAACAAAACGTGTGTCTCAGTTAGAGAGGCACTCTCCTAACTGTCTCTGACATTTGATGTGCCTTTGTAAACGCATGCCTGATGCCTGATGGATCCAGGTTGACAGCACGGCCAGCAGTCGTCTATGAGTAGGGCCAAAGGCATCAGGGGCTGACCAGGTGCTTTGAAATGTATAAGCAAGTTCCATGACCATTAATTGAGGATGATGCACGACGCAGACCGCGTTCTGGGATCTGTCGTTGCATCGCTGATTTTGACGCGATCGCAGCCAAAATCCGGCACGCCGCCGAATTTTGACTCGCCCACCCGCACTTTTCTTAACACCCGCACCCACGACTTGCGACATGAACCGCCATGTGCCGCCCCGTCTCCAACGGCAACATGTCCACTGCCCCATCACTGCACTAGCATTCTTCAGGCTGCCGGCCGCCGCCAGCAGCGGGCCGCTTTACGTCCTCTCGGGCGAGGACACTTGCCTAAAAGTCTACGATGCTGAGACCCAGCTGCTGCGCGCCTCGATTCGCGTCTTCGCCGCGCAGCCCATCCAGGGCATCTCAGCCCCCGCCGCTACTGGAGACGAGTCGTCCTCGTCGGACAGTGTGCTCATCTGGGGCGGCCCGCTCGTGACGGTCCTGCCGGCTTCGGTGCTTGCTGGCTTTCTCCGCGATGGGGAGGACGGGCGCTGCTGTACCGCAGAACACGCCGTGCCAGAGAGGCAGGTCCTGCGCGCGCCGGACTGGATCTACCACGGCGCCGTATCAGCCCACCAGCCCGACCTGGCAGCGGTTGTGACGGCTCACAACGAGGTCATACCTTTACTACGCGCCCGAGGGCCCGCGGGCGGCGGCTGGGCTTTCGGGCAGCTGAGGTCGCCCCCGCCCCGGCCGATTCTGTACTCGGCGCAGGTCAGGTGGACACTCGGCAGCGAGGTCCTGGTCGCGGCGGGGACTGTGTTCGGGGAAATCATCGTGTGGAAGTGCCGTCTCGCCGGCGGCGGTGGGCATGACTCTGATGACGAGGCGGCGGTCGAGGTCCTGCACGTCTTCACCGGCCATGAGGGCTCCATCTTCGGAGTTGACTTCTCCCCGGAGGTAGTGATAGACCCCGTGACTAACGCGGCGTCCAGGCTGCTGGTGAGCTGCAGCGACGACCGCACGGTACGCGTCTGGCATGTTTCTGATGCGGGTTCCGCCCGCGGCAAGAGGCTGGCTGATCGCCCTTTCACCGAGGCGAGGGAGACGGGCTTCGGCGAGAACCTATCTGCCACGGAGCTTGAGGCTATGGCCAGTCATCCTTCTGCGAAGCCGCTCGCGGTGGCTATGGGGCATGTGTCGAGGATATGGAGCGTGCGGTTTTCTACCAAGAGCATGGACTATACTTCCTCAGGCGGGGCAGTTAGGAGCTTGGCATTGTATTCCTTCGGCGAGGATGGAACAGCGCAGAAGTGGAGGCTTCAATTCGACGACAAGAGCGGGGACGGACAGCCTGGTTCAGACGACACGGTTCTGGTGGCCGGTCTCACGCACAGGGCGACGTTCCACAACCACGATGGGAAACACGTCTGGTCGAGCGCTCTTCACTTCCCTGCGCCGTCGTCGGCAGACAAAGAGCTTCTTGCTACTGGTGGCAGCGATGGCAAGATACAGCTTGTCGAGGAGAGCCTCGCGCGGCTCGAAGGGGATGCCGCTCTCCCTCTGCAGAATCCTGAAGCCTCGGCGCTCTCGAGCAAGCCCTCAGCCGACCGGACCAGCTCAGGTGCTCATTATCTGACTGACAGTGGTCCCGTCAAGGGCGAGCCGCTGCACATGTACGGACTCCCATCGGCAACGTCTGTCGTTGCAACAACAGCATCAGGACGAATCTTGGCCGGATCCCTGGGCACCACTGGGGTGTCCTGGAAGGAATGTCCGGTACCGCAATCAACACGCGATGATCTGAGAAATTACCAGACTGTCCGAAACGCAGGGCCGGATACTACTCTCATCGGGTCTCCCAGTGGGCAAATTTATATTTGTGGCAATGATAATATTCGACCGGTCATCAAACTGCCTAGGAAGGTCGCCGATATATTTGTCCTACCTTTAGAAGACTTTCGCAGGCTTGGGCTCTGTGAGGCGGCATCCGGCCAAGTAGCGACAGTCGTGACGACCATGGGGAGCTCAGAAGTTAGGCTCCTGTTGCTTGATCCAGTGGCAGAGAAAGTTGTTCTACGAGAAATCTCCATAGAGCTGGAAAGAGGATTTATACCGACTGCAGCCGGGATCTGCCAGGATCTTATAATATTTGGCTCTCGAATTGGCTCACTCTCTCTGCACAGACTGGACCAAAGCAGAGGAGGCTTCCGGAGAGTAGCCCACGCCAGCCGCCTTGGGTCGAAGGATTCAGTCTCCGGTATCGTGCCCTTACCTGCAAGGTCCGGTCTACCTTGTCCCTACTTTTTGACCACTTCTCGAGACGGCCGCTACAGGATTTACGAGACTGCCAAGCAGCCTTGTGGGTCTGACGATGCCGTCGGCCTATCTCTCCGCCACGAAGCCGTCCCCCCCCTGGGACCCATCATCGAAAGGGGCTTTTTCACCACCACGACTTCCGATCCGGGCTCGAAGCCACACCTCATCCTCTGCGGCTTCCGCAGCAGGGAATTCGTCGTCTGGGACGAGACGACGCAGCAGGAGCTCGCCAACGTCGAGTGCGGTGGCGGCCACCGCGCCTTCACCTTCCACGTCGACCCGGTCTCGCCGGAGAAGGTCTCGTTCATCTGGACTAAGGCGTCACGTACCTGTGTCTACACGCAAGATGGCGTCTCGAAGCGCTCGCTCAAGCCGGGCGGCCATGGAAGGGAGATCAAGGCGGCGGGGGCGGCGGCGAAGGGAGGGCTCCTAGCGACTGGGGCGGAGGATACAAAGATCAGAATATGGCGGGTCGACGGCAACAACCGGGCGGGCCGAGGGCCAAGTCCGGGGCTGAGCTGCCTGGCCGTTGTGCAGAGGCACACGAACGGCATCCAGTGCCTAAGATGGACGGGTGAGAACTACCTGGTCAGCAGCGGCGGGGCCGAGGAGATGTTTATCTGGAGGGTCTCACAGCTGGAGCACACCACCTATGAGGGGGTCGCGGTGCTATGCGAGGGGGTTTATCCCGACAAGACGCGCGACGGGGACCTGCGTATAATGAGCTTTGACGTACAGACCATGAACGCGGTCCACGATGGTGGGGACAAGGGCGGCGAGGTTCTTTGTCTGTCACTCGTATTATCCAACTCCACGCTCAAAACGTACCGGTACTCCAAGGACGAGGGATTTTTGCTTCTGGCCCAGGGCCACTACACGGGCGCTTGCCTGATGCAGATTCGGCACCTCAACGTCCAACCGGAGCCTGGCGGGTCATGTGGTCTGCACATGCTGACGGCGTCCACAGATGGGCATCTTGGCGTCTGGAAGGCCACGGATATACCGACGACGCCCGGACACATCACAGCGGCCGAGTACGAGCTGCTCGAGGCGCAACGGCTACACCAGAGCAGCATCAAAGGTATCGACCTGAGAGAACTTGGCCATCCGGGGTCCTCCCCGACGTCCTATGCCGTGCTCACTGGCGGCGACGACAACGCCATCGGCTACGTCCGTGTTGCTTGGACGGCAGGCAAAGAGTTCAGGATCACCTCCCGAACGCTGGTGGACGGGGCGCACGCTGCCGCCATCACGGGCCTCTGCATCACCGGGGTTGTCGAGGCCGACGGCGCCGCTGGCCCGCGTCGAGTTATGCTGTGCACCGCCAGCAACGACCAGAGGGTCCGGGCCTGGGTGGCTGCAGTGGGGGACGGAGGCGCCCTGGGGAAGGTGTCGCTGGTGGGTGACGGGTACAGCGCGGTGGCCGACTGTGGGGACCTCGAGCATGTTGGTGAGGGCAGGGTGGTCGTTGCTGGGGTTGGAGTGGAACTTTGGAGTGTATAGATTGGTTTCCATAGCTCGTTTGCCCTTTTTTTGGATGGTGTTCTGTCCTGAAATGTGACTACCAAGGTCACTACACAGTCCTAAACAGACCGTTGCATTTGCTTCTGTTCCTCATGTTGCTGAGCTTCACGATATTCGGGGTCATGCGTCAGCCTATCAACCTATGTAACCCACGGGCCTGGCGCATATGAGCATGTGGCTCGAGAGCGGGAGTTTCCACAGACCTGGGCCCCAAGCAGCTGCAAGTCCTGTGGTATGTGCTCTGCTGTGGACTTGGCTGCAGGTGAGGCGAAAGCTAGAAGTATTGCAGATTACACGGCCAAGTACGCTCCCGGCTGACGGAGCTACGGCAAGGATGTCCCCGTGGCCGCGAAGTCAATGACTCTCCGTGTGCACCCGTGACAGACAAACCGTGGTATCGAGGCCGTATACCAGGGCAGGATATGATACATGGTCCCAGTCTGGTGGCACGTAGCCGATGGAAAGCCTCCGCCCGAGCTGCCAGAGAGGCGGGAGGCTTGTCTTATACGGCTGGCCGTCTGTGTGGCTTCTCTGTGTGAGAGGCAGATAAGATGCGGCGCACCGCAGATGGTGGCTAGCGGGCCAAGCAGGAAACGTCAAACAAGCGAAGGTTCGACCCCAGGGATTATTTCAATGCAGTGCTGCTCCCCAGGCCTTGTTCATGTGGCCAAGCCCGATAGGCCCGCTTGGCGCTGTTCCTGACGATGGGCTTCTAAAGCTGGGGAGACGGAGCCGAGGTGCCAGCCCACCGGGTGCGTGCCCACCGAGTGCAAGCCGGACAAGAACAGGTGGTGATGGGACGGACTGAAGAGCCACGACGGGGCTTGTTGGTGGATGGCACTCACAGGTCATGTACATGTGAGAAGTCCTTGGACGGTGCCTGCAAAAGCGGGACGTTGGTCGAACCAAGGTGCTATCAAAATAGATGTGTTACGTGGATTGCGGCTGGGCCGGGCCTGGGCCTGGGGGAGGGGGGCCTGGGGGTGATGGGTGATGGGGTCGAAGGTGGGGTGCGGGCAGCAAGAATGTACCTGTGCGACCTCATCAGTACTCTAGGCTGGCAGGCTGGCTGAAGCTGAATGGATGCAGTCAGTCAGTCAGTCAGTCAGTCAGTCAGTCAGTCAGTCAGTCAGTCAGTCGACACAAAAACCCGGCCAGATTGACTTTCGCGCCTTCTCACTGTGGGCAATGCGGCGACGATCTCCAACCTTTTCAGTCAGACAGACAGACAGACAGACAGACAGACAGACAGACAGACAGACAGACAGACAGACAGACAGAGTTGCTGCGGCCCGCTGCCACCTAATAACCATGATTCCCCTTTCGGACCAGGACCAAAGACCCAGAGGGGCGGGCCTGGAGGGCAACCGATACACTAGATTGCCTGAGGACCGCTGTCGTGGAGCGCCCAGAACTCCCAAGGCGCCAGTCATGCTCGCCAAGCCTCAATTCGAACCCAGATCATGACCGTCTGTCTTTCTGTCTGGCGGTCGGTCGCCTGCACGCCTGCACGCCTGCACGCCTGCACGCCTGCACGCCTGCACGCCTGCACGCCTGCACGCCTGCACGCTCAGCACAAGCATGCAGTTAGTTTACAAGCCACACATGTGCGAGCAGTGCAAGACTCGAGAGCGAGTGAGTGACTGGCTGGCTCGACTGAATGTCGGTCCGATCCCTCTGAAACCCCCCAGAACTGCCCGCCGTCCCTCGTCCTCCTCCTGCTCGAGAACCATTGAGAAGGAAGCCCACAAGGTTTGAGCTCGAGGGCGCCCTCTTCCAAGCTTAATTATCCCACCCAGACCTCCCGGACCCGGCCAGCGCCCAGCCCAGCGTCACTCACCCAAAGCTTCCGCGCCGACTCCACAAAGCCCTGCCCCTCCAACCGGCCGCTTTCACACTCTCTCTCCCCCCCCCTCCTGCCCTCTCCCCCCCTCTGCTGTCCCATCATCTATCACAACAAAGCCAGACAGAACTTGTCTCCTGGGACTTGCTACACCGTGCACCTAAGCCTCAACCATATACGCCCACACGCATCACCGACTGGCAAATACCACCACCCCTGGCAGACGGCATCCCGTTTCTACCTCGCCATCGCCCTCGTCCCTCCCTTGCAGCCACGTCTCTTGGCTGTCTGTCGACTGGCAAAAAAACCCACTCCGGCCCCCCTCAAAGAGGCGCCCCTTCACCGAAACAGAGGTACCGCCAACGAAACACTTTGGCCCGTCCTAAAACAAGCCGACCCCCGACTTTCCTTCCTGATTACCTCGACAACCCACCGCCTGCTGCTCGCTCTCGGTGTTCCGAACGGTGAGTCAGGCTCGCCGCCCTGCTACCTCTACTTGGCTGGTCGGTCTTTACGCCCGTCTCCGTCCGCCCTCCCCGTATCTGCCGCTCGAATCTCCGGCCCAAGCTTCTGCCTGCACCGCCGTCGTATTCACAGCCTCTTCGCTCCGTCGTCACCCACCCCGCCGTTGCCACCCGCCATATCCATCCTAACTCCGCTTCCAACGCAAGGCTGACAACTAATGTCCTGCCCTTCCACCGTCTAGAACACCTCCGCCATCGCTCCCCACCTTTCGTGGTCCCACTCACCTGACCTCATCGCCCTCGAACCGTCGACACCCGCTCGCTCGTGATCCTTGCTCTCCACCGCCGACCCGTCCACACTTCTCGACACCACCTCCCCGCGGTCCTCGTACCAGTCACCAAACACGGAGTCCATACAGCGCCTACGACGTCCCACCACTGCCACGCGTCTTGTGGCTGTCCTCGTCAGACTCTATCACCCCCCTTAGAACCACCTCGCGCATCACGGGCTCACAACACAAACACCTTCTTCCCACGGCGAAAACGGGTGCAGCGATAGGCTATCGTGGCATTGTCAACCCGCCCACATACCTCAGACGCGCACACCGTTTAGCCTGCCGGATTCCCTGACCTTGCTGCCCAGACCCGACCAAGGCCACTCTCGCGATGGGAAACCAGCCATCAAAGGACGGTAGCAGTACGCCGAGGCCCAACAGCTCCGCCGGCGCGGGCGACCGCAGCCCGGACGACTTGCAGTCTTTACCATCCTTCAGCAAGTCAGACACCAAGGATTCGACGAGGTCCTTCAAGACCCTCCGATCAAAGATCCCGGGTTCTTCGGCCAAAACCGATAGCCCGCGTAACTCTGCGCTATTATCTAACGGTGACGCCGGCGACAAATCCGATGCAGGGTCTGTGAAGTCAGGCCGCAGTGGCCGCTTCTCTCGCAGCAGGTCATCGGATCCTGCCGTGTCTCCGACCTCGCCCTCCTCCATCGACACCGGTGTGGCCTCTCCTCTCGACGAGGCCCAGCCGCCTCCGTCCCCGATACAGTCTGGTTCCGGCATGTCAGGAAAACACGATGTCAGCGCTGCACAAGCGTCGGGCGAGGTTGACCACGTGTCCGACGCGCCCCCATCAGGGGTGCCGGACCCAAACGGAGAGGCACAGCAACCAGGTCAGTCGATACTGGTCAGGCGCGACAACTCGGTCAATCCAATTCACGGCGGGTCGTCGCCCGGTCAAGACCAGTCTGGCAGCGTCGCCATGAGTGAGATCAAGGATATCGACCTGGATGATTTCATCAAGCGACTGCTGGATGCTGGTTATGCCGGTAAGGTGACCAAGAGCGTCTGCCTGAAAAATGCAGAGATTGTGGCTATTTGCCAGCGTGCCCGGGAAGTGCTTCTGACCCAGCCTGCGCTGTTGGAATTGGACGCGCCAGTAAAGATTGTCGGCGACGTGCATGGCCAGTATACGGACCTCATCCGTATGTTTGAGATGTGCGGGTTCCCACCGACTGCCAATTTTCTCTTCCTGGGTGACTACGTCGACCGAGGCAAGCAATCGCTCGAGACCATTCTCTTGCTGCTCTGCTACAAGCTGAAGTTCCCTGAGAACTTCTTTCTCCTCCGTGGCAACCACGAGTGCGCCAACGTCACGCGCGTCTATGGGTTTTACGACGAGTGCAAACGGAGATGTAACGTCAAGATTTGGAAGACCTTCATCGACACATTTAACACCCTTCCAATCGCCGCTATCGTCGCTGGGAAGATCTTCTGTGTGCACGGCGGACTGTCGCCCGCGCTCAGGGACATGGATGACATCCGAAACATCGCACGGCCAACCGATGTGCCCGATTATGGACTATTGAACGACCTGCTGTGGTCTGATCCGGCTGACATGGATGCGGACTGGGAAGCAAATGAGCGAGGTGTTAGCTATTGTTTTGGAAAGAAGGTCATCACAGACTTCCTCACGACGCATGACTTTGACCTCGTTTGTCGTGCGCACATGGTTGTTGAAGATGGGTACGAGTTTTTCACGGACAGAGTGCTAGTCACAGTGTTCAGTGCGCCAAATGTAAGCCAACTTTTCTTGATCCGACCCTTCCCTGTGTATCTGTACTGACCTGCTCTAGTACTGTGGTGAGTTCGACAACTGGGGCGCAGTCATGTCAGTCTCTTCGGAATTGTTATGTAGTTTCGAGCTCTTGAAGCCTCTCGACTCCAACGCCCTGAAGAGTCACATAAAAAAGGGCCGAAACAAAAGACAACAAATGCTAAACAGTCCAGTATGTCGCGGCTCGCACCCCACTACTTGACAACCATAACTAACTCTACCTCGCAGCCTGCGAACGTGTACCCCCAAAGTGTCTAACGGCGGGCCAACAACGTAAGGGTGTACAATTCAAAAGACAGGGCGGTCTTATTTACAGCAGATGTCATACAGACAATTTCCATTCGCGCCGGTAGAAGGCTAGAAGGACAAATATTCGACCAGAGCAACGCATTAGTCAAGTCAGACGTTTCGAGTGCAACATGGCTAGAAGAATAAGGAGAATATCGAAGGACAACCGGGTTCAACAGCGACCGGGAAGATCAAAGGCAGCACGGCTTGCAGCTCTAGGTCCACTCGACGCTATGAACGCGTCAAGTACCCAAGGGATGACCACAGCCCGTCAGCGACTCTGGGCGGGGAGAACAACCACGGTTCGCCGTGGTTATGTTTGGGGGTCAGATCTTGTAAAAGAGATCGGACTTGAAGGCCTTGGCTGTCTACAGCTAGCCGTGCGCACCCGAGCCGGTTCCTCAGTCCTCTCGAGGAGGCACAGTATGGGGGCATGATAGCAGGGCGCATGGACGCGTATGCGCGCGCGCGCGTGTATCACATGGGTTGTATCGATGTTGGTGGCCACCAGCATCGAAAGGGATGGTAGAAGCAAGTTGTGTCGTTGACTTGTTACAGAGCCAGGCGTTTCCGATTAGGAAACGACGTCTCTAGGTGATGGGATGGATACGGTGTAAGGTGGTGACGATTCTCCTGAGTACGGGTACCACATGTAGTTTTTCGCACCCAATTGGGAGCTTTCCAACATAACTTGTCAGAGGTGTCTTCGCCATAGCGATATTCCATTTGGAGTTGTTCATACGACGAGTTGAAGCGGTTCCCGTGACTCTTACATTTTCTGCTAGTTTTCTATATAAAAAGAAAAGAGGAGAAAAGTCCAGTGAATATCTCTAGCGGGACTACTTGGTCTTGCTCGAATAGAATGCTTGCGCGAGACCGTTTCTTTATAATTGACCACGGAGAAAGGTGATAGACATGAAACCCTGTGCTTGCCTTGCTGCGTCTACTTGTGGCGGCCAAAGACGAACATTTCCGACGGGGGAAGGGGCAAAGGCGGTCTCCCATGCGGTCTGATGCAGGTGAGCTGTCAGAGAAATTGGGACGAGAAACGCGCAACGCGCGACGGGCTTGGTTTGTTGCATACAACATTTGTCGAGCTGGACTAAGCTATGGTTGATATTACGGGTGTTACTATTAAACCCATGAGTCTGTTGCACGGCTCGAAGCCTCCTGATTCAACCCACGAGCAAATTTCTACATACTGTTCTTCGATTCCTTAGCCTGCCTCATGTAACCCCACCATCGATGAGAACAGACGCTGCCATTGACCTGTTCTCTGCGCAGCTTTCTTCCCGCCGAAAGTCTCATGGAGCGGTATGAGTGGAATGCTCTCCTCAAAGCTCCTCTTCAACTTGTTGCCTAACCAACAGCCGTTTGCGTCTCCTGGGACGACGGACAAGGACGTCGTCGTCACTGTCATCATCGTCCGTAACATGTTGGTCTTTCAACCTCACGTCTGCCCCCGTTGTTAGGGTATCTCCACTGTTCTGGTCTGCCTCTTTCTCTCCTTCTTCCATTTTCTCCTGTTATATTTCTGCAGCAGAAAAAGATTCATTATCAGGTGCCTGTGCACCCTGACGTCCCGAGTCCTTGAGTTCATCCAGCATGCGCTTAATCTTGTGCTCGTCGCGCTCGCTGGACAGCAGTTCCGTCTTCAAGCGGACCCAGAAAGCGCCGAGGCTGGCAACGCTGCGGGCCTGTATGTAGCCACTAGGGAGAGTGCCGTTTTCTGCAGCATCGAGAAGGCCTCTGCGCAGGCCGTCTTGGTACCTCATGGCGCTCGCGTCCACGTTCATGGAGTATTGCATGTGCACCGCAACGCCGCTCAACTGCTGATGCGTTTCGTCGGCCGGCCGTTCAACTGACCTCCGATCGCCAACCTCTGCACCAGGGCCCTCGGCATCGCCCAAGTCCTGCCCAGACGCCTTTTCGCCGGCTAGACCATACTGTTTCGTGTCTTGCTGCTGCGAAGAATGAAATTCGGCGAGCATGCGCTTGATTTTGGCTTGATCACGTCGTTGAGGGGTGACAAGCTCTGCCTTCAGACGTGCATAGAAGTCGCCCGCACGATCGTATTGTTTGCGCCGAAGCAGCCAATCTGGAAGAGGTAAATTGTTCGTTGCAGCCTGCAGAAGGCCCCGCCGCAGACCCGCGTTGAATTTCTGTCTGTTACGCAATGTCTCTGCTGAGGGGGTCGCATTATTTCGGATGTCCTTGCGCTTCGTGAACTGTGTGCGGGGACTCTCTCTGGCTGCGGACTTCCGGCCAGACTGCTCGACGTCAGGACTACGAGGGCTTTCCTCGGCAATGTCCTTTTCAGCAGTAATTGCAGTGTCCTCAGGCGACAATACCCCTCTCATGTCCTTTCCCCCGCCGCGTCTGTCTTGCAAGGAGATGCTGTTCGCGGTGCGTTTGGACCGGGTACGCTTCATGGTGAAGTCCTACTCCCCCAAGTCGCGGTATCTAGCCGGCCTCTGCCTCTTGCGCTGCGACCGATCTATAGGACTACTTCCCTCCGCGGTGCCTCCGCGTATGAAATCGTCTCCTTGGTCGAAGTCCCCCATCTCATCATCCGAGTCTTGAACTTCTCTCCTAGTGCGCCTTCTCGCACTCGGGCTATGTTGACTATCCCCTGATCTAGGGATGTGGACCTTGAACTCGGTTTCGGAGTCGTCCCCATCGAGGTGCCTTCGCCGCTTGCCACGCCCGGCACGGCTGCTAGGCGTGCCGAGAATGGCATGCGTCGGCATTGTAGGAGCAGCCTCGATAATAGAAGCGGCGGTGCCATTGCTAGATGATTCGTCCGCTCCATCCACGGCAAATGCTGCGGCCGTCGTTATGGAATCGACTTTTGTTATGGCTCGCCGACCTCCGCGACCTCCGCCTCGCTGAGACCCACGCGAGGCCCTGGCTCTAACGCGTCCGCCTCTAGTGACGCGAGCAGGCGGTGGATCATCAAAATCCAAGCCATGCGAGGTATGCCTCTTCCGCTTGCGGCCGCCCCTCACTCCCAAGGCAGTCCCGGCCCTCCTGGGTTTGTACGACCGCCCCGGCCGGAAGTCACCGTCGTCTTCGTTGTCTGGGTCATCTATGACGACGGGCTCGACCGATGAAACCTCATCTTCCTCCTCCAGAGTGGCTCTAGGCGCCTTCTTGGTTCCGGTGGTAGTTATCTTTAGACTGCCTCGACCTCTGCCCCGACCGCCGCGGCCGCGGCCGCCACGACCTCTGACAGTGCCCCCACGTTTTGGTTGGTTCTCTTCATCTTTAGAGTCGAGAAGTTTCTTGGTAAGGTTGGGGAAGTTCTCTCCGTAGTTGAAGAAAAGCTCCTCGCCCGCCTTGATGTCCCGCTGTGCCTTGAATTTTATGCGATAATCACCATTTACGAACAAGATTTGCGGCACAATGTTGACCAGTTTCTTTCCTACCTTGTCGTACTCAGACGCGTGGTTGATGTAGCGGCTCAGATTGCCATATATGGCTGCGTCAACCCAGATACCTTCGTAGTCCAAGAGCGTGAACAAGTAGCTGCTGTGTTTAGAGTCGTCGAAAACGTCGCCGCGACGCGCTTCTCGACGTACACCCTCATCGTGCGAGATCAACTCCCCAAGGTACTCGATGACGAACTCATCCTGGGCAATGTCTTCCGCTGTGAAGAGTCCGTACCCACAGCCTTCGATTTGAGACTCACCAAGCAAGACAGTCTTGGAGACGCCACGCTGTAGAGCCACATTTTGGCAGCCATATGAGTGCAGATCGTTGTCGTGGGCGTTCTTGGGGTCGGCCCTATCGAAAGCGCCACAGCCTTGACATAGAACTGGGTCACATTCCCTGTTGAGCTGAACGCAGATACAAGGCTTGCCTTCTTTCTTCGATTGCAGGCAAGTCTTGCCCTCGGCTTTACACGCACAGCCTGTAAACTTGTAGGCGCAATTCTCCGCCGTGCAACGGCAAAAGCGTTCACATAGAAGCTTCGCATCAACGCACGGGCAACCCTTGCCACATGGGCCACTGTGGGTGCAAGGATCCTTGACTTCACGGCGGGTGAACTCGTGCGCATTCAGGTGATCTTGCCAATCTTGTTTCAGTTCTTTCCGGTGGCGATCGTACCAAGGCAACGGTTTGACCTTTGGTGGATCAGGATCAGGACTCGCGAGCTCGTACAGTGATTCGTACTTGTCCAACCCGAGCTGGAGCTGTTTCCGATACACGTCCCAACACGGGCGTCCAAGTAAGGTTGACACAAGACAAGGCAGATTCGTACAAAGGCTTGGGCTCGCGGCTGAGGCAGCATAAAGACCCCGGAGGAGTGCGACTTCCTCGTCGGTCCAGGGTTCCACTTCAGCGTTGACGTTGCCGGATCTGTAATCCTGCCAGCAGAGATTCCGACACCGAGTAGGTGACCTGCCTGTAGAACCCTGGGGGTCCCGCAGGTGCTTGGCCATGTTTTGTCTCATCAAGCCGCCGAATCTTCCTATCAAGTCGACACCAAGCGATCGTCGCTGATTGTCGCGGTCATACTCGCCATGCTCGCACGAGTGGGAGTAGCAGTATAAACAGCCCAGGATAGTGTAGGTAAGCAAGTTGCTCTCGACCATTTCCAAGAGGCGCTCTGCCACCTTTGATTTGGCCTCTGGCTTTTCGTCCTTGACGAGCTTTTTGTTTTCGACGACTGCCTCCACGGTCTCGTCATGGGCGAGCACATCTTTCAGCGTGAGCTCGGTGTGCTTCCATAAGTGGTTGAAAGCCTCCGTGAACATTTTCGCCGTCTTAGTGGCCCGTGGCGAGCTGACCTCATCGAGCCTGTGGATGATGGTGTTCTTTTGTTGCGGGGTCATCTTGTCGTTGTGTTCAGGCTGTGTAGCCATGTAGCGGACGAGGGTGGATTTGCTGCAGTTGTCCAAGCCGAGTTTTGCAGTCCAGCGATCGATGTAGAGGGAGATCTCGGCGGCGATTTCTTCCTTCAGTCGCTTCCTCATCTTGTCGCCCCTATTAAGAGACGTCACATTGAATCCGGACTGGGCGTCCATAGCCTCAAGTTCCTTGATCCACCTCGAATAGCGCTCCTCCTCGTTGTCTTTCATGTCACGCAGATGGGGGATGAATTTCAGCATGGTGTTCGGGGTCAGGATATTCCTCGAGATCTCCACATGGTGAAACTTGTATTCTGGGACTCGCGGTTTGTCAGACTTGATGCAGACGACCTCGTAAGCCATCTTCTTCCTCCCAGAGTTGGCGCGGGCCGTATCCTTGGAGCCATGTATCTTGAGATGTACCTTCATGGTGCCCTCCTGCGACGTCTCATATGGCATTGCAGACAGCTTGAGGTCAGCCAGATGCGCAGTGGAGCTCACATGTCGTCGTTCCGAGGGCTTCTGTGCGGCGGCAGTACGCAAGTCATAGTTGACAAGCTTGGAATGATTCCAGTCAAGCTCCTTTGACAGATCGAAAAGCGCGTGTTCAATCCTGTCCACATTCCAATCATCCTTCATAGGAGTCTGGAAGGATGGGCTGGACCCGAGCATCAGATGGGTCGCAGTATCCCTGTTTGGCTGCGGTGTGGCACTGGGACGAGCCAGCCGAATAGCTGGGCTTGGGGAGAGATGAAGTGGTGTAGCCTTGCTAACTCTATGGCCCCTTGCAGAAGAGGCTTCCGGGTTTGTGGGCTTGATTGGGGTGGTGTCCACATGGGTCCTCGAGCGGGATGCCGACGGTTCGCTCGAGCGCGAAGTTGGCCTTGGAATGCCGTGGCCACGCAATGTCGACGAATCATGTAGTTGGAAACGGCTTTCTGAGAACCTGATGGGCGGTGAAGCGTTGGTCCCTACACGCTGTGCCGGTCCATGGCTGGGTGCCATGTCGGCATCACTATCAACTGTGAGATCGATTAGATCCATTACAGCTCCTCCAGCCAGGTTCAATCAGCACTTGGAGAAACAATATCAAGTGACCATGGCCATCCGGGTCGTAGCAGGGATTTTGGCTGGCTCGCCGATGGTCGAGTAGTCCCAAGATGGTGGTCCGCGACGATGGACTTCAGGCTGGTACTGCAGTATGCTGGCCGACTGTCAAGCCCAGCGAGCGGGTCTTCTCACTCAATAATTGTTGTCTGACTATTATGGTGGTAGTGATAATGGCACTACAAGGCCTGATACCAGATGGTTTTGGGTGGCACAGGGACGGCCAGAGGCTGGCTCAGGGTTTGCGGGTAAATAATATCCGAGGTTGGCGGAGTGGGAATGGAGACAATCCGTCTCACCAGGCGCGTGAAAGTCAGGTCGGAAACCTTCAAATTTGGCACCTGCCTGCTATGCAAAGCCGCCGGGGAGGAAGCCCTCTGACACAACGCACAACTGAGAGGTTGATAGCTTCCAAGGTTGGTACCCGCAAGTGAGATGCGACTGGTGGAGAAGGCAGAAAATCTGAGGGTGGGCCGGCCCGTATGGCAAACGCGTCGCTGGCCTGGCCTGGCCTGGCCTTGCCCAGCACAGTAATGGAACAGAGTTGGAAGAAGCCAAAGCTGCCACGATGGGAGCCTCAATTTCTTGGATCGGAGGAATGGTTAAGAAGCATGGGAGACAGAGTTGGTCTTATGCTGAGATGGGCTTGGATGGTGTAGCCCTTTGCCACAGTCAAATCGCGGTTAAGACACAGATTAGGTGCAGGTGCAGGTAAAGGTATAGGTAAGATGATCGAGGTTGCCTGTACGCGTGCACCTGCAACTACCCAGCCGAAAGGTTCTGTCTGGAAGGAGCTACTACCAGGTAGCATGGTAGCGGGGCTGCAGTGTGTTCACCTGCAGGTACATGGGTACATTTCCGCCAGGGTTTGATGGACCAAATTTTGAGAACCCTAGCCTTCTCCAGCTCTTTGCTCTGACTGCTCCACCCACCCACCTACTTGTGTTCATTGAGAATGAGGATTCGATCAAGTACCTAGGTCCATAATACTCACTGGCCGGAGGAAAGGTTTGGTCTTGAGTGAGAAAGGGCTTGCTTTACCTGCTCTATGCCTTCTTATGACCGTTCCACAGCCGGTGTTAATGTTTGGTGTTGGGATTGTGGTTTCCTGTTAGACAAGATGGGTTTGAAAAATTGTGTCTCCGAGTTCCCACTGAGCTGATTGAGAAGCAATACACATGTCGAGCCATGGTAGACTGCAGCTTCAGCTTGAGGGGTTTGGGCCAGACAAACACTTTGAACAAACATGGGCTTTGCCCTGTGGGCTGTTTCCCGTGGGCATTGCCATCATCATCGGTCACCCCCAGCACTGAGTGGCATCAGCGGCTGGTTGAGTGCAACATTTCCTTGCTCTCCAATTCGTCAAATAGGTGCAGTGAAAGACCAGACAGCCAGACTGAGCAGACCACCCAGCTTCGCCCATCCCAAACAGGCGGTGCGTGCACAGTTTCGAACTGCCAGTGCCACGCTGCGAACGGCGCTTTTCCAAAAAGGGAGCTAAGACCTCCTCCCTAAGCATCCTCTAGCAGACTAGCATCCCTTAGCACAGCTTCTCAGTCCGGTTATGACGTCGCCCGTCACTTCCGGCCTCTCAGGGGCCCTTCATTCAGCTTTGCCATTGTCCGCCAACGAATTACCATCTCGGCCTCGACCTCCCGACTGATCTTCGCCTCTCCATCCCTTTCACCTCCACTATTTACTCCCAAGGCCCCCAGCTTTTCCAACGACCCCCTGCTTTGCTACCACCGAGACTCTATCTTTCTCCGGACGACCCACGTGGACTTATAAGCTTACACAGTACCTCTGAGGTCTGTTGTGACGCCAATCATCATCCATACCCACCACCCGACCTCGACCCACACAAGTCTGTCAACAACAACTTCTTCCCTGACTGATATCACCGGAGAGGCTCATCATGCATCGCACCTATTCTATGCGCCAGACGAGGGCGCCAACTGCGTCTCAGATCCAGGTAAGTCCTGCCCCGTCTGCACCATCAGGAACTGTGGCCTGATCGACGTGTCACCAGAACCCTCCACCGCCAACCTCGAGCACCAAGTCAGGCCGTCTCTTCGGCCGTGGCGGCTTTGGTATGTACCTTTCCCCAGCAATGGTACTGCGATGCGAAGAACGAAAGAGAGTCGCGATTGACCGGCAGCATAGGGCATGCCCTTCGAGGAAAGACCGCGGGCGCATTCGGCCCAGACCTAGCTAAGAAGCTGTCACAGCTGGTTAAGATGGAGAAGAACGTCATGCGCAGCCTGGAGACCGTTGCAAAGGAACGTATGGAAGTTGCTGTACGTCCCCGACCACCCTGACGGATACATCTGCCACCTCTAACCCGGGTCACAGCAACAACTTTCCATCTGGGGTGAGGCTTGCGACGAGGACGTGTCCGACGTCACGGATAAGCTAGGCGTCCTAATATACGAAATCGGCGAGCTGGAGGACCAGTACGTCGACCGTTACGACCAATACCGCGTGACCATCAAGAGCATCCGGAACATCGAGGCCTCGGTGCAGCCGAGCCGCGACCGCAAGCAAAAGATTACCGACCAGATAGCGCAGCTGAAGTACAAGGAGCCCAACTCCCCCAAGATTGTCGTCCTGGAGCAAGAACTAGTCCGTGCCGAGGCAGAGTCTCTGGTCGCAGAGGCGCAGCTGTCCAATATCACGCGGGAGAAGATCAAGGCTGCATACACCTACCAATTTGACGCCCTACGGGAGCACTGCGAAAAAGTGGCCATCATTGCTGGGTACGGCAAGCATCTCCTGGAGTTAATCGACGACACGCCCGTGACACCTGGTGAGACGCGTGCCGCTTACGACGGATACGAGGCCAGCAAAGCCATCATCCAGGACTGCGAGGATGCCCTGACCAACTGGGTTACACAGAAGGCGGCTGTCTCCTCCAAGTTGTCCACTAGAGCCCGTACGCTGTCAACCCGCCGCCGCAACAACATCAAGGCCAGGTCAGAAGGCCATGATCTATCGAACCAAGATGTCCCGCTTAATGATCGAGACTCTTGGGTGCCGGCAGGACAGCACAAGGGCGAATATGACGACGAAGAGGAAGAGGAGGAAGAAGAGGACGAACTGCTGGAAAGCGAGAATGGCCTGAACGGGGAGCACCGTGGGCGCACTCAGGAGGCTGTTGCAGCTTAATCTGGCCGGCAGAAGTCGACCAGGGCCCAAGCTACAGTGTAATGTTTATAATGACGCGACTTATTAATTGCCAAGACTTTAGGGAATGCGGCTCAGACGACTTATGGTCTCGGACTTAGGATATACACGAACGAAGGCGCTGGAAAATTCAGGATCGCAGGCGGGAATTTCACGATAGGAGAGGGGGGGCTGGGGGCGTGGTTTTGGTACACTTCATGATTGCTTCGGTATCGATTCTTGGCACACATGCAAATCAAGTTCAATTCTTCAGCCGAAGCAAATAGAGCGTTCGGGGCGTTTAAGCACTGATTCAAGAGGCATGAGCATCAGCAGAGACTGTCCCTTGCTCACGAAACCACACCATGCCAATTAATGCTGTCTGCGCCGGTCATGGGCTTAAAGACAGGAAGTAGAGTTGGACTGGCCATTGCAACCCGCCCCCCTCAACACACACCAAGTCCAGCCCAACGACGCTCAGCCCAACCGACGCTCACAGCATGTCGGGCCACTAAACGGAAGCGCTTTCTTCAGTCGTGGGCTTGTTTCTTCCCGAGGATAGAGAACATGAACAGAGCCAGAGCCAACACGGTTATCAGGCATAGTGCGCGGGCACTTCATCACTTGCCGCCAGCCCTTGAGCCTATGGTTGCAGAAGCTTGTGCTGTCAATAAAATCCGTGATATCCTTTGTCGCGGACAGAGGCATAGCCTTGAACGTGACGAAGTCAGGTCGTGCTCCGTAGATTTGCTGGTCCAGAGCGACTTCTCGCAGTGCTTTCGGGGGTGGCCCAGACGCATCATCTAGATGACGTGTGCAGCTGGGCGTATTTGCCTGAGCACAACACCCTCCACTGCGTCGATGGCCGGCAGATGCTGCTGGCACGGAAGCGTAGAAAGATAAGCAGGAAAAGCCCCCTTCTTGTGATTATCATGGTTGCGTGGGTTTGCCGACCCACTGTCCTGACGCTTCGCACAGTATTCAACCTTAGTTGCCGCCGGTTCCTGTCGCCTGTGTCAGACTTGTTGTCACCCCCTCCTCACCTGGCTAGCGAAGTCCTCCTTCTCGATGCGCGTGATATGCTCCCCAGGAACGACGACGAGCCCGAGATAGCGGTGGTTCAGCTCCATCTTGATAGTGGCGGCGTCCGCGCTGGAAGCGGCTGCTGCTTTGGCTCGCTGTTCGGGCGAGGGCTGGCGATACTCGTAGGTATGTGCTAGAACTATATTCCGGTCCTGAAACGAGTCAGCCGCATGTCCTCGCCAGCCGCCAGATGGGCCGGTAAAGTGAAGGGGTGTGCCCTACTGGGTCGGTACACTTGAATTCTCCCCAGAACATGCGCTCGTCTGTTGTGTGAACGCGAAGCTGCTTGTTGAGCAGGGACTCGAGGAAGCTTCGGGCTTCATCCTTGTCCATCTTCTCATCCGAGGCCGACATGTTCCAATTTCTGGGTCGGCCCTTGAAGAAGCTGTGACGAGAACAAGCGGCTGTGAATTGTGTTTTGCGACCCTGGTTTTACGAGCCCGTCAAGGTCGGTCCTCGGCAGCCAAGTGGACCCTTCGTAGTCGAGGTTGAAGGGCTGCAGTTCGGAGTCGACCAACGACGCTGGAGCTCCGTTTCGCTCCCGTCCCGTGACGGGGCGGGTGCTTCGCGAGTGATGACGGCATTTTAGTGGGGCGATAAGCCAATTATCAACCTGAACGCGCCCAGGTGCGCCTCTCGAACCATTAGATTCGAGTCCAACCGTTTTGGGAGGAGTCAGACCGAGCGATCCGTTGTTCACTCCTCTTCATGATAGTGACAAGCAGCTCTCCTTCCGTTGATGTTTTAATGTACGGCTATCATGGGACTGACAAGGTTGCGAAGGACCCCTCAGGTAGACACACTTTACCGATCTCCCGAAGGTCACCTTCAACTCCCTTCACCCCACCCGATCCGTTGAGGTCTGAAACACCGTCACAATGGGAGTCAACGGGCTTTGGACAGTCGTACAGCCTTGCGCTCGGCCGACCAATCTTGCAACACTCAACCGCAAGCGTCTCGCCGTAGATGCTTCTATTTGGATCTACCAGTTCCTCAAAGCAGTGCGCGACAAGGAGGGAAATGCCCTGCGCAACAGCCATGTTGTAGGTTTCTTCCGGAGGATATGCAAGCTGTTGTGGTTCGGCATCAAACCAATCTTCGTATTTGACGGTGGCGCCCCTGCCCTGAAGCGCGCCACTCTACAAGGCCGCCGCAGGCGCAGGGAGGGCAGACGTGAGGATGCCGTGCGCACCGCAGGGAAGTTGCTCGCTGTACAGATGCAGAGGATCGCCCATGAGGAGGATGAAAGGCGCAAGGAGAGAGAGCGGCAAAGGGATGCCAGCCAGGAGGATGGAGCAGTCCCTGGGGAGGAGCTGCCCGACATGAGCAATATCGTCTACGCCGACGAGGCGTTCAAGCCGGAAGAGGAGCGCAGAAAGGAGAGGAAATTCTTTCGGCAGGATCAGTACCACCTACCGGAAATGGGGACCAGCATCGAGAAGATGGGCAAGCCGGAGGACCCTCGGATCATGAGCGTCGAGGAGCTGGAGGACTATGCGAGACAATTTCACAACGGTGAAGATGTCAATCTGTACGACTTCAGTAAAATCGATTTTGACGGCGACTTTTTCAAGAGCTTGCCACCCGCAGATCGGTACAACATCCTTAACGCAGCACGGCTGCGCAGCCGGCTCAGGATGGGACTGAGCAAAGAGCAGTTAGGTATCATGTTTCCTAACCGCATGGACTTCTCGAGGTTTCAGGTCGAGCGTGTCCAAGAACGCAATCGTCTTACGCAGAGGCTCATGTTCGAGATGAACATGGGGGGCGACCTGACAGTCACCGGCGGCGGACGAGTTGCCGGAGAAAGGAATCGAGAGTACATACTGGTAAGGAATGAAAATGCTGACGGCGGATGGGCTCTGGGGGTTGTAAGCACTGAGAAAGACTTGGGCGAAGCTCACAAGCCGATCGATGTCGACAAGTTGCACTTCAAGTTCGAGGCAAAAGACGAAGGTGATGATGCAGACGAAGAGGAGGACGAGGACTTTGAAGACGTGCCTATAGAAGGTTTGAACCGTCTACCAAAGATCAGAGGCCATAGAGCGCGATTCCAAGATGGATTCGGTCAGAACGCGGAGTCTCTACTCGGAGACGAAAATGAAGCCAGCAATGACTTGTTCGTGGCTCAAGACAATGAGGACGAATTCGCGGCAGATGAGGACGAAGACGTTGCACGAGCGATTGAGATGTCCCTCCGAAATCAGCATGGTGCAGGCAAGGAGGCCGAGGCAATCTGGGGTGATGAGCAACTCGAAGATGTGCAAGTCCCGGAGTGGAAGCAAAAAGCCGTGGATGGACCGCAACCTATCGCATCCACAGCCGGCAACATGGTTGCTCACATCATCAACAACAGAGCCAACGCATCCGTACCAAAAAGAAGACAAAGCGTCGATAGCGACAGTGAAGAAGACCTGCAAGCAGCGTTAAGGGCCGCAAGAAAGAGAAAGTCCGCAGTGAAGCCGAAGCCGGCGGAGCCGATACGGCCAAACGTGAAGAATCCATTCGACGGGCCTCTACCTTTCGAGAAATTGAATTGGAGGAACTCAATGTTCGAAAAGAAGCCTCAGCCCAAACCCAAACCAGATCAAAGTCTACAAGACATATTCGATTCCGAAGGTGGCTTTCAAATCGAAGTGCCTGATGCTCAGCCGTTTGGAGATGCTCAACCGGCTGGTTTGGATGATATAAATCATCTCAAGGACAAGAACCTGGAGGGAGGGTTCGAGAAAGGAACTGACGCGGACAAAACACCGCAGCCTCTGCCTCCATGGATGATCAACGACGAATCAGATATTCGGGAGAAAATGCAGAAGCAGCGACAAATCGAGACAGTGGTCAATGAAGAGGATCAGCGGCTAGCCGAGGAAGAAGAGCGCCTCCGCCTCAAGCGACGGAATGAAATTGTCGAAATTGGATCATCGGACGATGATGACGGCTTTGAGATTGTCGAAGCGCCGCCACTCAGGTCTGCTCCCCTGGGTATTCAAGGCGTGAATGAGACTTCATCCACAGGTAGCGGTTTCACAGTCACATTACCGTCACTTGGTAAGGAAACTTCTGAAGATGTACCGACAGCAGCCCCAGAGGCAAATCCAGGAGACATAGTCAGTCAAACTAGCGAGGGCGAGAATCGCAATAGTGTAGATCAGTCCCGGATAGCCCGTTCTCCATCATCTGAGATGGAGTTCGAGAATGTCGAATTACCACAACAAAGCCATGCAGCAGTCTCACCCCCTCAACGGGAGCAAGAAAGAGGCGAAGCCAAAGATATAGTCTTTGAAGACGTCGGGATGTCGCAAGAGCAGTCCGAAGTTGCTGGGGTGCCCACACCGACCGGTCAGGCGGCCGAAACCGAAGAGACCGGCTTCCAGGATGTCGCGCCTTCAACGCCACCAATAGCTCAGCAGGAGAGGGTGGAAGGCCTTGCGCCAGTAGCCGACACATCCATAGCGGATGACGATGGCATCTTCTCGGACGGCGACTACGAGGAATTCAGTGACCCTGAGGAAGAGCAGCTCCTGGCGCAGATGGCTGAGGAGGCTGAGGAGCATGCTCGGTTCGCAAGCCAGCTCAACAACAAACCGGCCTACCAGAACCAGGAGGACTACGAGCGGGAGCTGCGAGCATTACGGAACCAACAAAAGAAAGACAGGCGTGACGCCGACGAGGTAACGCAGATTATGGTGACTGAGTGCCAAGCCCTACTGCGCTTGTTTGGCATACCATACATCACAGCACCAATGGAAGCAGAAGCTCAATGCGCCGAGCTGGTACATCTCGGGCTCGTCGATGGTATCGTCACCGACGATTCTGACATTTTCCTGTTTGGCGGTACGAGAGTCTACAAAAACATGTTCAACAGCAACAAATTTGTCGAGTGCTACCTGTCTGACGACCTCGAAAAAGAGTTGTCACTCTCCCGCGACCAGCTCATCTCAATAGCGCAACTGCTGGGGTCCGACTACACCGAAGGCCTTTCGGGGATTGGGCCCGTCACGGCCGTGGAAATTCTGTCGGAATTCCCGGGCCGGGACGGTCTCACAGAGTTCAAGGAATGGTGGAGCGAAGTGCAACAGAACGCCAATCGGCCTAAGGAAGCCGACGCACACTCTGCTTTCCGCAAGAAATTCCGCAAGAGCCAGGCGACTAAGCTCTTCCTGTCGCCGAGCTTCCCCAGCCCGGCTGTCTACGACGCCTATTTGCATCCGGATGTCGACAAGAATCCAGAGCAGTTCCAATGGGGTGCGCCGGACCTGGAAGGGCTGCGGCGGTTCCTGATGGCGACAATCGGGTGGAGCCCAGAGCGGACGGATGAGGTGCTCGTGCCGGTTATCAGAGATGTGAATCGCAGGGACATGGAAGGCACGCAGAGCAATATCACCAGGTATTTCGAGGGGGGCGTGGGCGTGGGCGCAAAGGAAGCATTTGCGCCTAGGCAAAGACAAGCTGGGAGCAAGAGAATGGCGGCCGCAGTGGGCCGGTTGCGAGCCAATGTCAGTGGTGTCGGTGCTGTGGCGTTAGAGTCAGAAAACTCTGGTGACGGCACGCCAGTGGAGGGATCCAAAAGGGCACCCAGTGGAAGCAACGCAGGGAAGACCCGAAAGCGTAAGGCTCGAGCGGCAGCTGTTGTCGAGAGCGACGGAGATGACGAAGGTGATAATCATGGCGACGAGGACTTTCTTGATGAGGACCAGCAAGGGACAACCAGGAAGACAGGTTCCCAAAATAAAGGTCGGGGAAAAGCGAGTGGAAAAAAGGCCAAGAATTAGGCCTCAAGACTATGTATGAGAGCAGATGTTTGTATGTGAATCAGGTCAAAGGGGGGCTGAATGATGTTCTGTTGTAAGTACCTACTTGAGTAAGTATACTATTTAATATATAGATCATGGGGCGTGCAGGATGGATGTTAGCGAACGAAACAGTACGTTCCGAGCGTGCTGCTTACGTAGCCAGAAGACCCACTGTAGCTCCGAATTGGGGGCCTCTGATTCGTCAGGACCAGTAGCCCGTTCTGTTCCGAGCTCCATTGGAATTTTCGCAGCACGCACCTGGCCCCCGGGTCTGATTCCAAGTCTGCAGCAGGGTGGCCGGTAATCCAAAAGCTGCGCTCTCAACCTCCATCGCCACGGCCTCAATCCGACTCGCCTCCAGCCAAGTCAACCCCGCGACGAAACACTCCTTTCGATCACGACCACCAGGTGGCCCGCCTCTCCCCGAGCCAATTGACCTCCCCTCGGAACTCACAACCACAACCGGACCACAGCAGACCCGAGAGGCAACCCCCGTCCCGTCACAATGTCGTCCGCCGTCGTCGCCCGCCCTCTCCTGAGGCAGAACCTCCGCTTCGCCGCCCGCCGCTTCCAGACCACCGATGCCGCATCTGCACAGGCAAAGAAGGCCGCCGACGCCACCAAGGAGACGGCCCAGAACGTCCAGTCCAAGGCCGCCCAGGGCCTGTCGCGCGTCACCTCCGCCGCCGGGCCCGCCCTCGCCGGCGCCGCCAATGCCGCCAAGGGCGCCGCCAGCGCACTCAGCAAGGTCGGCGGCCGCACGGGGAGATTTGTCGGCTTCGTTGAGCGTACGTCACTCCTCCCGTCCGGCGTGTAGTAAAGCAGGGGCTGGATGGCCCGGGGCAATATGTCACTGCCTAGGGACCGGATCCCCGGCGCAGGAGAATTCGCGCTAACTTTTGTTTGCTTCTGCGTGTTTTTAGGCCAGGTCCCCTTCGTCGTCTACTACAGCAGGGTCGGCCTCGAGCTCAGCAAGCTGGTCTTCCAGGGCCAGAAGATGCAGCCACCGTGAGTTCTCTGCTACCTGCTTGCTCCATCTCCCCTTGACCGAGCTGGTTTTGGAGGGGCTTGCTTTCTCGTTTGCCTTGAGGGGAAACCCGTTGTGTATTACTGCTAACCACGGCCTCACTTATAGCTCCCTGACCACAGTCCAGAGCTACTTCAACCGCGCGTTGAACGCCGTCAAGAACCCTCAGACCCTGCTGCGGTCCGCTTCCAGCAGCGCCGCCAACGCCTCATCCCCGGCCTCGGCCGTCCAGCAGGTCCGAAACCTCTCGAGGGCCCAGATTGTCGGGGGCGGCGTGCTGCTAGCCGAGGTCCTTGGATTCTTCACCGTTGGCGAGATGATCGGCCGCTGGAAGCTGGTTGGATACCACGGCGAGTCCGGCCACGGCCACCACTAAACTGTTCTTCTGCAATGCGTGAAGGAGGCGTAGTGTGACAAGGCCCGCTGCCAGGGGCTAGCGTTTACGGGGGTGGTGGGTGTAGGTGCGGAAGTCCCGGTACTTCTCGGTGATAGCCTGCAGTAATCAACGGGTGGCAGGACAAGGCACGACAGCTGGGAACACCTCGTTGCAAATGCGTGCGTCTCTGTGTACTTCTGTGTGCGTATGTAAAGTTGGGATGGCCTTCTGGGCGGTATCAAACGGGGGCGGAACACTGCTTGACCTGACCAGCTATGGAGAATCAGGAAATAGATGGTGGCTCGTATCACCGGGTCGAAGGAGAATTGCCTTGACACACCTCCAGACCACTCACCTTTCCAGCGACGTTCTCAGACTCCGCCAGTTCTAACAACAAGCTTCCTGGTGCGGACGCAATGGCACACGATGAGTGGTCACGGCATTTGGCTTGCGCCGTCTCCGGCATAAACTCGCGAAGTGGACTGAAATGGGGCAAGTGTGCAAGTGTATCTACTCTGCCCTTTTTGTATATCTTTCTTGTACGGGGAGGAGGGGAAATACATCTCTGTTTGTATCATGTACCGCCAATGTCACATCCAGCTGCAGCGTGACTAGGGTACGTGGCCGTTGAGGTCCTGTGCTACGGCTCTCCCCTCAAGCATGTCCACTAGAACCGTGGAAAGTAACACGTGAGGACACCGGTTGCTGGGCGCGTGGACGTCACATCATCCACGGCTAACCTCAGTCCATTTGCTGAGTGGCCACTCCATGATCCATAACAGGCAACAGTTGGTTTTGCTCTCTCACGATCCGATCCCATGCCAATCTACCTTCCGGCCTATTCACCGCTGTACCAATCTTTGAGGCACCAAGTTCAGAAGTGTATCGGCGGATAGGCAGATGGAAAAAAACAAACGGCAGGTCGATGATAGCTTGGCAATCACTCAATGCTAATCCTATAGAATTGGCACAGCGCAACACTCAAGCTGGCTTCAGAGCCCCCGCCGATGTATTTGGTGCACCGGAGACATCGATACTGGCTCAGAAATTAGGAGGCCTCAAGGAGGAGTGGTGACATCAACATCTCCCGCACAGCCAGCCAGAGCCGCCCACGCTGGAACTTACCAGATCCAGCCCTGGTGGGCAAGGCATACTCCTCCTCCTCACCGGCCGCCGAGGTGGGAACTGCCGGAAAATGAGATCTGAAAGCTCCGCCCAGTTGGAACTGAGGCAGTACACACAGCCCCTGGATTGAACGCACTCGAGAGGCGCTCCAGTGGACTGCATGGCATGGCCGCAACAGGGAGGTGGAGTCAATAAGGCATACGGGATAGGCAATCAGGCAGGAAAATAAGGGAGGGCGGGCAAGGACGTGGCTAGGGCCCCGTTTCCGGATGGGCAGGAAAATGCTAAAAGGTCGTGTCGTAGGACAGACACAACCATCTGGCTGGGTCATTACTCACTTGGGGCGGAGATGGAGTGGCCAGGCTGCAGGCGGCCTGGACTATGTTGGCTCTAAACACGAGATGTTGGCTCTAAACACGAGAGAAGGTTGGTCATTAGCCAGTGTCACCGGATTCACACCTGGGGTGACATTTCGACGTCGCTTAGGTGCCGTGCGTCCTGGGCAATGTGCTGGCAGAACATCGTCGTCGAAGAGCGGTTGGAGAGCAGCCGGGAAGGTGGGACGGGGGTGAACTGCTGGAGCAAGATGTAGGCGCAGGATGTCACCAAAGGTGCATTTGAATCTTGACAATGTTGCTATTCTCGGCCGGATATCGTAGGACTTGGCCTGAGGTTGAACATGCAGCAGGCTTAATACGTGGGCTTCTCTGGATGGAGTTCTAATGCAGGTTGGTCGTGCACCGTAGCGTCGTCCGCAATATGCGTGCGCGTGTGTTCGCATGTCGACCGTGCTACACTGAGATCCTTTCCTGATCAAGTGCCTGCATGTGTGCCTGCCTACACGCTACGTCTGCATCTGCGTTAACACATGTTTTTTGGCCTATGCGTGGTGAGGAATGGCCTTCTATTCTCACAGAACTTCATATTGCTAGACGAAAAATACAGGCTCCGCCATCACCAACGTTACCATTCTAATGCGGATAGAAAACAAGGGCACAGGTCGACGAGCTGGGGCCAGACACTGTGAGCAAGCAGGCCTTCAGGGTCCCAAGGCGGCTGCATGGCTGTGGAGCTCGTTGCTGCATGTGGTTCATCCATGCGAAGGGAAAGACTGGTTAACTATACAAAATGACGCGCGTGATATAAGGGGGGGGGTGCTGCTTCAGCCTTTTGACACTCGGCGCCATAGGTGCCATGATCGCAACAGGCTGAGCGTCTGCGGGATCGAAATTTGAGGTCCACGCTTGCTCATTCCTGGCGCCACCTTCCTTAGTTGAGGTCCGGGTATGCCTCGAATCATGTCGTTCGTGGGTAGGCCTGTGAACGAGTGGTGGCGGTTCGTCCACATGTTACTCTTTGGACAACGGCATATCCGGGAAGATCTCAGTATCCAGCCAGATCACCATGCAAGATGTCACGAGGCGTTCATGTTGGGCAACTGCACGTATCCCCAAGTCTGTCACAGTCGGAAAACCTGGCCAACTCCGGCCGTGTTCATATGTGGGTTTTGTGATGGAAAACGAGGACACTTTCCCGGACTTCGAATAGCAGAACAGTCGCAAAAACAGTCCGCACCTCTTCGGAAGGTATAAATGCTGTCCTAGTATTAGCATTTGGACGTGCGATGAGACGTCGGAGAAGCGAGGAGGCCGGCGGCACGAAGACAGGGCTGTGGGCGATATGGTCTTTGTCAAGGTGCAAGGCCAGATAAGAGACCCACGGACAAGGATTCGGGGTGATAATGCCGTGGTGGATTGTTTGAGAAGTAGAGCCAACAGACTCGAATATTGGAGCCTGAAGAGTGATCCAAGACGCGACCAGAGCTTCAGTTGCAAGGACCAGCTGGAGATAACAAGAACATAATAATGACCATCTGACCATCAAAAAGCCTGGGCCCTAACCTCCTGCCCTTTCTGACACCATTATTGCCCACCTAATGCATGATGAAAGCACCAACAGCGGAACCGCCCCTGCCCGATCTGCTGGAATAAATAGAGACCCGAGGCTTGCCCCAATAATCCGCCTTATGTGTTCGCATTGAATGCCACCAACTGGAAAGAGGGATCCAACGCCGTAGCAAGAGCAAAGAGTGCTATCAATGACTTGAGTTCTGGCAAAAGTACAGGCGAAGAGAGCAAGAGAGCTCAGCGCTGTGCCGGACTCGGATCATTGACTTTCCATAGAGGGAGTTTGCTGCCATCAAAAGCTGTTTCTGTCGATGCTGCGCACCCAAATGAGATTCTGCGGCGGGACACAGAATGCGTGTAGGAAGATTGCCGGCGGGGGTTACTGGTGTCCAAAGCCCACGAGACCGTGCACAAAAGGGTTGCCGCGCATTGGTCTTGTAAACAAACAGAACCGCGCGTCAAATCATTGGTAAACATTCGTTTGATTCTTCCTTCCCACCCCACCCCACCCGAATTCTCACAGGCGTGGTGGCTGAGGTGGCCGCAGCCGCGACGGCCACAGGCCTGACAAGGCCCTGCATTGGCTCTTGAACCCAGGTGAGAAACCGTCTCTGCAGCAACATGCTAACATGTGCTATGTCTCCACCGGGAGGGTGACTGGGGGGAATAACAAGACCGATTTCTGTCTGAGACCCTCTGGAAGCACGAAATCATTGCTTGCTCCATAAAACAGCGTCTATTACAAGCACTTCATCGCGGACCATGATGTGAAGGCCTTCTCGCCGTCCAAATATACCTGATTGTGGGTTAGATGTGGAGATTCCTTGATGACCGGAAGTGCCGGCTTATGACATGACTTACAGCTTGCAGTATGCGCGGTTGTTGCGCTCAGCGATCTCATCGAGGACGTCTCTCTCGAGCCGCGAAATCTGATCTGGTCTCCAGTTCTTGGCTCTGCATAAAGGAGCCATGCTGAGGCCCATGAAGCTCTTCTGTAGGCTTAGATTGAACCATCTGCCAACGTCCATCTCGTACGGATCGAGTGAGCCTCCGTTGACAGGCAAGTGGATGATCTCTTGTTTTATGTCGACGAATCCTGCGTCCGCGAGCATTTGCTGGGTCCTGTTGGGGTCGACCCTCAGAGGGCGCTTCATCTGGTCCATTGCACCGTGCAGCTCCTCGGCCCAGACCCTCAGATGATGCGAAACGGGCCCGTCATCATTGCAAGGATACCAGTCGACCTCGACTTGTTCTACCCAACCGCTGCCGGGGATCAGGTGGCTGTTTCCCGTCAGTGAGTAACCTGGGCCTCTCGAAAAAGAGTTGCCTACCTGAATATCTCGCCGTAGAGTCGTGGCCACGACTCAAAATGTATGCTCCCAGCAAGCATGCGGGCGTGGATTAGATGGTAGTCCTCCTCGATGGAGGGTGCCCATGGCTCCTCGATATCCATGGCTTTGAAGTCGTTATTTGAGTAGATTTGTGAAGCCTGCATCTGTGTCGACAAGTCGACGCCACGGACGAGTGAGTTTCCGAAGAATTTCTTTGCCATATCGAGAGCCCACATGCCGGTGCCACACCCAAGATCCAGTATTCTCAGGTTGGATATATTGTCCAGGATAATCTGAGGGCTGTAAAGTCGGTAGTCGCGGGTGACCAGAAAGAACTTGTGCATGGCATCCAGCCGGTCCAGCTCGGTTTCGTCGATTGGGAAGAGGTACTGACCGCGATGCCATAATTGGTATTCGCGCCCATTTTCTGTGTATGCGCCCTTCCCAGGCACGACATGACCCGAGGTATCCTGTGGCAGGCCGTTGGTGTACCCATTAGTCGCCATATCGACCACGGACAGACGCTATACGCCCCCCGGACCTGCAGGTTGCGGTGCGGAGCGTGGCGAGTGTGATGTTCCTGAGACGGCGTTAGCGAAGCGCCTTGGCTCGAAGCGTTCTCACACAGCTGCGAGGCCGGGAGAGCGGAGGTAGCGGCGGCCACAGTGTCATCAGTGCTTGTTGGTGAGAAGGGCGGGCGAAGAGACCCGGTGATCTATGATTGGGGACGTGGGAAATTGAGGTGGGCGCGGCTGGAGGGCGCCCGGCACATGCTAGGCATACGTGTCCTGGGGTGCAGGATGAGGATGAGGGTGAAATGCAGATGGACCCGTTCAAGAGTCGAGGCTGAGCAGACCGAGGCGCAAGGAAGAGCAAGGGGAGGCGCGCGGGAGGGTTCGAGAGATGGGAGGGCGAAGCCTCGCAGCAGGGCGGGTAGGGCGAGACAGGATTAGACCTGACCCCTGCGCGGATTGGGGGGGCAGCCCGGTCGATTTCGATTTGGTGAGCCTTGTGTGGGTATGCAGGCATGCAGATCGGGCAGATACATGCAGTGCGAATGGGAATAAAGACGACAGGATGTTGGTGAGACACAGTAGCGTGCTGTACTCGCACAGACCTGGCTATGCCCAACTCGGCCCAGGGTGATAGCTCGTGGCCGAAGGGGAAACATCTGGAGCTCCAGAGCCTCGACAACTTCTTCGCGGCCCCCAACAACAGGCCCAGCCTGAGAGAACATTGAAGCCTGGGCAAAACAAGACCTTGCCCCCCCTTGATTCCCGTTGTCCCCCGGGGTCACGCCAGAGGCTCTGTGCAAAGCCGAAGAGTGGAAGCAAGGCGCACGGCTCGGGGGGGATGACTGTTGCCCCACAGAGTAGTACCCAAAGCTTGCAGCACCTCTTCAACTGATGTCGAGGCAGCCTCGAAAGGGGGGAGGGGGCCGAAAAGAGAAGCGCTGGTTTGAGCCAGCAGCTGGGGTTTGTATACGCCCAAGGGCAACGAGGCCCGGTGCCTTGATAGACTTAGAGGCCAAAGCAAGATACGGCCAACGACGCCCGCAACAGAGCAGGGTGGCAGAAGCAACATCATACGGCCGATAAAAGACGACAACAGAACGAACAATAAATAAGGACACAGAGATCCCGAGACTCACCCTGCAGGTTCGGGGAACGGGGGCCAGCTGGGGATCGAAACTGCACAAGACGCAGTCGGGTGCACAACGCGAGGCTGCACAGGAATCGACATGCGGCTGGCCGATGCAGTTGTTGCTCAGTGGCGCCTGACACGGGGAACGCAATAATCTGGAGGAATCGATTGCCCGCAAATGTGCTCTGGGCACAGCAGAACTGGCCGGTCCAGGTCCAAAAGGACAGGATTTATCGTAGGCGGGCGCTGGGCTACCGGCCTGAGGCTGAGGCTTTGGACGAGGCGGCGCAGAGACAGGCCAGAGTACTTGACCGTCGGTTGTTGTAGTGTCGGCCAGCCGGCCAAGTGAGCTAGGCAGTAGCACGAGACCCGGACGAGGAACGGGTCTGGTCTGGTCGAGAAGAAGGGTGACGAGGCAGGGTGAAACCAAGACAGAACAAGACGAGGAGAGGACAAAAAGGGCGCGGGTGCAGCAGGGGCCAGACTGGAATAAGAGGTCAAGGTGAAGCAGGACAAGGCCAGGTGAGGTGAGGTGAGGTGGACCCGGATGACTTAAGTCATCACTGGAGGCGCAGGTCCAGTGTGTTTGCGAGCGGTGGAGAGGGCGAGGGCAGGCGCAAGGATGAGGTTGTAGCAGAATCGGGAAATTTTTATAGAACGCTGGCTAACCCCTGCCTGGCAACGAATGAGTGGCCAGGCCCCTGTCCTGCTGCTTACATGTGTGTGTGCGGCCAGGTGTGATGTCAATCTCTCCCGGGTCACATCAGAAACCCAGAGGCCACGAGAAATCACTAGCCAGGGCGAGGGGGGAAAAGAAGCCACGGGTAACGGTACAAAGAACACAATGCGAAAGGTACAGGCAGGCACCAAGCCGCAAGGTGCTGACGGGTGTGTATATGCGAGTGAGAAGTGTGCCGGCCAAGGACAGGACAATGGGGGATTCGGCAGGATAACTACCTACCAAGTAGGTACCTAGGTAGGTACAGATTCATACCCGGGTACCCCAGCCTGTCTGTAGCTCACTCATGAGCATGAGGTCGGCCACCACATGCGGCCCGGGGTGCACAGGAGAGACCACCAGCAGAGTGCCTAAACGCCGTTTTTCATGGTGTGAAGACCCAGCACGGTTGGGCCACTGATGTCGAACACGCCTGCAGAGAGACGAGTGCCGGGCAGCGGCGGGGAGAGCATGGCCCCTGGGGAACTGCAACGCTGGCCGGTGCGAATAAGTTGGCAGACGGCACAAGATGACAGACAACGTGCATAATTTGGCCTACAAAGTACACGACCGGCAGGCCACCATCCTAGATACATGCCTTCCTGTCTTGTCTGACTGCACAGCTCCCTGCAATATTGCCCTCTGCTCAAGGGGCAATAACATTCGCAGAACCAATTGTTCAGGTGGTTACTGACAAGAGAGGGGCATTCCAGGTTGCACAACAAGCGCAGCAGCGGCGACATGGATTGCCCCTGTCGCTCAGGCCTGTCCGACGGCTCCGATCTGCGCTCAGGGATGGGCCAGGGCGGGACCGGGGGCCTCCCCTCCAGCCCTCCAGCATCAAATCCACTGTCCTCCGCGGCCCTGCCGCAGCCCTTCTGGGAGCCGGCTCCTGAAGTACCGCGGTACCTGGGTACCCACCAGGTGATCTGCTGTACCAGTACTTGGTCTCGAACCTGTCTTGTACTACCACAGCACCACTGCGCAACCGCAGTGCCGCCACAGTGCTCAATCTTTGGCCCGTGCACCCGCCCAGCCCGTGTTGGGGCCTAGCTATTGCAGCAGTCTCAATAATCTCAATCTGCCTCCTTCCCTCTGTCGCATCGCATCGCATCGCATCGCATCGCGCCGCATCACACCACGCATCACACACCCAGCCTCCATCCTCGACATGTTGTGTTGTCAATGCAGCACCAGGCTGGACCACATGTAGTCTAGCTCTGAACTGCGGACTACCAACCAACACCTACTCTTCGCCAACAGTCTGCCTCCTGGCGAGTCGCATCTCTCGACAGACACACACGGGCAGCGCCGTCTACGTGGCCGGACACGGAGACTTCATGACGGACATTCTGCCTCGAACTGACTGGGATTGAGGTGCACTGCTTTGGATCATCCGCATAGATCAGCATCAGCTGTTCTCGGCAGAATTGCGTATTCTCGCCTCCATACTCGCTCTGCTCGACGGCACGGGTGTCCCATTTCGTCGATTACAAGTGATATTGACCGGGTCCGGACACCCCCCGCCCCAAATATCGTTCTTCTCTGCTGGGCCTTGAGGTCTATGCCATGCACGGAGTGGGTAAGAATCTACCAGGAGTCCAGTTACCTGTATTCCTGCTGAGCCTGCGAGTATAAATCGGTCTTGTCTTCTCCTTGGCCATCTCCATCCTTTGCGCTATGGTAACGGAGTTGGCCGATGTTCACATACCTCAAGATACTTGTGCGTTATCTCCTAGCACACAGGGACCCGCTGCTTTACTTAAGTGGCGCCTGGGGGGGAGTTGGAGTGAGATCACTGGATCGGATTGGCCTGAGCGAAGGTTGGAACCACGTTACCGGGTCGTGTTATGCATCATGAACCCTCCCGAGTGGCCCAGGGGCTGCTGAGTCTGCCGGGGCACCCACTAGGAGTCCCCAACCAGTCGTCATCGACGTGCTTCCTGAAGGTGTCGCGCTCGGTGGAACGAACTCCAGCTTGGATCACACGCCTTGTCTTGACGGAAATGCACCAGGATGAGTTCCGTCCCCAGTCTCCGAGTTGCATTCCTGGCTACGTCGCTGGCATGCAAAGCATTGGCTGCTATGAGGCCCAGTCGCAAGGCGAGCAGTGCTTGCAGCATGTGACCTGATCCTCCGAGCCAGTGTGCCGCCTCACCGTGGGATACTTTTTCGGGCCGGCGGGATGGGCCTACACAGCTAAACAGCTCAATGGGACCTTCGAAGTTGACCGTGGTCCCCGTCGTCATCTCACAATGTTATTCGGATCGCATTGGTGCAGCGGAACGAACGCACTAGTCTAGCTCTGATGACATTCGGGACGAGCATGGATCGTCCAGGATCTGGCGTGAGTAGACTGGAGGCAGTTCGGCAGGGCGAACTCCTGAGCCTGCATAGAACTCGGGCCGTCCGGAATGAATCTGGCTCTTGGAGCCGCCTCTGGTTCACGTCAGATGTCCCGTTCATTTCCTTTCCTGTCCACTCGTGCAGAAGCACTGCAGATTCAGGCTGGACTCGTGAGGCAAGCACAGTCAACCAATCAAGATATCGCCCCATGCCTGCGTTGTGGATAGCTGTCTGTCATGGCGAAACTGTTCTATTCTAATGGTCGAAATGCCATCGAGCCAACATGCAACTGTTTGTTGTGCTTCGATGTGACCCACGCGGCAATGCCCTTTTGGCCTTTCGGTCGGCCATCCCCACCGCTTCCTGGTCGCTTGCTGCCTTCGATCTGCTTGAAGATACCACACGCCTGCTACGATTTCTCCGCGATAAGGACGGGATTGCCGCATGATGCCGCACGACGAAAATCCCATCGAGCAGACCCATCAATGTCGCTGGTGATGTTTTATTCTGGTGGTAATGATAGCAGTGTATGCAGCCAAGTTTTGCTAATGGTCCCGACCTGGGCATCACCGGCAAAGCTTAGATCCATATCAAACCAACGGGCATGTTCATCAGGGTCGGCCGGTGCACGTTGGTCGGTCCTGATGTTTGAAGCGTGCTTTCGGTTCCACTGCCCCGCGCGAGCAGTTTCAACACGTGGAGCGAATCCCTCCAGGCTGCAACATTCTGCGACTGTTGGAAGACTCTGGCTGCGGAGCAGTGCACAGTGAATAGAGTGGATGGAACATAACCTGGAGGTAGACCTACAGACAGGGGCTCGCGGAAAGTGGGTGGGCTTTGCCAGAAATAGGAGCGAATCAGATGCGATACCAGCGCAACGGAAACGAATCATCACAGAGTGCGCTAAAGTAGCGCCTAATTTGCCTGAATCAGGAATAACCTGCCCATTTCCCTTGTGTCCCCCGAACAATGCCCCTCCGCGGCAGTCCATCTTCCAACAATATGTCGGTGAAGGGGGATCGCCTCCCAAGCTTCTGCAACGAGTCTCGCCAAAGGAGTTCTCCGTATGCCTACAGGCGGCGTGCTTGGTGCGGTGCGATTCTGGAACAGCAACAACCGACTCGAAGCAGGTTGTGCCAAGCACGAGTATTGCCAATGGCTGCAACCATCCGTGGACATCGGCGTCGTTCGCATTGACATTTGGCCGCGCGGAGCTGCATTCTGCAGGTGAACTCTGTGAGCCGGAGGTGCAGGGTGTTAAAGTTTGCTGAGCATGGTGGCGGTTGTATCAGCGTCAGACGGTGGCATTCTGCTGCATCCCTTCTCGGCTTGCAGTGGATGAACTTCCTGTCGCCAGTCGCTCCAAGCGGCCTAGCCTTGCGCATGAACGATGTGACCATTTTATGATTGGAGACTGGGATTGTCATCTGGGAGCATCTGATCAAAACTTCAATTTTGACGCTGCCAATGCCCTGCCTCGGTTCATTTTCCACTGTGTGGGTCGGAGAAGGTCTACTGGTGGCCCAGCAACGTTGGAACACCCGCTCATCTGTTCCACCTCTCCCTAAACCCCACGCGTGGATCGGGGCCAGTTCTACGCAACGCCGTACCGGATTCAATCGGCCCATTTGTTGCATCCTGGCCAAATCTAACGTTCTCGTCGGCCTCCCCAGCCTCGACCTTCAGCGTTGGGTCTCACTTCATTTGCAGCTCAGATGATGGGCTTTGTGTCCGAATGCTATACCTTCTCCATCCAGTGGACAAGGTTGTACCTTAATTAAATCACACGTGTGTGTGACTCAGCAGAAATCCGTTAGAAACTGAAAGCGATCGTGACACTTTCCCCTTCTCGTCTCTATTGCTGCAGTCAAAGCACGCCGCTCACACCGCCTTTCGAGCTAATCACATGATGACTACAGGAAGACGGAATCATACCTCGTCAGCACAACACCTTGCGTCTGATAAATACGACGATTGCGCATGTTGGAACTACACTGGGTCCGACCTGGAAGGTTCACCACAAGCTGAGGCTCTTGCAGCCGTTTCCCTTGCTGATTTTGTGCCGTCTCAAATAGGCCAAACAGCATGATCAAATAGTGACCTCTAGTCAGGGACACAGGCTTTCCGAAGGAAGGTGTCCTTCCAAACTTGTTGCCATCGAAAGCCAATCGACCAACTCTGGGCACCAATGATGACATTTCTGTAATGGTGGCTGCAGTCTGATATATCACCCGTTGGCTGCACCTTTCTTGTCCGTGATACGTGTCTGCCCAGTCACAGCAGCTTTCTCGGCGTCGCAAAAATGTTATCGGCCTCACATATAGCATCTACAGCGTCATGGACTCGAGGGCAAGGTTGCTGAACCAACAAGCAGTGTCTCTGTCGGAACAACTCAGCCAGATCCAGCGCGTGGCGGCTGCGATCCTGGCTAGTGTACAGAACAGTTGTCGCCAACATCGACTGGGAAATTGAACTACACCGGACAAGACCTTCACGCGAACTGCGACGTTGCTCGAGGAGCAGGTGACGGTTTGGTTGGTGCTAAGTCTAGGGCGAGCCTGTGGGTTGCAGCAACACACGGTTGGTCACATACTTGCACCCCCAATTGCCTTTTCTGGCAAAATCAGCCGCTACCAGCACCGGGGCGCCAAGCCGGCGCCGCCTTCTACTCGCCCTTACGGCGCAGTCTAATCTCCTGTGAATCCTATATACCAAGCTGTCGGGTCCGTCCCTCACGCACACATGAGCAACTGGCCGGGGTCCGGGTTTGAGGGCTCCCAGTCGGAGCGGTTGCAGCCCACCCGATGGTGGTTGCAAAACATTCTGATCCCGGGCCAAGTCTCCCCTGAGCTGTTGTAGCACATTGCTCAGCTACGAGAACTCAGCAGTATTCAGAAGGCCCAAGGAGTCAGTTTCGGGCTCACCGGGACAGCCTCGGAGCAAGATTACATCAGCTACCAGCGAAAGTCTCAGCTGGCCTTTTCATAGATTATAGGAAGACGCTGTCGGTTCCCAGCTTCCGCATACTTCATCGCCTCAGTCCCTCAGAACGTCGACAGTCGGTGCTGAGACGCGACACTGGACTCCTTGCGGGGCCGTCCCACGACACATAGATTCCCAAATCATTGCAGAAATGCTGCTCGTCTCACCACAGATATGCCTGCAGAAGCAGCGGTTGTATTCACCAACGTGATTGTTTTGTCTCGGGGGAGGCAACAGCGGGCGGGATCCATCTGATTTTGTCGCGGCTCAAACCGAGGCTACCATGACCCTTGCAAATAAGGCAAAAGGAAAGTGGCTCTTGTGAAGTCTCAATAACTTCAGCCGGATCATGGCTGCCACACTCGAACGTTACAGCCCTCGCTATCAGATCTCATCTACACTTGTCCTTGTGGCGTGGTCGTATTCAGAGGAGCACCCCTGTGGGCCTACATCGAGAAGTAAGCTTGAGCACCGGCGGGTTCATTTTCCCCCAATTTCCAACCAACAGACCCAACCACTGTCCTTTTTCTACTTACCAATGGCACGGTATGTGCCCATCCTGCTGTTGGTTACTAGCTGCATCCCACCGGGATGAGCCCAGATCCGGTGCGATCAGGCGACGTGGGATTGACCAACAACTCCAGCCTCGAGCTGGCTGCCCCGTCTTCTGGACTACCTGACGACCGTGGCTCGAGCGTATCGCCGCGAAATACCACTGCCGCCCTCGGCACATCAACGCCGGGTGCCCAGTAACCGCGCCTCTTATCAAGCGGGCCCCAGAGACCCACTGAAACAGCGATACGGTTGAGTAATACTCCACCGGCGTATGCCGAGCAGGAGAGGAAGTGTGTGGCGTAGAGGAAATGCCAGCGTCGGAACTGACAACCCACCCCAGCCGCAGAGGCACCGCGTCGCCTATCTAGATAGAGCCGGCGTTTGTGAGTGTCAAAGTGTTTAAGGAGGGAGGGATTTCCTAAGAGCCAACAAGGCAAAAGAAACCCGACGCCCCGTGTTACTGGCAAAAGTCCCGGATTCCGCCTACCGTGTCCGGGGCCCCGGTGACGTGGTTGTGTGTAAGTGAGATGGAGGGTATAAGTGCATCTGTTCGGGTAACACAAGACTTAGGGCTCCAACTCCATGGAGCAGGCTAATGCCAGGTCCTTTTGTCTCAATCGAGATGCCTAGCCCCGGATGATGCACGGAAAATGCCTTTCGACCCTCTTCCCAAGAGCCGTGTTCCAGGTCTGTTGTTGGTCAGTATCCTGTCTATTTGTCCATCTTGCGTACGGCACGGTACCACACACAATCCCGCATGGTCCCTCTTGTGCCTGGTCGCGTGTCCTGAGAAACACCGCCATTTCTCCTCATCAATGGCACTTCCCCAATTCTCGTCACCCTTGAATTTGCCTCTGAATTATCGATCGTATACGGCTCGACTCGGAAGGCCGTGCCTGGATGCGTCGGAGGAATGGCCCCTGTGTTGAAGCACGATCCGAATCCTCGGTAGCATTCTCTCTTGACTCATCTATTGGTACCACAACTGCTGATCGCCACCCGGTGTCTGATACGAGTCCTCTAGTTGTGCCAACGACCCAAGGTAACCGTGTAGTCACGGGACGGCATCCTCTTGGAAGTAGTGTCACATCTCGATGATGGGTTACATTGTTGGAACACAAAGTGAGATCAAGATTGGCGGACTCAAGGCTTTCTGATAAACGCACTAGTCAGTTGAGGTACAGTATGTTTAGAAGCTTAGAAGGCCAGCAAAAATGTTGACGAAAGAAACCAATGAACTATACCAGCCAAAGAGGGCGATACACTCGAATGGCTTTGGAAACCTTGTGCCCTATTACCTCTCTCTTAACATCGAAGCAAGTGCGTTTCAGAGTCAAACGATTCTCTTTAATACTGTTGATAGTCTCTGGCGAAGAAGAACAGACGCACCAACTGTAAGAGAAGACCACTTCAGAGGCGGCTAGCCTACAAAGGGATGTTCATAGCTAAACACTGTACATCTGCGATCGAGCAGTAGACTTGAGTAGTATTTGGAGAATTCTTTTCCTCTTGTGCTTCTTAAGAGCGGCAGTCGATAGTTGGCGTACGCGATGGTCGCTGTTGGTACAATCAAGACTCGAAGCTCTGCTTGTTCGGGATGGAACACACGTTCCTCGAAGGGATGATTGGCATCTGGCGAGATGATGGTTTCGTACCGGATGGCTCGCTTCGACAAAGGACAGGTTGGTTGCGGATGCTTCTGGTCAGACGGGGCGACTTCGGCTAGAACAGCGTCGATCTTTCTTCTGGGCTATGGACCTGCCGCAAGCCGCTTTGTTGTCATCGTCGACGTTGGTTGGCAAGGCGGTGGGGACGAAATTGCGCCGCAGTGGTTCACGTTCATCCTCGGCTCAGGAGTTGCACGCGCAAAATCGAGGCCCACACTGTTGGATAACCTGGAGCTGGCCATGGCTCAGAGAAGGGTGCTTTTGGCGCAATGGCCACAAATGTACAGGTACACGTCGCTGCCATTCGGCACCTTCTCAGGCACCCTAGCGTGCGCAGCTTACTGGAGCCAGGCGGACCCGCACGCACACCAAGGTAGCCCTGGTAGCCTTGCCAACCACGTAGTACTACTACCAGGTCGGTGTGAAGTTTAGCTGCTGGTCGGGTGAGGCTTGCTCGCTGGCTCGTCCCACACGTGATGATACATGATGCCTCCTGGGCCGGCGCCCTCGAGGCGTGAGTGAGCTCAATGCAATGTGGATGCAATGCAACATTCTCATCTACCTAATCTGCCTTGGGGTCCCTCCGTCGCCTTGGTCGATCGAGCCATGGCGCTTGAGCGCCTGCTGGTCCCGATCTGGCCCATGCCTGTCATCCCTGCCCGCCTTCGCAAGCGGCCTTGTCCCTGGTCTGTGTATCCGAAAAGAAAGACTCGGTCAATGAGCGTAAGCCAACAACAGAACGAAGAGCCTGCTCGAGAAGCCCTTGTGGGCCTATCTTCTGGCCGTACCTATGGCGGACTCTTTCTGCCAGCTGGGACAGTCTCTGCGCTTCTCAGGAGATTCTCAGAGGTTCGCGATAAGGGCCTGCCCCCCCCCGGCAACATGAATTTGCCGGGGCGCTGCAACCCGGTGAGACTCGGTTCTCGAAAGTGCATTTGGATCGCTTGTGGTGTTGATGGGATGGTCCTTCCGACATGCCCAGCTAAAATGTTGTGGATTTTCTGGGCTATTTCCTCTGCGAAAATTTGTCAGCAGTGTTGCCGTGCTACGAGCTGACGACGACCAGATGAACCGGTGGCGTCATATTGTAAACTCCAAACTGATACCCAATACCAGGATGGACCACACAATCCCCCAAGACTGATGCCACAAAGAGGGATACAGGTAAGCAGACCAAGTTATTGCCCTGCTTACCTCGAGTATCATCGAGGGCCATAGAAGCAGCGAGGCTCAAAACAGAAGGACACAGCGGAGGCGCCCCAGAAGTCAGTTTCTGCCATCGTATTTAAGCAAGTTTGAAATTGTATTAGGTGTGTTTCGATCTGGGAGGTGAAGCTCACGAACGTGTCATGTCTTGTACCAGCAACAACTGATAGCGTGTGCAGAAGGCAGGCAGCCGCCTGATCTTTTTTAAGGCCGCGAAAGTGCTCTTCGTTTGCATATTCAGGTATTATTAGAAACCGGCCCCAAGGTGTTCGGGTTACACAGAACAACTGTTTACCCAAATCCTAAGACTGGAGTCGTGTCTAACTACTTTCCGCAGTCTGAGACATTGGCCCCGAGACTTTTCACACATTGACCCAATGTCAGTATTCATCTATCCCCCATGGAAATATATAAGACAGACAGCGCGCTTCTCTACAAGCTGGCCGCAGAATACTGGGTCAGTCTACCCTGGAGGTCTTCCAGTCTGCAAAGTGATTGGCAAAACTACCCAGGTGATTTGGTTGTCCACGTAGCGAACGCTCAGTCTGTCTACGCGATTGGCTCTCTCAGTCCTTGAGACCGTTTGAAAGAACCTTCTCGGCCACGGATTAAATCGAGTGGGCGGAAGTAAATATGTGTCATTGCGACCCAGCTAGTGTGTGGCACAGTTCATGCGCAAGTGTTAACATTCCCACGACTCAAGCATCATTCGGCCCAGTTACAAAAGGTCTCGGGGAAGTCTCACATCCCACAAGATGCCTCTGTTCTGACCCCAATCGGACACATGAGAACTCCAAAAGCCGAGGTCCACCGCTATCAAGTGAGACTCGAAATCTACCATCCTGCCCAAGCGGCCGGGACAGAGTGATGTACACAGACTCAACAATAGTCTCAACCCCGTCTTGGAAATTGCGGAACATTAACCTACAAGCTTGTATGAATCCAGTTTATTGTTTAGTAGGCCGTAATGAGGCTCCTGCGGTAGCTGCATAGTATCCTGCCTATCTTGTTTGTGCGTACCACACAACCAACTCGGAACGTTTCTTTCCCTGTACCCCACGCCGCCCAGAAACAGGGCAAGTGAAAGAAAATGTAGCCGGGCTCACCCCCTCCAAACGCCAAATGATGTATCGACCTGCCCCCGCAAGGATGCACAGCGGTACCCTTGGTTGCTTCCAGCTTTAATTGAGGTTGTACCTCATTCTTTGCGACCGTCTCCATGCCACTTTGGAATACGGTGCCGCGTGACACAATTAAAAAAAAAGACCAGAAACCTGCCCATAAGGTGGGCCCACTGCCTGGTGAGTAATGAGAGTCGGTGAGTTGGCCGTTAATCGTAGCCCAGGTCTCGACCCAAGCAAGGGTAGCAAACCACCATATCGGCCTCGGAACGCGTCCGATCTTTGGAAGCCCTCGAACCTACGGGTGGCTTACCATTCATACTCACCAGTTGCCTTGTGAAAGACGTAGTCCTTTCCGTTGACGTTGAGAACACCGTCCTTCATTGTGCACTTCCTGCTTCAGGGGTCAGTCTATGATGCCAAGGTTCTTGTTCGGGTAGTGACGCACCACTTGTTCTTGACTCGCTGGACCTTGTCATACATGCAGAGCATGATGTGCCCCATGTTTTCTTCATCGTCATCGTCCGCAATGTCGACCTCGTCGGGGTCGTCAAGATCGGAATTGATGGCATCTTCATCCGCTTCTTCTCTCTTAATCTCGTCGTCGACTCCGTCGACTCCTCCGTCGAATCCTGACGGACCGCTGGGAGTCGTCTTCCTGCCAACCGACTTGTGTTTGGTGGCCTCTTTTAGCGGCAGCATCAGACCACCGCCCTCCATCTGCTTGGCTCGAGTAGCAATCTGATCATGAAGCATGCGGTCGATCTCAACACGGCCGACCTCGGAGGTCCCTCCATTCTGGTCTCTCCGCAGCAAGACGCCCTCGTAGTCGTCCGCGGTGCCATCGACCTGAGACTGCTGAAAGCCGTTGTTCTGCTGTCCAGGACCGGGCGGCGGCGGCTGGGCTCCGCGCTGCTGCTGCTGCTGCGCAATCTGGCTGGCTATCTGATGGCTGTACTGTGCCTGCGGTTGAGGACGCTGGCCATTCCTGCGCTGAGCAGCCGCAGCAGCCGCGTTAGCGTCCAGCTGACCCTGGGCCATTCCCTTCGCCATTGAATCTGCCGAGAAGCCTTGCAGGGCGGCGATGCTAGCGCTTGCCCTGGGGCCATAATGTTGTTGTAGCTGCACCGCTGCACGCTGAGCGGCAGGGGTGTTGTATGTGTTTGCCTGGTTGGCCGCTGGTGGTATGCCATTGTTGGCAAGTCCTGGCTCCTGCTTGACGACAGGCTCGGGCTTCACGGACTCAGGGCGGCCGGAGTAACCACCGGCAACCTGAGATGGCCCAGGGAGACCATTAGCCAATGGCTGTGGCTGGGCGGTGGGCGCGGGCTGAGGGCTGAGTGTAGCCGATGTGTAGCTCGGTGTGCCCATCCGTTGAGCAGGAGCAGCCGGGACACCAGACGCAGCCTGAGGAGCAGAAACGGGCTGTTGAGCTTGGGCCGGGGCCTGGGCCTGAGCCGGGGCCTGAGCCGGAGGCGGTGGGGGAGGGTCCCATGGAAAGGCAGCAACCTGGAGCTTGGATAGCTTCACCTGCCATCCCTAGGAGGCCACAGCCGTCAGCATCTTGCAAGCAACGAAGGGAATATGCAGGCACTGCAGCACCCTAATAGCGCTGCAGCCCGGCAGGCGCATTAGGATGGTATGGACACAGCCATTGCCTAAAAATGGGCACCTGGCAACAAGCCACTGGGCTGACAGCTTGAAGAGAACCCCATTTGAAGGGGACCTTCTTTTTAGGGGGGGGGGAGGGGGAGGCTGCCTCTTCATGTGTCATGCTCGGGTGCACGTGAAGGGGAAAACAGAGTTGGCTCCAATCAGAAAAGGAGGGGCAAGGTTGACTGGGGTGGCAAGTCCAATCTTGGTGGCAGGGGTTGAGCTTAAAAGACCCAAATAGCACCGGGGCACCCTCTCTGTCAGATCTGTCTCCCAGCCGCCCGCCCTTCTTCGCTCTCTGACCCGCAATCCGCGCCACCGGCCACTGGCTGCGGCTGCTGCGAACAAAAGGGCCTAGGCAGCCCAGGCAGCCCAGGCAGCCCAGGAGACGCCCAGCCAACCGCTCTCTTGCAAGGGAGGAGGCAAGACCTGTGCAATCCAAACGCGACACCGACTTCGATGCACGGAGTGGGAAGTGCGTGAGGGATGGAACCAAGCAGTGCTCTCGTCCCCAGAAGCCTCAGAAGCCGGATGAAAACGGCAACGACGTTCTGGTGGTGTGTATGACGTGCGTGGCAGACACGGGAGAGAGAGGAGGGAACACACCTTGCGCAGCTCCTCCAGGACTTCCTCGCCAACGCCCTGATCCTCAAAGTCGACCCGTGACGCCTCGATCACCTCATTGATGATCTGGTGATAGATGCCTCCAACCGAAGTGTTGGACATTTTGATGGCAGATGTCGGCCGATTCTTGTCTGGTCTAGCACAAAGGTCGCCGTCAGGAAGGCACGGCGACGGAGGCGTGCGCCGTGACGGAGCGTAGTTGCTGCTCGGCCTGGCAGTTCTGGTAGGCCCCTCTCGTCCTCCTGTTCTCGCTGGGGGTGGACTATGCGTGGACCTCGCCGTGCACTGCGGTTGTTTACTGGCTGCGCGACACCGTTGGCGGCGGGCAGGTCGCGCGCGGATGGAAAGTAAATGCACCAAGAAGTGCGACAAGCGTGACAAAAATGCGCACAGCAGGCAAAGCGAGAGCGAAAGCGGAGGGTGTGCGACGCTTTGCTGTGGTCGCGGTGGCGGTACTCAGCAGCACCCGTAGCAGTAGCAGCAGGCGCAAGTGAGGGAGCGAAGGGCAGTTAGAGAGGCCCTCGGTCCCCTAAGCGATCGATTACCAAGAAGCCCCTCGTGGCCGTCAGAGCCTCAGAACCTTGGTGCCGGGTTTGCAATCCACCAAATCCAGGGTCTACCGTCAAATGCTTCTCCTTCTCGATGGTATTCTGTTCCAGATGGGGCTTTTGGTCGCGAGCTGGTGGCTGGCTGACGCTCGAGTCGGTCTTGACAGCAGGAGTTGTAATGGCCCAAGTTTCGCTTTTATTTGGGAAGGGCGACTAAGTACTTTGCCCGATTACCTAAGCTGGGCCTCGGGCGCGCTCTCTCCCTCTCTGCTGCCCACCCACCTTGCCACCCCACCCCCCTGCCGTCTCAGCAGCAGCCCAACAGCCGAGCCGCAACTGGTAGTAGGCGCTAAGACTTGGCTCTTTGTCGCCACGCGATCCTGCCATTCCAAGTTTTGTTGGAACTGCTGAAGCCCAGGGGTAGCAATAGTAGTAATGGTGGTTGGAATACTTTTGAGCCAGTGCTTTGTTTCCTTTAATCTACTGCTGCAGCAATCATACATTTCACATTGCATGCGAGACCACGTGTCTTCAGGCCAGATTATGCACGTTGGACCGCAGGGCATTTGTTTGTACCATTGTCGAAAACCCAGGTACACACAGCACTCACGAGAGTCCCTCTGATCTTTCCTCCACACCACTGCCAATTATATATAAAAAAAAAAAGATGAAGCCGTCTTGAGAGCCCAACAGAATGTCGAAAACAAGGTCGGAAGCAAACGATGGCTGCCAGAAAGAGCTACTGCCCGCCTACTGCAGGTCCTTGGTCGCCGGGCTCTTCCTCAGGTGTTCCTCCCATGTTGTCGGCTTGTCCTCGAGGATATCAAGCGACAGGTCCTTTCCACCGAAGTAGCCTCCCTCGGCCATCAGTCTCATGTTCTCCAGCATTTCCACCGCCGCGAACTCTGGCATCCCACTCCCCGTCAGCGCACCCAGGAACTGCTCGTGCGACGTGCTGAGGAAGCTCGCCGACGCGCCGGCCTGCGGGAACACCTTCTTGAACCCGGCAATGATCTCCAGCGGCGTCAGGTATGCACTCGCCGCGTACACCTGCTTGCCCAGCAGCTTCTCACGCTGCAGCACGATGGCCTTGACCCACTTGCCCGTGTCCTCGCCCGCGTCAAATACCGGGAACGGGGCGTCCTCGGGCACCGGCAGCGCCAGTGTCCAGTCGTTGTTGGGCGGCAGCTGTCGAATCATGCCGCCTGGCAGGTTGGCCATGAAGAATCCTGGCATGAAATAAGTCGCCGGTATTAACAATTCCCGGACGTATTCTTCAACCAGGGCTTTGCTGTCGAAGTGGTACACGTGAGGCAGTTTGCCGTCGGTCACTTGTGCCTAGACGTGAGCTGGTGTTCTTGCATTCACCGAGTCGGAGTGTGGATCGGGCAAGGGACGTCACTTACGCTTGTTGACGTTGAGGAGGGAACTCCATATGTAATGGTTGACCCCGGCCTCCTTCGCAGCATCAGCCAGGTTCTTGCCCTGCTGGATCTCAAGCTCCATATCCATCTTCTCCCAGTAGTTGGTCATTGTGAACACAGCTGCAGCCCCTGTCATCGCCTTGACCAGAGAGGGCTTGTCGTTGAGATCAGCCTGCATATGTGTTAGTTATCAACTCTGCTCGGGTGTCTGCTCCACAGCTGCGTTATCCTTCTCTCAAGCTCCTGTAGAAGAACATATATGGGACAGCCTCATATAGGGTAACCTCTTATAGGTTAACCTCCTATAAGGCAACCTCCTTTAGAATAACCTCCAAGGGGATGGCCTCCTATGGGCCATTATCCTGTAGGAAAACCTTCTGTAGAAGTCCTCCATGGGAGAGTCACCATGTAGGTGCGAGGTAAGCTAGAAGCAAGACTAAACTTACAGCCACAACCTCGACTCCCTGAGCAGCAAGTTTCTTGGCTCCATCGCCTTCCACGCTTCGAGAGACTCCTCGGACAGCCCAAGCATCCTTTAGCTTGGGATCATTTAGAAACGTGCGGACGATGGAGCCGCCCTGCTTGCCAGTGGCGCCAAAAACGGTGATGATCTTCTTGGATGCCATTGCGGATCGATTTTAAGGGTCGGGTTGATAGGTTCTTTGGGGAAATTGGGGAAATAGAGTGAACGGATGGTTGTAGAAATGCAAGCTTGTAAGAGGTGAAGTTGAACGCAATGATGATGTCTGATGAACAAGAGCTTCGAGACCTCTCATTCCAGGGACATGATGATCTACTTATACATGTCAACACATGCTTGCTACATATGCAGCTAGCCCTAACCCATCATCATGTCGGATTCCGATTGTTTCGCAATGTCCATATGGGCACCAACATTGAAGCTGCTCGACGATGCAATTCCTGGACCTGGAGAAGTGGTCAGCACAAGTGTACAGGCCTGCAGTCTCAAACCGCGCGGGAGCCTAGAACGGGGCGGCTGCTCTGTCATCGTGCGTGCATTACTAACGCTCGCTGGTTCGGATTTATAGATCACAAGCGGCAGGGTGCTGCGCGCGAAGGCCCGAGGAGCGTGCGCTTTGTACACTGCCAAGGCGCCGTGGCTTGGTGCGCTTAGCAATCTGCCACTCCTCGCTGCGTTTCCAAGATTCAAAGAGGGGCTGACCAACGTATTACCGAGATGCAGTAATGAGCCGCTGTGAAACTTTGACGGCGGCGTCTATGCAAATGCTATCACCAAGGTGTGCATCGACGACCTGTTTGGCTTTCTGAAAACCCGCCGTCCTATTTTTGGAGTCGAGTCGCCCAGGGGCATCCACTGCGAAAGGCAACTTGCTGCGGGAGATGCCTGATATTGCTTTTCGGCCTCCCTTTGTGACGTGTTGCGGCATCACACAACGTCTGGACGCTAGATAGTGAGATGGAAAAAGTCCTGTATTATAATCCTATGCACCTGGGTACACTGCGAATGACTGAAAGATGCGAATCCCTTTAGGTCGATTCCATTAATTCAACACAATCATCCAGTCCGGAAAAACGCCGTCCATGAAAGTCATAAACACTGACAGCTGCTCCCCATGGCTCCTTTGACTCCGAGGCTTCGGTGCCCTGATTTTGACAAATTATAATCTTCCTGGTCACATCCATGACAGCCGTACTCGATCGACGAGTGCCCGCGAATCCAATCACACCATACATCCTCTCAAAAGACATCCAAAACTCCAGGCTCTAAGCCATCTGCAACTATGCTAGAAATGTGGACTATTCGTGTAATCTGGTGCCCCCTACTTGGCAGGCTACCCAGTTAGAGGGACTCGAATTCGCGGTGGGAAGCCCGCGAACTCGAACCCTGAACAGACCTTGATTTGCTGGCACTTGGCGAATGACTTCCCAATGCTGCCTTCTAAAGGGTTATTTTAGTATGATTTGACAGCTGAGAAATGAGTGTGTGACGTACCTTTTCCATCAGTGATTGCGGCGTTTCGGCACATCCAAACATATCCGTACGCGCCCTCAAAGTCATGTTTGTATGACCAGACAGCTGACAAAGATGGAGGGTGAAGCTCACGACGGTCTCGATCCGAGAGGTCTTGATCCATGCTTCGTTCATTCGTGTTTTGTTCTTCGTCCAATCATGCAATCGTCTCACTTCAACGAATCGTCATTTGCTTGACCATGGCGGCCTTGCTGGAGGAGCCAGCACCAGCAAATCCAGTCGCACCGGGCTTCTTCTCAAAAAGCTTCCAGAACTTCAAACTCTCGTCTGCGGCTAAAATGAAGTTAGTATCGTTGAACAATTGAGGAAGGTGAGAAAGGTGGGATGTGACACTTACCTGCTGTTGCGAGCGTCTGTCCGTCAGGGCTAAGGCAGCTGTGAAGCACTCGGCTCTCGTGAGCAGGGATGTCGATGTTGCGCACAAGGTTCGGGTAGCTCCAGATGGTGAGAGAGTTATCAGGAAAGCCGCTTGAGCTGACAATTTCGCGGTGGTGAGGGCTCCAGCGCAGGCTGGTAACTTGGGAACCCGTGTCGATGCTGTTCACCCGAGCTCCAGAGGTGGTGTTCCAGAAGTGGATGTGGCGGTCGTAAGAACCACCTCCAGTGGCAAGCAGGTTGGAATTCCAGGGGCACCAAGAAAGGGCCTTGACAGCAGCCTTGTGGTTGGTCTTGGTGAATTTGGGTACAGATAGCGAACGAGCATCCCAGATGGAAACGAGGTTGTCATTGCCGCCAGTGGCAAGCTGTTGTCCATCAGAGCGCCACTCTAGCCCGCAGACCTCTGAGGTGTGGGAGACGAGCTCGGCGACCTTGTGCTCTGCGATGCGGACGTCGTGATTGAAGACCAGGCCGCTTCGTGCGCCAGATGAGAGCAGGTGCTTGTCCCAGCCCATGACGCCAACGCGAGTGTCATGACCAAACATGCTGCGGACTTTGGCACCCTCGGCGACGTCCCAGATTTGGATCTCGCCGGAACCAAGGCCTACGCCGACATAGGCGCCATCGCCGGACCACTTGACGCTGCTGATATAAGTATCGGGGCTGGACTCAAGCAGACAGCTGACACTGCCCTCGGCGGCAGACCAGATGTAGACGTTGCGCTCGAGGCCGATGGCGACCTGGTCTCCGGAGCTCCAGTCAAGCAGGTTGAGATAGTAGTCGTCGATGAGGCCAGGTGCATCCAAGACTCGATCAGGGCCTGTGGCAATGCGACGGCGGAACTGGGCGGAGCTGGCATTGGCTGGCTTGATGGGTCGATTGTACTGCTTGCGGAGGTCGACAGGCCTAGAGGACTCGGGCGCGGCAGGCTTGAACTCTAGGATGCGTGTGTTCATGCTAACACCACAAGCGTTGGCGAGGGAGTCCTGGTATGCCACGGTGTTGGGCGATGGACGCGAGACTTCTTCTAAAGAAGTATCGGCGTCGTGGTCGAAGTTTAGGCTCTCCAGGGCCGCGATGGCGTCGTCAGCAGCGGCGGACAGGATGGCGGATGAGTCTGAGCTGAGGTGAACCTTCTTCTTCTTGGAGGGCCCATCAGGCTTCCCGGAACCGGTGTTAACGATGGCCGAGCTAGCACCGCGGTTGGGGATGAAGCGGTCGGCGGCGTGGGTAGGAACCGCCTTTGTTCTTGACTTGGCCGAGACCGACTTGGCAGTGGCTGACTTGAGTGAGACCGACTTGATGGAGGCGGCCTTGGTCTTTGTGCCGGCAGGGGACTTGCACTGGTTGTACTTGCCCGTTCCAGTCAGGGTGAAGTCGGACACTCCAAGCTCGAGCGCCTTCCTGGGCGTGGCAGTGGAGCGAGCGATGTTGGACTTGGGTGAGTTCTGCTGAGGTTGCCTTGACTTGGCGCTTGATCGAGCGAGATGTGCTGTGAGGTTTCCTCCGTAGATTGACTTGTGCGCCGGTCGTTGGGCCTCGGGTTGACTGGTGCGCTCCGGTGTGAAAGGCGATGACTGCAGGTTGACAGGCAGTGATGCTGTTGTGCGTGACCGGGGCGACGGCGTGAGTGGCAACCGACCGCCAGCAGTGCGAGAGGAGAACAGCCCTGTGTGGGACTTGAGTGGCGTCGATACTGAAGGAGTAGCCATTTCGACTGGCTCAACAGTAGCGATGGGTGAGAAATATGTGAGAAAGAAAGATCTGGTTGTAGGTTTATGTTGGTGTTCCTGAGAACGCGTTGTGTTTTTGTGTGTGGTTGTTTTGAGTGTAGAGTGGTTTTGTGTGTGTGTGTGTGTGTGTGGTTTGAGAGTGTGCGAGTGCCAAAGTTTGTGTAGAGTTCAAGATGGTTTCCCCAGATATCAGTTCTCGGGGGAGGGTGCCCTTCTTTAAGTAAACAAAGCGACCGCGCTGGCACAGCAACCAGTGGACTAGCCCACAACCCTGAGTCACAACCCTGAGGGGCCGGCCGGCACTAGGGGGCTTAGGGGGGGGATTCAGCACGGTAGTCAGCACGCTACCCCAGCTGGCACACCCGCTAACACCACAAGCGCTTGTCAGTGTCTGTACTAGCTGCGGCTGGCGTTCGCACCTGTAGACCTCGTGGCCCACCTTTTTTTTTTGATCAATCCCTCTCTCTCAAGGGGGGATCTCTCGAGGTGCTTGATGGATCGATGACCTTTGCTGACTAAATTGCACGTACAGCACCTTATCTCATTGCTAGGCCATTGATATCATATAGGGCGGCGGCGACGAATGACTGAGGGCCGTGCAACCGGAGCAGGGATGGTCGCGGCTGGCTGCTTGGCGCTGCTTGGCCCCTAGCCGCGCTGGCGTCACCCAATGCGACCCCGGCCGTTACCCAGGCACGGATTTCCCAAGGTTTCAGCCCAAGTCGGCTCTTTCCGTCACATCAGGGGAAAGAAAGCGCTCCATCGCAAACGTCGCCGGCCCATCCCACCGCAGACACGCCTCAACGCCGTACAAGCAATCTGCTTTACTCGTCATCTGTCGCCTGCAGACACTGCACAAACACACACCCAGTGGCTCAGTCTCGTTCGCGTCGCCTACCAATCTGCGACGGGCAACCAGTTCTCAGCCTTGCCGGCCCTTGAGCACGGACGCGAACAACTCGTGGTCAAGCAGTGGCGACAAAACATCACTCCCGTTCGGCACCACCGCCTGCGACTGACTTGGCACCCGCCCTGGTAGCAGTCTGCATAGTCCGAGATGCTGTCACTGTGACAGCCCAAATTTTTTCAGCACACCTCATCCCATTGCATCCCACACCATGTCGGATCCCTCCACGCCTCAACCTCTATTTGGCGGCGGTCTGCCTCCAGCTGCATCGACACCTGCGTCGGCGGCAGCAGGCCCATCGACGTCTCTCGTGCCCTTCGCTCCCAGTCGCACTCCGGCAAGTGCCTCCTCCGGCAACAATACCTACATTATGCCCAGCTCCCCCATGAAGAAAGCCGCATCCGACGGGTACAGGCCCAAGGTGACCCGCACCCTGGGACAGCGCCCTGCATGTCTTGTCAACGCCTCAGTCACGTACTGTGGGAACAATCAGATCTATGCCTTCGGCGGGTTCGACCAGTACACCGACGAAGTCTACAACCACGTCCTCCGGCTGGATATCGTCAGCCATCAATGGAGTCTAGTGGATAACTACGGAGACATTCCTGGGGTCCGAATGGGTACGTACATGTGCTGGCGCCCCCCCCCCCNCCGCCCCCCCTCCAACACCTTCACTGACTTCAGTCTAGGCCACACTGCGACCTTGTATCAAGGCGACAAACTTCTTGTATTCGGCGGCGAGAACGAGCATAGGACGTATCTTTCCGATCTGATCATTTTCGACCTCAAGACCGCGCATTGGACCCAACCACAGGTCACTGGCCCAATTCCCAAAGGTCGCGCACGTCATTCTGCACTGTTACACGAAGACAAACTTTTCATTATCGGAGGAATCACGGGCCACGATAACTATGTGCTGGACGATATATGCTACATTGACCTCAAAACCTTTACTTGGTCACGCGCGTGGCGTTTCGTAGGTCGGTTCGACCACTCGGCATATATCTGGTCAGTCCGACCCCCACTCGATATTCACCGGTCTACAGAGGCACTGACATTGTGTAGGGGCGATAGAATATGGGTCTTTGGCGGCTTGAGTGAAGATATGGACAAGGTCAGTGATCTATGGTGGCTCGACCTGAAAGGCAGCCCCGCATTCGAGAGCGCGCCTCAGTTCGGATCCTATGAGCGGCCTGGGCTGGGTAGCCGCGGCGAAAGCTCACCCAGGCCACCATACACGATGGGACAGTCGCCGATCGTCGGCGCGTCTGGCTACGCGGCCAACTCCCGGACTCAGCAGGTCAACACCCCGTCTTTCCAGATCAAAACTTACGCACCCATGGCACCCGGCCTGATACATTCCCACAAGTTTATATCTGGTCCCAATGTGCCCTCGCAGGGGCCTGGTATTCACTTCCACGTCTACTCGTCTGGTAACCTGCTCGATTTCGTAACACCAGCCGCCACCATAACGTCCAAGGAATGCGCGCTGTACGCACTTGAGCTCGGCGAGCTCCGATGGCAAAAGGTTGCAGAAGGCCGAGAGGTCTTCAAGTCTGGCTTTAGGTGGCACTACTGCACGATGAACGAGGACGGCACCAAAGCGTGGCTGCTGGGCTGCCCCACCGACGCCTCTGCCCTCGATGTTGCTGCGAACGGATTTGAGGAGCAGCTGAGTGATATAATGGAGATCGATCTCCGCAGATACGGGTTCCTGGGCAACAATCTGACGCCACAGCCGCGGACTGAGCTCGCCGAACCCATGGGAAGGACGCGTCGTGTGGACACGCCATCCAAGGGCTTGGGTGCTGATCTTGCCAAGGCATTCAACAAACCCCCCGAGGCAGGGAGTGGTGCGGATTTCATTGTCACGGCGCTTTCAGGTGATCCAAACGAGGAAGACTTGCTTGGCTCGGCCTTGATTAGGGCGACTGATGTGGCCGACGGTGACCAGACCTGGCTATCACCGGATTCGCCTACATCACCACCCATCCACGTACACCGTCTCATCCTATATCTTCGCTGGCCACACTTTGCACGCCTGTGGGACTCTCATATGGCCGAATTCCACAACAAAAAGATGCACATCCCCGAGCCCTACACAGTGGTGAAGGCTTTCCTTTACTACCTCTACACAGATCGCATCGATGCCACACCAGAGGACGAGGGCGTCGACGGGCCCAGCAGGGATCTTGCGGACATTGCCGGCCTGCTTGTGATGTCCAACATCTACAACATCCCGCACCTGCGCCTTCTGTGTGTGAACCGGCTGAGTCGTGAACTAGACGTCGACCATGCTTGTATCATATGGTACTGCGCGGGGCTTGCAGACGAGGAATGGCTGCGCAAGCGGGCAGCGGGGTTCTGCTTGACACATTGGGGTCGCATAGTGCGCACCACGGGTTTCCTGAGACTTCCCCGGACCGCGATTGTGGAACTCTCGCAAGAAATCGACACGGAGGGCCGCGTGATCGGCGGAGAGGAGCTCGATATGTTTGAAGGCGGGGGCTCATACATGGAGAGGAGGAAAGAAAGTATGTCTAGCAACGTGACTCAGTCGCTTGAGGCTGAGGAACCAGAGGACGACGATGGCATGGACATGAACTAGTCGTTTGTCACGCAGAGAAACCGGCCTCGGTCAACCGTGGTCGTGTGCGCCGGAGGCGATTGAAAGGACGTACACATCATATCATATTCGGAGTTGGCACAGAGCACTTGAGGAGGTTCTCATCAGTGTGAGTTTTTCTATGGTTGTCATGGCATGGCGTTTGGGGCGGATACTGCTACAACCTTGCTTTATTTTTATTTATGGTTTTTGTCTTGATTACAGATATCAAGCCTTAGAGCAAAAGTGGGCGAGATGGCTCGAATCAATAGAGATGATTGACGAGTCACAAGCCCGGTGATGGCTGGCATGCATTGCACGGCAACGCATTATTACAATCCATCCTTGCCTATACGGGAATGCGGCCACCGGGTGCGACGTGAGCCGAGCAATGGAACCAACGGCGCCACCACCGGGCCCCCGCATCCTGCGCCAGCTTATCTACTGCCTCGGAGCCCCTGGCATGACGTTCCTGCAGGGAGTCGACAAGCGTGCGAGCCATCAGCGACCTGACCGACAAAACCTCGAGCGCACCATAGGCCCGAGGCGAGGCGGGTCACAAAGTCAAGCCAAATGAGCCTCCCACTTAGCGTCTTCTCGCCGCCCCTTACGCCGGACCTAGCGGACGAGGTCGAGCTGCGGGCCGCGTGCGCCGCCGTGATGGAGCCGAGCAGCGACACGGCGCTCAGGTTCGGGCCGCCGGGGGACCAGTGGGCGTACGACCGGCACAGCAGGACGTACGACCTCACCCGCGGGGCCGGGCTCCCCGCCCCGATCGAGGTTCGCACGACGCGTGGGCCGCCTGACACACGCATCCTGATCGCCCCGGCATCCGCAGTGCTTGTGATCGTGGACATGCAGAACTACTTCCTACACCCGTCCTGCCGCTCGCATCCGGACGGGCTCGCGGCGGTGGGCCCGCTGCTGCGGGTCATCGAGCGCTGCCGCGGGGCCGGGGTGCAGGTGGCGTGGCTGAACTGGGGGCTCACAGACGCCGACCTCGCGGTGATGCCGGCCGGGGTTTCACGCGGGTTCGCGCGGGCGGTGGTAGCTGGGGACACGGATGCGGGCGGGCTAGGGGTGGACCTGGGCGGCGGCAAGGGCAGGTGCCTTGTCGCCGGGGAGTGGAACGCCGACATCTACGAGCCGCTCCGCAGGGCGGTGGATGAGGTCGACGACGTCCGCTGCGCCAAGAACCGCATGAGCGGCCTGTGGAGCGAGAGCCAGCCGCTGTGGAGGTACCTCAAGGAGAGCGGCAAGAAGACGCTCTTGTTCGCGGGCGTCAATACGGACCAATGCGTGCTGGGGACGCTGACGGATGCGTATAATGCCGGATGGGACTGTGTCCTGGTCGGAGATACCTGCGCGACCAGGACCGAGGGCGCCACCGAGGTTTGTCTGGCAAATGTCGCGGTGAGTCCCCTTTAACGTTGCCGGGCGAGATCGCCTCGGGCTGACGGTTTTCACAAGAACAACTACGGTTTTGTCATAGACTCGACGACATTCACAGCATCCGAATGATGAGGCTCACAGCACGAGGTCTGGAGCGAGACCGCGTTTTGGGGGGGGGGAGGAAAGGCTACATGCGGGATGCAATCCCAAATGGCTCGCTTGAGGGAGCAGACCGGGGCGCTGTTGTTGTGACAAAATCGCAGACGGCGACGAGAGCCTCGGAAGTCGACGGGAGTGATGGGATCCCCCGTGGGGGGGGGGGCGATACGG
>JUJX01000019.1:180227-216204 GCA_000800745.1 Diaporthe longicolla | reverse complement strand
ACGGGGCGTGAGGAATACGAGCCAACCTGCCTGCCTAGGTAGTCGTGTGGTTGCATGCAGCTCGTCCTCACGATAGGGCCGCAAAGGCGCCCCGCCAAGGGATTCGACAGCCCGATAATGGAATCAAATCAGCTGCATGCACTTTGCGGCGGGCTGTCTGCTGTGAACCTCGCGTTTGACCCGCGTGAGCATCCAGATGGGCGAATATGTGCGGGATTGCCTGTTACTTGAGAGAAGCAGCATCACCGAGGTACTTGTTGGTGCGGTTGGAATCAAGTCTGGACGTGGAAGGTGGGTGATGACAACGGTACAGACTGGTGAATTGACCGGGTTTACCGAGTACTGCGCGATAATGCAAACCGCCCACCACGTCTGCCAACGTGAAATGTCGTTCGGATCCTGCCCAGGCAACCCGCCACATTTTAGCCGCACCAGAAACCCGTGCTCATTTCACTCCAGCCCAAGCCTTTCTTGTCTTGCTGTCTGGGCTTGCATCTATCCCCACCCCAACTGTCAGTCCCATCCTGCCGGATCCTTGTGCAGCAATCCTTTTGATAAAACACCGCCCCCCCGCTCCTCCACCAGGTGGTTGACCTGAGAAAGTGCATGTTCATGTCGAGTCCTTGCAAAGCCGCTGCCGAGTTTACCCCCTACGTAAATGCCGCAAAGACATTGGCCGAGTTTCTGGTGTGAAAGAAAAAAAAGTTGACCGCCGTTACGCCGTGAATGGGTTGTTGAGTGTCATCACAAAGTATAAAGAAGGTGAAGTCGTCGGGCCGACCCACAAAAGGGACGATCGGCCACCAATTGCGCGGATAACGCCGTGAAAATGCAGGTCGGTCTGGAGATTAGGATCGCTCTGCCCCCGTCAATTCCCCCGCCAACGTCGCAATCTTGTTCATGAGGATCGTGCTTGTTGTCGGTGAACCCGTTCCGTCAAACAAAAACAAAAATCAAGAAAAAAAAAGTCAGGAGGGAGGGGGGCCACCGCGCGAGATTGCCTGGGGCCTCCCAAAAAGAAGTGAATGTATGTGCAGTGTCGAGAGGCGCCGGGTAGGGCTCAACCGCCCTGGACGACGACGTCACCCTTGCAGATGCCATATGAACAGCATGCTTCGGGCTCGAGTTTGCCCATGAGGATCTGGTCTCGCTTTGACTGTGGCTCGTATGTTAGCAGGTTGGTTTTGATGGACATGCGATGTCGCGCACGGTATAGCAATACTCACATCCGGGCAGGGAACGGGACTGGCTGAGGCCATACTGCCGAAGAGAACAGCGGCGAGTACCGCTTGTATTGTGACTCTGAACTGCATTTTTGGGCTGGAGGTGATTTGAAAGTCGAAAGAGGTTACCGTGTGATCTGGACACGTAGGAGAGCCTCAACTAAAGTAGAGATGGGAGGTGGGTGGACAGGTGCGAGTATGGCGTGGGGGGAGGGGGCACAAGGCTACTTCAAGCCAAACGGCGAGGCGGCGCAGGCGGCGGAGGATGAGATGAGAGATAATCGGGCCAAGCTAGGCAGACGACGGAAAGGGACCGCGGGGGGAGGGGGCCAACAAACAGATATACATGTAGTCGGGGTGAATTACGCTGGCGCCAAAGAGACGAGACGAGACGAGGGCTCACCTCACTTTCACCTCACCTGCCGGGCGATTGGATTACTGAGGCTAATAAGACGGAGACGGGGCCGGGAGGGGGGACCATCAGAAAAAATACAAGCAGGCTACATTGTCTAATAAGCCAGCATGCATGTCTAGCAGGTTGTAACTGTAGCCAAAACACGACGGTGGGCTCGCCTCCGCTGGTGGGATCAGCGAGTGATGATAAGCGAATCCACGCAGGTGCAGGCGGGATGCTATGGGAGTGATTGCGGTCATACCATCCGCCCAATCTACTCGATACTGGCGCCAGCCGGGATGTGTGCTGGGCAGCAGCCTACCCTAGGGTAGGAACGCCAGACGGCCCAGCAAAAAGCCAGAAAAGCTTGGCCGCCTGTGGTCCACTCTGCTCGGCTGCTCGGTTGACCAGCCGGAAGTGGAGTCCCACCCGTCCACGCACAGGTTACATGGTGCAATCTGCCAATCGCACTACCTTTTCAAGTGTTTATCTTGTGTCTCGCACACCAGTAGGTACCTACCTCTGTAAGTAGGTAGCTGGATCACCGAGGCCAACGATTTCGAGTGACGACGGCGCGGCCATCTGGCGCCGTTGTTTGCGCCACACGGGGCCACAAAAAGAAAGGACAACCTGTGCCCCGTCGCCTCCCAGGTTTGTCCTATTTTCGGCTACATCGTCAGCTCGTAATCCGGGGCTGCCGCCGCCTCTGCCAGCTCAGAACCCGACGCTTATTACTCACCACCACTCTCTCAGGACGCCGGCCAGTTGAACTGCTATCTTCCATCGCCTGTCTGCTTTGGTGCCGCGCGATTCCACAGTCGGCAAAAGTGAGGCCGTAGTGGCCCACATATACTGGTCAATACGCTAAAAGGACACTTGGGCAGTCAGTCAATGGGCATCTTGGGGGTCGTCTCCGTACGCTCGTCCCTCCTTCCGAGAAGGTCTTGTAGAACTTTGATTTTCTGTCTGCCGCCTTGTCTTTCGCCATGATATGCGCTGTTAGAGCTATATATTACTCGTGCATGGTACAACGGCACTATCCAGTGTCAAACTCTCGGTCAGGCATTCCAATCCTCGTGTGTCCTCAGTTGGGTGCGAGGTCAGGCAAACGTAATAAAGGCAGTGCAGTCCATGCTCAAGGTCCGTGTGCTTCCCAAGGGGCACAGGATCCGGTCTTGAATAATTGAAAGTCCACTTCGCGAGCCCCTCTGAGGCGGATACAAAGATTTACCTACCGTATGTCTTGATTTGTCGTGTGCAAACTGACTTGGTCGGCTCGCCAAGAAAAGACACCCCACTGAGCTTTGGAAAACCCCAAGGGGAAACAAGCTGTCGACTCGTCGTCTCCCCACGTTTTATTGATATGGGGCAACCAGAGTCATGAAAGAAGCCACATCTCAAGGAGACGGAGAACAGCAGTTGAAGGGCTCTGCAATACATCGAAGTGTCTATATATAAAGGCAGATCATTTTCTGCTGAGGTGCGACACTCGCAGATTCTCAAACACAACCAACCCACATTCACTACTCCTCCACGCCAACAGTCGTTTCAAATCCCCCAGTCAGACCCGTCCCATCTAATTGTATTGAACCGCAACCCAGGCGACGAGATGTTCTTCAGCCCCAAGTCTGTCCTTTTCTTCATTGCCGCGCTGGCCGCGGCCAACGCGGCCGCTGTTCCCGCGCAGTCGGGCCTCTTGGACCCCCGTGCCACCGCCCAGGACATCAAGGGTTGCTACGACGGTGCGTTCACCTGCGCCAACGCCTGCAACGCGGTGCTCCAGAACGAGGGCTACCAGTGCCTTCAGCACGCGGGCGGTGACAGCACATGCTGTGTAAAGCTGTAGATGAACGGTACAAGGGTGGGTGGGTTAAGGCTCCCTCGAGCATCCTTCAAATCACTTCCAAAAGTTTATAATTGACAGGACCTGAACACAGAAAATCTCTGATGAAGGAAGGATATTGTCACGGCCTAAGCTCTGATCTTGGTTCAGCCTGAGAGAGAGTGTTCAGATCTTCATTGCTTCTCATAAAGGCAACTTCGCGCATGGAATATACACAGCCTCATCCTGGCATCGAGTGTGGTTTGAACGAAAATCGTACATATTAAATAAACTTGCACATACACAACAATTATGTATTTGTACACAAGGGGCAGCTCGAGCTTTGAGTGGACATTCACGTACAGCCAGCTCTGGTTATTTGATAAGACTGAGTAGTCGAAGCTCACGGCACGATGGAGATCAATGCTCCTTGCAGTCCATGGAGTCATGAGAGCAGTGGATATGTAGAGAGAAAGCATTTAAACGATTCGGCAATGGCCTCGAGCATCAAGGGGGTAAACATCACTGAGCAAGAGGCCAAGTCTGGTGATCAACATTTCCGGGTCAGCGACTGGTATTCATGATTGTGCATTTGTAGACATATGGCTGCATCGTGTACGTGCAGAGAGACCTAGAAGCCCAAGCGAGGGTCTGCATACTTTCCGATCAATATACTCAGCAGACGCCGAGTACTCAGAAGAGCAGTGAGGTCATAACTACATATAGCCTTGTGGGGCTACGCGGTAGAGTGGAGTCGGTCGGCTGAGTTTGTTCCCGTCAGCCTGGCAGGGGTCCTATCTAAGGTTTGATTATCAAACCCTCGTTAGATGAAGCCCATGCTGGCTGAAGAATCGAGACGAAACGGAGCGGGTCGTCGGGCGTGAAACGGGCAGGCGGGATGAACACCAGCAAACGGAGCCCAAACGATGCACACGGACGGGATCGACCCAATTGAAGGCGTCCTAGTCACGAAGCACAGGCATTTGCCGCACTACATGGGCCCCGAAAATATCTGTCTCGATGAGGAAGCTGCGATGCATTGTTTGAAACAGGTGCCGATGTGAGAGTGGAGGGGGGAGCATGACTGCTGATCGATTGGAACGGCGGACCCTCTACCTGGAAGCAGCAATGTCGGGCAGTCACCTTACTTCCGTATTGGCCAAAACAATTGTTTCTCTCCAATGAATGCACGCAGCTGAACCTGGCCTGGCCTTTTTCGGGGGGGGGGCAGGAGGGGGAGATCAGAGATTCACGCCCGCAAAAACGAAGGCTACACCCAGACTAGGCAACTTAGTAAATTAAAGTACTTAGGCTAGTAACAACCAGTTATCTCATAAGAGGTTACCTTGTAGGAGGCCTTCTTATAGGATCTTACTCTAAGAAGGTTTTTTATAGGAGTTTAAGCCATAGGAGATTATTTTATAGGAGGTTGCTCTGCAGGAGGTTGTACTGTGCTATGTGAGGTTATCCCATGGGGCTCAGGTATACCTACCTTTTATGTGGGTGCAAATCCCCAATCTCTTTTCTAGGGTTGCCCTCCGCTCCCTGGTCCCGATATAATTTACTCAACTTACTGTATCTGTTCAAGCCATCTCGACACAGTCCCTCGGGCCGCCAGGGGGGGGGGCTTGTTCGAAGGATACGATAGCAGCGAAAGGATTCCAGAATAAGAATGCCCCTGTGCCAAACTGATCTTGCCGGGGGTCCAATGCTGTGGCACCAAACCAACTATGTTGCGTGGAACAACCAACGCGCCCGTACCAGGAATCCAGTACGCACTGCATACACCGGAAACGTATCTCATGCAGTACAAGCATCGCCCATCGATCGCACAGCAGGTGGTGGCCATCTTGTCCAAGGCACTTATTGGACAAGACCTCTCCAGAACTCCAATATCGCGGCGGCCTCCGAGTGATGGAATCATTATGCGCGGTGACAGAAACATGTATCAAGTCACTGGCGGTGGCCCCCGCCCCGGGTCCACGATGCCAAACCTGCTTGTGAAATGGGCGAGATTGCATTGCGAGGGACTAGGAGAGAAGCCCTATCTCCCTAGTTGTTGCCACGAGTCGTGTCCAGGATTTTCTTTGAGCTCAAGTTCGCTGACCAGTAGTTCAATTTCCGCGGCTGCCATCCCTGACGATTGTTACACCAGTCGGAAAGCCGCCGCTGCATGTTTGAGATATTTCCACCCTTCGCCATCATTCTATATTAGCAGCCAGATGAAGGGAAGCCAGGCCCACTGCCCTACTGCTTGCAGCCACCCATATTGGCAAGCATGTTGCCGTTTCTGGGTTCGGCCAATTCGGCTTCGTGGCCCAGCCTCACGTGGACTACGAACAAACTTAATCAATATCATGAGAGCAGCAATTTGGATCTGCAAGCATCCAACGGTTACGTGCAATCCTTCGGAGGAATCGTCCGCGAATGCCACGGTTTGTATCAAAACCTGCGACTTCCCTCCGAGCATAAAAGTGATGCGGCCCGAATTTGCGACAACGAAGCTGGTGCTGCTCTCCATGTCTGTTCGATTGGCCAACAACCAGTTGACCCCAGCGAGCAACAATGTGATTTTCAGAAGCGGTACCATTGTGCCACAACCTCGCGTCTGTCTCAGGCACCGGTTCATTGAGGATAGGATGCCTCGGCTTGGCCATTTCCTTCATGAACCGATCTGAAAATGCATGAGCGCTACCGTCTGCCTGGAAGACACGTTCTATGCCGGCGTACTGGAGTACGAGAAATGTTCAGGCATGCCATGCCAGCGTGGCGAGCCCTTGTTGTCGACAGACTTGCACACGAGACATCAAATGGGCTGGGTACGGCTCTATCTGCGACCTTGCGATAGTGACTGTGTTCCCGTGCCAAGACGCTTGCCTCTTTGGAAATCTAACGGACTGACAAAGGCATAGATTGTGAGACGGCGTGTCTATAGCGAATGCTGCTGGCTTCTCCAGAACTGTGGACTTGTTATAGAAGAAAGGGCATCGGATCACCCTTCTGGCAACACGGGAGAACCAATGAGTCTTCATGCTGACTCCTGTCTGGACGCTTGAAAAACAAGGCCTGCGCCCCTGATTTTCCTTGTACGACGTCGTCGCTTGCATGTTTCACCAGTGTCACTTTCCCTACATCCACAAGTATTGGCCCAATTGCCACTGGAGGCAACCATCAAGCGCTGCCGGACACTCGGCCTCAAGTGCTAATACCGTCCACTACTGTGCTGTCAAAGAGTGGATGTACCACTTGACTTTCAAGCGAGAACGGTCGCATGTCCGATGTGGGCTGGAGCAGGGCATGAACTCACTTCAAAAACTAGCATCTCAGGGAATGAGAGCAGTTGCGGTTGAGAACAAATTATACGTCATTGTTCAAGTTCGACTTTCTTTTGCATTGAGAAAAGCGCCTGAGCCATTCCAGACCAGTCCAATTGACGTCCCTTGCGTACGTCTCGGCCGAAGGACATGGAACTTCTCTCCTATCAGACAACAGAGAAGGCCATCTAATGCATTGAGGGACACGCGACAAAGACTACAATCCAGCCCGGGTGCACTTCTCGCCAACCTCCCTGTGGTTGGGGCTGAAAGGTATTTGCTCACCCACCCTGATACCTGGCCAAGAGGAAGATGAATGTACAGAGGCTTGCAGCTAGTAACAGCTCACACTCCATCCTCTGCCAATGTCAGCCCTAGCTGTGCCGGTTCGAGATGCCTGTCTACCCTAGGGTACTGCAAGGGGCAGCGAGATGTGCATATTTTGTACTTCTCGATCAGTGAGCGTGTCAGCAGATTGCCCATGGTCGCGCACCACAGCATCCATTAATCCACACATGCACCATCCTATGCTCCAGCAGGGCTTCCACGACTCAAGCTTCGGGGTGGGCGCCACCAGTTGTTGCCGCGGGGTGGCTACGCATGAGTTCTTGGCTGCTCCTTGATATATAAGGAATTGTCAATACCAGGATATAAAACATGCAGGCCATCTTTTCCCTTACTGACTTTAATCAACGCACGTCTTGCCAGGGTGATCAGCCAGCCCAGCCATTCCCACTTCATTGCCGCCCGTTATCGTACCCGAGTGTAGATATGCGCCCACGTGTTATCTTGCCTTGGACTTGCCATTACGATACCATTCGAGTGTACTGCCAAGCCAGCCTTATCGCTTGCGCTCTCCACCTCCATCGAGACTTTGCAGTATTTTCTTGCCGTTCACACCTTTTTTTTCCCCTTTTTAAAAAAAAAAACACCATAAAAGAAAGCAGAGAGAAAATCAAAAGGGCGCGATGGGTCTCAGAGACATAGAAACAGGAGGAGAAGAAGGAGGCGGAGGAGGAGGGGGCGGTATGGAAGAAAAGGACCTCTCCATTGAGACCGAGGAGGTGACAGACTCTGGTGCGGGAAGAACACTGGTTTTAGATGAGCAGAAGGGCTTCTTAGCGAGGGTCCAGCACGTCGCCGGCAGGTTTGGTGTTGAAGAACGGGGCATCGAGCGGGTACTCCCGCATGAAAGAACCGACACAGGTGTGAGCAAGGTCGGCACTCTGGTAAGAACCCTCACTGCCAGGAAGCGAGGCGATGAAACATGTGCCCTACTCGCGAGGTCGATTCTACGCTTCTGACCTGATACCAGTGGATGTCAGCAAACATGACTGTCTCAACTTTTGCATTAGGAGCCCTGGCGCAGCCTGTCTTCGGCCTCGGCTTCGTTGATGCGGCACTGACCATTATCTTCATCAATACCTTGGGCATCCTTCCGGTCAGCTTCTTCTCAACCTTTGGCCCTCGCTTCGGCCTGCGGCAGATGGTGGTCTCTCGGTTCTTTTTCGGCTATTATGGTGTCAAACTCAGTGAGTTCGTACCACACATCCTTTCCACAATCACAGGCGTGGACCCTTGCCCCTTGGGAACTCCTATTCCTGGGCACGGACTACTGACCAACAAGTTTGTTTCCCGCAGTTGCAATATTTAACATCCTTGCATGCTTAGGTATGTTGAACTACACTGCCAGGAGCGAAATGCAAGCACCCGCAAATCTTGCAGCGTAGTTATGCCCCCTATATGACATGGTGACTGACCGGATTTCATCATTAGGCTGGTCTGCGGTAAATTCGATAGTAGGGGCTCAGCTCCTCAGCGCAATCAACCCGGGGCCTCACGCCCTCCCCGGGTGGGCAGGTGTCGTGATCATAGCCTTATCTACACTTCTCATCACCACCTTCGGCTACCGCCTGGTACACGCCTACGAGCGATGGTCTTGGATCCCAGTTCTGGTTATCTTCTGCATCGTCGCCGGGGAGTTTGGGGTCTCCGACAAGTTCGCTGTCCTGCCCCTTATGTCCGGCAAGGCCGAGGCAGGCTCCGTGCTGAGCTTCGCCGCGAGCGTCTTCGGCTTTGCCACGGGCTGGACGTCCATGGCTGCCGATTATGCCGTCTACCAACCCGAGACCCGGCCCCGGCGGACGGTCTTCTTGTGGACCTTCGGGGGCCTGCTGTTCCCCTTGGTCTTCACTGAGCTCCTGGGCGCCGCCATCATGACGGCCTATGCCGTCGATGAGGGGTACGCCGAGGCGTATGACACCAACCACATCGGTGGAGTCCTGGCCATGGTCTTGGTGCCGCGGCTCGGCGCCTTCGGCAGGGTCTGCCTGGCCGTGTTGGCGCTGAGCATCGTCGCCAACAACTGCCCCAACATCTACAGTGTGTCTCTGTCCCTCCAGGTCCTGGCCAGGCAGACCCAGCGCATCCCCCGCTTCGTGTGGCCGGCATTGGCGACAGCCGTCTATGTTGCCATTTCTATTCCCGGGTACAGCAGCTTCGAGGAAGTGCTCGAGAACTTTATGCTCCTGATCGGCTACTGGCTGGCCATCTACGAGGGGATTGCCCTGACCGAGCACTTCGTTTTCCGCAGGACCAGCGGCTACGCCGTAGACGACTATGCCACGCCTGAGAGGCTTCCTCCTGGCTACTCCGCGCTGTGCGCTTTCTTGTTTGGGGTCATGGGAGCGGTCCTGGGAATGGCTCAGTCATGGTACGTGGGGCCCATAGGAAGGCTTTGCGGTGATGAATATGGGGGCGATGTCGGTTTTGAGCTGGGTTTCGGGTTTAGCGCTGTCGCTTATTTGATATTGAGATCGGTCGAGAGGGAGTGGTTCAAGAGATGAGAGGCAAGCTGGGCGGTCCCTTACGCAATGCATAACGACCTAGCACTCAGGCTACGGCCACGGGAGGACTGTCTGAATCTGCACTCCTTCACGGTTTCTGTGGCTGGTTCCGTATGTTCCAGTAATCAATTCAATTTGAAAGCAGATGCAGAACACGCCTATAACACCGACTCTGCCTGTGGGTGGGGTAAAATAGGTATCCATGAGTCCATCCATCCATCCATTCAACCAAAACTCAGTACCGCGTCCCGTTCGCTTTCGTTTTTGTGTCATGTCTTACGACCAGCGATGGTAGTCGTCCTCATCCAGGTCATCCATCATCATGCTTCATTCCACGCTCTTCCCTGCTGCCTGCACCTTCTCATAACGGGCCCTGAGCCATTACTCACTATTGAGTTTTATAGAATTTCTTGTACACCAAGTGCAGTAGCAAATTGACGTTCAGCTTCAGATTCCCCTCAAAAAGCGTCATAAACTGGTGACTCTCAAACTGCGCCTGCAGCAGGTCCTCAATGGGGACCAAGGCACTGGCGCCAGGGATTTGAATGTGGCCCCTCGAGCCCTCGATTGCAAACACTCCGACCTGGTCGCAAGAGATGGTGAGGTTGATCTTGTCCCAGTCACGGTCCGCTGTGCCTGTCCACTGAACTAGCACGCCTTTGTCCATGAGCTGCCGCGCGCTGTATTTGTACGAGCCGAACTTGGGTACGCGGCCGCTTCGCTCGAGCTCTCGCTGGTGGTTATATTGGCGGGTGAAGGGGAGGAGGAACTTCTTCTTTCTGTAGCAGCAATTAGCGCGCGCCAATTGCAATGTATACATGCTGCATGGAGAGTTCCGGACTTACCCTTTGTTCTTCTGCAACGTTGACATGGCCTGTTCGATGTAGTCGTCGTAGCTCTTGCGCTGCTGCTCGAGGTATTTGGCCTTTTCGTGCAGGTTGCCGAGGGTAAGACGCACGCCTTCTACTTCACGCTGTCTTTGAATTCTCCTCCTGCTTTTTGTGCGAATATCCAGAGCGATGGCGTTGAGCACATCTTGGTAATGATTATGTTTCGAAATCCGACCCATGTGCTCGAGCGCCATGACGTTTTGCAGGGCTGTCCGCTTGAGCTCGTGATAAGACATCCTCGTGACATCGACCATGTTGGCATCAGAGTAGGCGCCTCTGGTATTGTCATTCCCAGCGAAGTCCTCACGTAGCACCATCTCCCACTTGCGCTCATCCTCGGGTGTAATTGGCTTGACCAGGATTTCGAGAAGGTGGGCGCCGCTTTGAACACGTATGATATACAAGACACACCGCTTCGTCTCCATGAACAAAGCCTTGACCTCGGCCTCTGGGTCATCGACGTCGTGTAGCTTTGGCGTGAGGAACATTTGGATATCGGATGAGCCCGTAGCTGTCATCTCGTTCTCATTGTTCTTGGCGCTACCAAGATCTTGCATGATCTCACGAAGCACATCGTCACGGTTGGGACAAATGAAGGGAAGGTCGCTAGCCACCAGGTTGTGAATGGCAAAAATGTCGCTCATCTTGATGTACAGTGTTGGCCGGTTTTTCGCGTACAAGTCGTTGAATTCATCAATGTCGAACGTGCTCTCAGCGTCGGGAACAGAGATTAGTTCCCTCATGATGTGAGCCAGACGCTCGATGGAGTCTCCGATAAAAGCATTGAGGGGTTGTAAATAGACGTTTTCACCACCAAAGTGTCGGCCGGAAGCAACCTGCCCGAGTACCTTTGCAACCTCACTCAAGTTGCGCTTTTGTAGAGGGCTAAGCTGCTTCTCAATGACTCCAACGTTCTCAGGCGATGTCAGCGCGTTGTGGAGGTAGAACCGCCAGAACCAGTGGGCAACCATCTGAAGTAACTGTTGCTGTGGCTCCCTCTTGAAGTGTTGGCAGAGGAACTGGAACATTTGTTGGCACAGATATCGCATGCCATAGGGAAGTCGAGGAAGGAGGTCTTCCAGGGCCAGTAAGAATTGATCGCAGATTTCGCGGAGGTCACGGAGGTGGTCGATGAATAGTTCTCGGGTCTCCGGATCTTTTATAGCCAGTTCCCGGGGAATGTCCAGCGGCCTCCTGCTGGGCTGGCCTGTCCGAAGCTCCTCGTTGTTGATAGCAGACCGGTAGATCTGCATCGGGTCGCTCTCCAGATCCAGCGCCGGGTCTTCAATGATGTTGTCCCGGATTAAGGGGCCGAGAAGGTCTCGCAGGTATTTCCTATCGCGTGGAGACCTCGTGTAGTTGCTGAGAAGTTTTGTCCAAAAGAAGTTGCCGCGCAGGTATTCTTGGACGGCGTTGCACGCCTCAATCTCCTCTTTGATCGAGCGCGCCACAAGCTTGAGTAGGTAGTACTCCTCGCGTCGCTTCTGAGCGTATCCGAACAGTCCCATCATCAGAATCTCTATACGCTTGCATTCCTTCTCCGCAGTGCCTTGCTCGCGGACACGCTTGAAGAGGCGTGCCAGATATTGGGGCTGTGTCTGCAGGTTGAAGAAGAGCTGCTGGTACAGGTCAAGTTTCTTTCGGGAGCTCTTGTTGAGAGCCTTGAGATCGAACTGGTTCGCCGTGATTATGGAACTGTTGGCGAGGAGCGTGCCCGCGTGTCCACCGTAGTTGTGTTGATGTCGCACGACCTCGTCCAGTGTGATTTTGTTCTTGACGAGCAACGCGATCTTAATATCAAGCTGGTCGATGTACTGCTCCAGCATTTCATTCTGCCTGACCTGCTGAACCACGGTCTTCCTCATGCGCTCAAACTCCACCTCCTCGTGGAAGTCAAAGTCGCTGTCATTGAGAAGATGAACAAAGTTCTTGACTGCCCCAACAGGTGGGTTCTTGCCAGTCGTGAGACTCTTGTACGCTTCACCTTGAAGCTTACCTCTGACGAAACTTTGGATCTTGACGACTTTCTGCATGTTCTCGTGGAAAAATCGTTTCTTCTCTTCGAACCTCGCTCGAACGATGAAGGCTTTAGCGGCGGCTTGGACGGCAATTACAGACTCTTCTTCCTCCTCAAGCGCGCTGATCAGAAAACCGATATTCTCTCTAAGCATTGCGGCCCTAATAAGTGACTGCAGGCCGACCACAGCATCCTCATGAGATTCGAGCTCCTCAAGCAAGGCCAAGTGTTTCGCGCGAGACAGGTCACCACGTATGCACGCTTGAAAATAGGTAATGAGGGGCGTTTGCTCCGCCAACGCTTGGCGATCGTTGGCAAGTTGCTGTCGTCGTAGCATGCCCCGCATAGCGGACTGGAGGTCGATAATTTCGAGTTCATGATCGCTCAGCCCGTCGAGGAGACTTGTAACATCGCGGCGAACGGCGCCTGCGCGGATGCAGGCCTGCAGGGCCTCTGTTGTTGATGAATGCTGGCTTAGTTCAGATTTCGTTGCTTGGACGGCCATTCTTGCCTTTCTTCCGCGACAGGCAGCTTGGAGAGACTCCCACTCAGGTGTGTAGTGGTCAAGAGTCTTCCTTTGCACGGCGGCCTGGCTTCTGGTCAGCATTGCACGTGCGGCGGCTTGGAGGCCGGTGATGGCCTGAGCCTGTCTTGCAAGGAGTTCCTGGTCGTCGTCCAACCTGTTCCTCAAAAGCGCTCCACGGAGGGCAGCCTGGAACCTAACAATAGGGCCAGCCATGCGAGCCGTCTCCTGCTTCTGGCGAACGACGCTCTGGCGGGCCAGGTATCCCAGGAACGCCGCTTGAACATCGCGAACAGGCCCGGACACTCGAGCCAGCTGAGAGCGCACGTCTCGTACCTCGCTACGGACTTTGGCAGCCCGTATCATGCTCTGCAACTCGAGGATGTCACCCTCCATGTTCTTCCAGAGACTGTCTTTCTGCATCTGCCGCCGACGGACGAGAAAACCCCGGGCTGCGCTTTGGAGGTTGACGGCAAAGCGCCTCATCTGCAGTCTGTATCCGATTACTTGGCGGGTCCAGTCCCCGCGAATACGTGACTGAAGATCGACCAACCAGTCCTCCGTATTCCAAAGGCGTTGCATCACCTTGCCCAACCTCATCCTGCACATGGCGCCTCTAATCTGAGCTTGGAGATCAAGGACGGCGTCCTCGTGCTCCGAAAGCTCCCGGTCGATCCTCTCCTCCTCGGTCTCCACGGGCTCAGGCGGTGCCTGCTCACCAAAATCGGCACCCATTGTACCGAAGCTGGGCATATTGACCCCGAGTTTATCCAGACCTTTCTGCATAGCCTCCAATTCATGGTGCTCGAACTCAAGCTGTCCGACAAGGTTACCGATGCGGAAGTCAACTATACCCTTGCGGAACAGCAGCCAACTTAAAGCGTGAATACAGTAAATGACCTTTGGTATGTTCTTCTTTTCGTAAAGATCGATCAGCTCGAACCTGAACAGGTCCGGTAAGGCGACCTCGTCCAGATAGCGAAAGAAGATGGCGATGTTGTCGGAGTGCCTATATTGGAGCCGATGGTGCCGGAATATCCTGAATCGCCTGTCGGGATTGAGCGCCTCGACTATTTCTGCGAGAGTGACGCCATCTCGCAATGCCTCTTCGAGCTCAACAATTGGAGGGATCGATCTGTGTATAACGTCTTCGATCCATTCTTTAGCCTCTCCGATGTGACAGAGATACTCATATGCTTGCAAGAACTGCCGTTGCTTGTCCATCCAATTCCTGCCCTCCCAGCCATAGGTACTGCTCCGTTGCCCGGCGGGGCCTGACCCAGGTTCTTTTTGGAGCCTGCGACGGCCACGCAGACCGACAACTTGTTGCGCGGGAGATGTGATGGCGAACTCCTCTGCCTCGCCGGACTGGGCTAACTTGGACAACGTGCGCAGCTGACTTGTGGAAGATCTGCCGAGGGTCACAAGATCGGGCCTAGCGAGCTGCGCGGCATGTGTCTGGTGGAGAGGCACCTGTGGCGGAGGGAGACCGGAGCTGCCTGAAATAATACCATCGGAACGTGGCATGACCATGGAGTTAGGGCGGATTGTGGAGGCCCGGGGTCGGGATGGCGGGATCGGGGAGGTTGGCTCCTTGTCAAAATGTGCGAGTTTCCCGATATCAATGGATTGGCCCCGGTCATGGCGATAGGGTTCGCGAGGAGGGGTCGACGGTGCTGAGACGGGAGCTTGCGGTAAGGGCCTCAGCGATTGCCTCGCGGCGCTATACATGTTACCCGTGCTGGTCTGTGGACGGGATTCTGGGCTCTTGGGCGAGGAGAGCCGGCCGTTGGCCTCGCTCTTGCCGCGCTTGTGACCCATGGATCCATAAACGCTAGATGCCGAAGACGACTGCGTGGTAGTGCGACTCAAATCGAACTGGCCGGAGGAGAAGGAGTAACCCGAAGAAGCTGATGATGTCGTGGACGGGTGCCGGTCGACTGGACTGTCAGCTGTATATGTTTGCCGCAGAGGATGGGGTCGATACGACATGGTGTAGGGGCGCTATCAACAGCGAGCGCGAGGTCGCTCGGTCTTGGAGGCTGTTGGAATCCGGGATGGAGGAAAACATCAGAGACCCTCAGTCTTCATTGGTGATGCTGGGCCTGGCAAGAGATTGGGGATTGTGCAGGCAGACAGGCGAAGTTGTTGTTGCAAAGGAATTACCCCAGGGCCTGGGTGTTGGTCAACAGAGTGGATTAATGGGTGGAGTCGGACGGGGTGCGGGCGTCGAGCTGGGCGTCGAGCTGGGCGTCGAGACGAAGCAAACAAGAAATCCTGGGACCAGGGCCAGCGTAGCCAGCACAGTGCAGGAAGCCGCACCGATCAACACGAAAACGGACACCGGCGGCGACGCGTATTATGAGACATGAGGGCGCGCACTGCGCAGGAAAAGAGACGATATCGTGTTAGGCGAGGTTGGGTGGAAGGACAGGACGACCGACCCGGCGACGACGGGAACCTGATGCCAATGGAACGGAAATGGCAGAATGGGTTGACGGTGACAGTATGTACAAGGACAGAGCCAGAGAAGAAGTCTGTCTCTCTCTTTCTCTCTCTACCAGCCACCAGCTTTCGGTACCCGGGCAAGTATGGAGGTGGAGGACCCCTGTCCAGTCACAGAGTCACAGCAGAAGGATGGTACCATATGGAGAAAAAGCAGGGGCGGGGCGGTTGGTTAGCCTTGTTTACGCTCTTGACGCGAGATGGTTGCTGCGGCAGCGGAGAGGCGACTGCCGGGATGGCAGCAGCTGCCCCCAAAAAAGGAAAGAAAGACGTCACACAAAGGTGGGCCGGCGCAGTTTGGATCAGCTTCAGACCAGCAGCCTGTATAGTATTGAGACATGAAAAGGAACTCAAGACCTTGAGCCATCGACGACAACTCGAGTAGATGTTCTCACTCTTGCCAATTGGGCCCACCGACATGGGAAGAGGGCGGAGGCCTGGCTGCTGTTGTTCGATTGGAGGTGGCTGGGAGTCGGGCAGGGAAAACACAGACCCACCTGGGCACTGCTGCAGGCCCGTTGTTTGCAACTCCTCGGCCCCCTTCCCTGCCTTCTCGCTCACACCCTCACTTTGAATCCTGCCCACAGTATCGAGACAGCGAGATGCCGCTGCTGCTCCCGAGTCCCGATGCCAGAATGCTTGGTTTCATGAACGAGCAGGTCTTCGAACAGGCCAACAGGGTATAGTGTACAGTGCAGCTGCAGGGACCAGCACGCAGGGGTGCGGGGGGAGAGGTTGTGGTGCCCGTTTCTCTTTCCCGTCACCCTGGCCTGGCCTGGCCTGGCCTGGCCTGCCCTGCCCTCCCCGGCGTCGGCAACGGTCGCGAGGTCGGTCCCTATTGCTGACAAAGACAGGTTTGGTCTCCATTGTTATCGATATCACTATCGATAACACAGGCAGGTTTAACTAGCACAAGGCGCGAAAGTGGGGTAGGCGCGTCGAGTTTTGGCTGAGAGAGCAGGGGTGCTCTAGGAAAAAAAAAATTGATTAAATGCAAGAGCACCATAGCCTCGCTTTGTTCTACCCTTCTTCTTCTTCTTTCTTGGGAAACCCTCCCCGTCGAGAAGACAAGATAGCTGACAGCTCATCTGCATCTCGTCCTCTTCTTGGCCAGCATCCTATCACAACATTTCAAGCCGAGTCTGCCAGCATCACTATGCCTACCTCAAACGGTGCCACCCCCGTCAACGGCATGTCCAAGGCCCTCGACCCCTCCAAGGCCGAGGAGATCCTCAAGGAGTACGACAGCCGCGATGGCCTCGGTATCCAGGACCTGATGAACGCCAAGGTTCACGGAGGTCTTACTTACAACGACTTCCTCCTCTTGCCTGGCTACATCGGCTTCCCCGCCTCCGACGTCACTCTTGACGCCCCCGTGACAAAGCGCATCACCCTCAAGACGCCCTTTGTCTCCTCCCCCATGGACACCGTCACCGAGCACGAGATGGCCATCCACATGGCCCTGCAGGGTGGTGTTGGTGTCATCCACCACAACTGCTCTCCCGAGGCCCAGGCCGACATGGTCCGCAAGGTCAAGCGCTTCGAGAACGGTTTCATCAATGACCCAGTCCTGATCACCAAGGAGACCACTGTCGGCGAGGCCAAGGCATTGAAGGAGAAGTGGGGGTTCGGTGGTTTCCCCGTCACGGGTGAGTGTCTCTTGTCAACCCGTTTTACTGTTCCCACCAGCTTTCATGATTATAATCCCAATTTTTATAACTTTCGTTCCACCGTATCGACGGTCGCCGTCATGGGGAGAAACTTGTTTCAATGACATTCTTGCTCCATAATCAAGTGTAGCACAAGACAACACCAACAAGCAGACAGATAGCTAATATTTGCGGCTTCAGAAAGTGGCAAGCTTGGCTCCAAGCTCCTGGGTATTGTTACCAACCGAGATCTGCAGTTCGAGGACGTCGATGATCAGCCCGTTGCCAACGTCATGGTCACCGAGCTGATCAGTGCTCCGGAGGGTGTGACTCTCGAAGAGGCCAATAACATTCTGGCAAAGTCTAAGAAGGGCAAGCTGCCAATCGTCGATAAGGACGGCAACTTGGTCTCTATGATCTCCCGCTCCGATCTCCGCAAGAACCTCAACTTCCCTCTCGCCTCGAAGCTTCCTGATTCCAAGCAGCTGATCTGCGCTGCCGCCATCGGCACACGGCCAGAGGACAAGATCCGGCTCCGCGGGCTCGTGGAGGCTGGTCTCGACATCGTCATCCTTGACAGCAGCCAGGGTAACAGTATGTTCCAGATCGACATGATCAAGTGGATCAAGAACGAGTTCCCGGGGCTCGACGTCATTGGCGGAAACGTCGTGACCCGTGAGCAGGCTGCTGCCCTCATTGCTGCCGGAGCTGACGGTCTTCGTATCGGTATGGGCAGCGGTTCGGCTTGTATCACCCAGGAAGTCATGGCTGTAGGCCGACCTCAAGCCACTGCTGTTTACAACGTCAGTGCCTTCGCTGCCAGGTTTGGTGTGCCCTGCATTGCCGATGGCGGCATTCAAAACGTTGGCCACATTGTCAAGGGTCTTGCCCTTGGCGCCTCCACGGTCATGATGGGTGGTCTCCTTGCCGGTACCACCGAGTCCCCTGGAACCTCGTTTGTATCCCGAGAGGGCAAATTGGTCAAGGCCTACCGTGGCATGGGTAGTATCGACGCCATGCAGGACAAGAAGGCCGGAGGCGGCGGCGCTGACAGCCAGAAGAGTAACGCCGGAACGGCTCGCTACTTCTCTGAGGGCGACAGCGTTCTTGTCGCTCAGGGCGTGGCTGGCGCTGTTGCTCACCGTGGCTCGATCACCAAGTTCGTCCCTTACCTTGCCGCTGGTCTGAAGCACTCCATGCAGGATGCTGGTATCAAGAGCCTGCACGAGCTCCATCAAGGCGTCCACGACAGTGTGGTTCGCTTCGAGATCAGGACTGCCAGCGCCCAGCTCGAGGGAGGTGTCAACATGGAGTCGTATGAGAAGAAGCTCTACGCCTGAGTCTAAACTATGCGTCCAGGTGCGATCTAAACAATGCATGTTTCTATAGGAGTTCTTGGCGTGCTGGATTTGGCTCGGTACTGAAAATTGGGTTATATCATGGGTTGTGTGCATAGGGGGTTGTGTGGAGGGCCACCTCGACTGGATTGTTGGTCTTTGTTTGTGAGGCATCTAGCGTTGGGGCTCCTGGAAGGTAACCACAGGACTTATCCTGTTTTGACAAGACGTTTGATCAATCAGAACTTCGTCGCAATGATCGTCCTTTGAGCCACCTGCTGTAATTGACCTTACCCTGGGACAAGTCCGCGCTGGACCGAATGTCACGCGAGCTTGGGAACAGGCCACGGCACCCGTCGACGTGACTGCCCTCAACAGATTGGCAAGCTACAAACGCATCGAGTCGTGAGAGGTGTTAATATCGGGTAAGTATGCACCAAAACTCCACCTTTTCATCACTCATGTAGCTACTCAGACATAATATGCACCACATCATGGAATGCCGACCCGGCCATCCCAAACCTATGGCAACCTCAGTTCGTCCCCCCCATTGACCTCTTTCACCTTTTCCTGGCCGCGGATCATGTACCTCACAAACAGGCACTTGGTCCGCCTGGGCCTAGGGTCCCAGAAGCCGAGCAGCCTGCTCTTCCTCAGCCCCTCGGGGATATACAAGCTCCCATCGTCGCTTACTAGCGCCGCCAGCGCAACAGTGACGTCTGCGACCTCCTCCGGGGACGCCCAGCTGGGCCCAAGGTGGAGGGCAGCAGCAGCAGCAGTGCCGCCGGCGGCCAGGAGTCCGGAAGGTGGCGTACCGGACGGGCGCTCACTAAGGACGCCGTATTTCGCGCTCAGAATCACGAGACCGCCCCGCTCACGCTCAAGGCGTTGGATTTGCGACACAGGCTCCGCGAGGACAGTAACTAGGACATCCGCCTCGGCTCGGCGCAAGGCGATGTATTTCTGGATTTCATGTGAGGGTCTGCCTTCTTCCTCTTCGGAAGTAACGCCTGCTTGGGGTGTCAGAAGGCGGAACAGGTCGGATAGCGTAAGAGCTAGGGCCGAGATGTAGCCCGCAACCATCAGGACCTTTGTGAGGAATTTGTAGGGGGAAGGTTGATCTCGGAAAAGTACTAGAGGAACCGCGAAGCTTTTGTTCCTGCTTGAAAAGTACAGTGACAAAACCACGCTGCTCGTGGCGTTGTTCACAGACACCTCAAGGCCTAGTTTCTTCGACTTCCCGATCTTCTTCAGGCCACGCACGGCAAGCTGGCTGATTTCTGACCGGCCCTGCGATCCTACCCTGCTAAGCAGACTGTTCGGCCTAGATTTGTAGGTTGAGAGTTCGGCCTCAAAACGCAAGCCCCTCAAACGACTCGGAATCAAGCTCTGTCCTAGCTTGTTAGGCGTGGATAGAAAGCTCCTGCCGAACCTGATATACCCAGCCATGCCCCCAGCGGTCAAAGCACCTGAGATCGTCCATGATCCCCTGTTGTTGGGGCCACTCAAGCAGACATTTTCGCGCAGCCGTTGCAGGCCACTGCCTGGAGGCTTTGTGAAGGCTCGGCCGGACCGCAAGCCCAGAGAATCCTCAGAGACAATGCCAAACTTGTATCCAACTTCAAGCGTGGGAGGGCTGTAGTAGTTCGGCAACTGCGAGAGATAGTCCATGTATTTGCGCCAGGTAGTTGCGGTGGAATCGCGCTCGAGTCTCTTCCTCGCCGATCGGTTCCAGAAAGAAGAAGATGCCAGGCTTTCCCAGAGGGATACCGTCCCGCTGTCTGCACATGCAAATACAGTGCCGCCGTTGCGGCCTCCGACATGCCTGTGCAAGCCGAGACCAAACCGCGGCTTGTAGCTGGCCCCCGGCCACACGCGTGTGGCTGAGATGCTGGCCTCGGTGTGCAATGGCTCGCTGAGCTGGTCGCTCTTCCCCTTGTCACCCCCGAGGCGCAAAACGTGCGAGGCCCTCACAGCAAGAGAGGCGGCGTTGATGGCATCGGTCTCGATCTCCAGCACAGCGTCTGGAAGTGTCCTCCTCAGCGCGGCCTCCGAGAGCCCGGCTCCTCGGATGAAGAGCTCCTGCCGGAGCTTGAAGTTGAGTGCCAGCGCGTAGCCAAGTGGGGACCATCTTAAATGTTGGTCCTTTGGTAATGCGTAGGGACCGAGATCGGGTCGGCGGTCTTGGGCAAGACATGAGTCCATCTCCGACACGGCAAAGATAGAAGACGTGAGCGTGACGGTGGGTGTGGTGCAATAAAGCTGGCTTTTGGCCATGTCCACCGAGCCCGGGGGTGTGTTGCCGGCCAAGATCTGTCGGATCTGACGTATTCTGGGTTGTAAGAATTGGCTGATAGCAGGAAAAGAAGTGATAGAGTTCTGGGAGAGACAGAAAATTGCCGGCATAGCTTGTCGTGTAGGCAAGGGGTGGTCTTTCAGAGGAGCTATGGACTGCGCATCCAGATTCAGTCTTACTTCTGTTGACTCTCGCTCTTGCTGTCGTCGTATCACACGCACCAGCTGGGCGTTTTTTTGTCTGGCTTGCCGTACATCGCCGTTGATGTCGTCCTCGCCCTCCCCCTCGTCATCCTCAAGCTCGTCATCCGGCAACGATTCATCGTCATCATCTCTGCTGTGCTTGCTGATCAGAGTCTCGAATGCAGCTTGAACTTGGTCAAGATATTTCCCAGCTAGTTCCTGGTGATATACGGGGATAGTTTCTGAGCGAAGAATATCACAAAGGCGGAAGTAAGCCCGGCGGATGTCCTTCTCAGAAGCCTCGTCTCCCGGCGGAAGTGATAATAGTTCATGATACGAGCGAGGTATCGTCACCAGCTCGGACTGCCGCAGCACACTTCCGGATCCGCGGTGAGACGCAGGAGCATTTATGATGGCGCCGTCGAAGCTGCCAGCACCCGTCAGCGTGTCGTCTTGTTCCGCTTCTGCCTCAGCATCGGTCGTGATGAGAGATGCGCCGTCGTCAAAGCCAAACTCATACTCCCTCCTGGTCGTTGCGAACTGGTCTGATAACGAGAAGCGCGATCCCACGGAACGCAGGCTGGGATTGTAGCGATTAGAATACGGCTGGCTGTGCGGCTGAAGGTGCTGGTCGTAATCACGCTCGAATGCGGCCGACGAGCGTGCCGACGAGTTCGCGGAGCGGGAAGAGTTCCGGAAACCTGAGCGGCGGCCCCCTGGCACCCGGTCATTCATGTTGTTGGAGTGCTGCTCTCTCAAGACATTGGTGGAACAAGTCTCTTAAGCAGGCTTCGTTGGGCTCATTTTTCCAACGGAGTCGGTCGCGAGAACAGGAGAAAAAAACAACAATGTGTTGGTTGCGCAAGACAACACAAACAATGGCTAAGCTATTCCACGGCGACGGCATGAACCTTCTTATTAATGACGTGCATTAAGGTCAGGGGCCCTCGTGCAACGCTGGGATGTGCCCCCTGGGCATTTTGGAGAAGCGTATCACGGGGACCTGCCGCGTTTGGCGCTTTGCCTGGACACGTTCAAAGCGGCACGACGGCGAGACGACTGGTGAGGGGAAAGCCGGGTCCGAGACAAGGAGGTGGAGACGCGCAGCGCATGTCTTCTGGACTTCGATATCGTACGTGAAGAACGGTGAGTCACTGTTTTCGCAGGCGCTTTTGCAGGGGCACCCAGTAGCATTGACCCGCCTTGACCAGCACAAAGATATGGTCGGATTGCACTTGTCAATGAGGCGTCCTGCCCAGGTGTCACAGGCAGCGAATTGCGCAGAGCCAGCGCCGCAAACGCCAATATTTGTGCAAGACGGTTCCAAGGTTTGATGATGAGGTCAGAGATTCGCACCTGTAAAAACAGAGGGTATACCCGTCTAAGTACAGCCCTACATAGACGATTTGAAATATTATTATTCTTCTAGGATACTTTCTCTTACTCCGGCATCATAGAGGAACTTCAATACCTAAGTAGTCGTATAGACAAATTCGTATAAGCTCGTTACTATAGCCCTAGTACCTAGATAGTTTAGTATCCCTCTTATCTATAACTCTTATAGAAAACCTCCCACAGGACAACCTCCTAGCCTCCTAATAGGACAATCTACTAATAGTAGGACAATCTACTAATAGGACAATCTTATATAGGACAACCTCCTGTGGGACAACCTCCTATATATACACCCTCTGTTTCTTTAGGTGAGGATCTCTGATCTCGTGATGATTCCTTAGTATAGTATTAATTCTGTACACTCAAGGCTGACACCGAAGTATTGCTGCTATCCTTGTGACGTAGGCACTAATACTATTATTTCAACACCACGCCTTACTGCCCACGAATCTCAAGCAAGCCTGTTATTAAGGTATATCCCGTTAACCAGTACTATCTGATCATCTAGCCGTGATGGCCGACCTTGATATTAGCAGTAGCCGTCTTGACGGAGTCCTCGATGATACTAGACCAGCGAATTGCATTAGTGTAGTTCTTCGCGTCGATACTCTCCACCAAGCCCGGGTAAACAGCTGTAAATCTGGTTAGCCATGGGTAGTTCATACACAAATTGGAAAGGAAAAGGACGGAATGAGAAAAGCGGCGCAGGGGCGGCCTTTGGAGTAATCAAAAGGGGGAGGAAGTTCGTACCTCCGGCGTAGCCAGTCCATAAGCCCGGCGCGAAGACAATGTGCTTGAACCAGGGGCGTCCATCTAGTCCCTCTGGGTAGATGAAGTCTCGATCCAGATGCTTGTACTTAGTGTTGACCTTGCGGATCTCGTATCCGAGTCTCAGCTTCTTGGGCCACTTCCACCATGGGATCTCCTCGCTGACTTCCTTCTGGAGCTCGGCCTTCTTCGCGTCCAACTTGCTCGCCTCGGTCAACAAGCCTGCGATGGCCTCGTGAAGCTTCACGAGGCTTCTGCGGAATCCGTCAGCCTCGCCTGTGGCCTCAGCCTCCTGTCGAATAACGCTCCCGCGCATTGCAACAATCTCGTCCTTGTCAGTTGGTTCCGACTGAATGGCTGCGGCAGCAAGCTTCTCTTCGACCCTGCTGACATACTTGTCAAGAGCTGTGGCGTAGGTGGCAGCCTCGAAAGAAAGCACCGGCTCATCAGCGAGTTTAGCGGTAGCGAGCGCAAGGATCTGCGACATAGTTCGGTGGTAGACAAAGCCTGGGTCGCCAAACTCGGCCATCCAGTGGAAACTATCGTAGTTGGAGTGGTAGTGATAGACCGGGTCTTTCGATCCAGCCCCGAACCCGAAATCAATGCTAGGGATACCAGCAAAGTCTTGAAAGGCCGTGTAGTCGCTTCCGCTGCCCAGTGTACTGATTTTCTTGTCCCATGTGTCGTAGACCGTCTGGCCCTTGACTGTCTGGTTAGGTGAGGGGATCTGAGCTGTGACGTCGTAGATTATGCTGTTGAGTAGAGGAGCGGCCGACGCATGGAAGTCTTGTCCTCGCACTCCGACGTCCACGTTAAGGTAGGCGACGTTGGCGTGCGATAACCACGGCAGGTATTCTTCCACCCATTCAGTACTTCCTAGTAGACCGTACTCCTCACCGTCCCACGAGGCAAACACGATCGTTCGCAACGGCTTCCAGCCCTTCTTGAGAGCCTCTCCAAAACTGCGGATAACCTCATTGATGACAGCGGATCCACTGTTGGGGTCACCTGCACCGCCCTGATTGTGACGTTAGTCGTGCCACGAATTCCAAAAGTATTGCAATCTAGAACAATTCGAAGCATGAAAGACGGGGATTTTGTGACAGGAGGAAAATGATACTAACCACGATCCAGGCATCGCGGTGGTTCCCAACAATGATAACCTCATCGGGGATGGATCCGTTTATGATGCCAATGACATCCCAGTTTGGTGTGATTATGTAGTCCTGCTCATTGTAGAGGTTGATAACTACGTTTTCAGGCGATGGTCCGACGCTGTAATTCACTCCCTTGTATCCGAGACCCAAATCTGCCTGCCAGTACTTGTTGAAGTCTTTTGCAGATGGCCCGTGGCCATTGAGAGCCTTGAGGATAGGTAATGCGTCCTCATATGAGATGGGAATGCTGGGAATACTTGGTATGTACGATTCGGTGGGGCCGCGAGGAGCACCAGGCTTAGAAGGGTAGCCAGGAGTAGTTGGGTCCCCCGGCGCAAAGCTCAAGAACTCGGCGCTTCCGCGCTGCACACTGCTGGGTTGACGCGCAGGGCCCTTGGGGTACTTCTTCACGCCCTTCTCTTCGGTGACTTCCCCGTCATCGCCAGGGTCTGAATAGAGGATGACACCAACCGCACCCAGCTCTTGTGCCCGTTTCACCTTGAGACCCCGGAAAATGCCACCGTATCGTGCGATAGCGATCTTGCCCTCCAAGACGACGCCAGCCTTGACGAGATCTTCATAATCTTGATAGGTGCCATAATTGACATAAACAAACTGACCGGTGACGTTGCCACTGGCGGAATAGCCGTGGAAAGTCGGGATACTGGTGTCGAAGCCAGTTGTGGGGTCTTCCGCGAGCACATCCTCTACCAGTGACGCCTCGAATGATACCTTCCATGTCGAGGCGTCACTTGAGCCTGCTTTGTCCAACACTGCGAGGCGGTGGTCGACGGGTCGGTTCAGATAGATGTCATATGTGACAATTGACGAGTCAATGCCCCATTCTGCCCACTTCTCCTTGGTCCAGAGCGCCTGTGACAATGATGAGACACCAGAACCCGCGTAGAATTCTAGAGGAGCGTGGGAGGCTGAACATACCTGCGAATAGTTCTGGCCTGCCAGATGGGCGCCCTCGGTATAGTACTTCTGCCATTCTTCGGCCTTCTCACTGCTTGGCGTTTCCAGCAGGATTGTTTTAAGTTCCTCGTAGCTAAGGTGTCTGTCCTTGCACGAGGGCCATGAGAACTCTGATTGGTGACCATGGCGGCCAATGCCAAAGGAGAAGAGAAATGTGGCAAATAAGGCTATGAGGCTGCAGGATAGGGCGACGGTGCAGAAGCGCCGTACGGTATGGTTAGTATAGCGCTGCCGTGGAGGAGCAGTGGCCACGGTCGAGATGAGAGGCGTGTGCTCGTCCGGCATCTTTTCAGGGTTGACCATAGTATAGCCGGTAGCTTCTTTGCTTGTCAGCCGCATTGTGGGTGGTGCGACAGCCTTCTGCTGTCTCTCGTGGCGCCGAGTTGTTGTTCAAGAGTTGCACGGACGTTGAAGAGCCCCAAGTGCCAAATGGAGCTTGGAAGTTGGATGGGAAAGGACTCACGGTGCAATGGTTGTTGGTATCTGCCCACTTCGAGCACAGGATGATGCGATTAAGCGGCAGTGTCAAAATTGTGGATTCGACAGATAAGGTTATGAAGGAGAACGCCGTTGTCTCACTAACAGAGAGCTCCCCAAAGACTCCGCCGTTGGTCTCGCGAGCTCGATGTCGTTATCACCGCCTTCATTTGACATCATTATCAGAATCCCGGCAACGGCAAGCGGCGGCCGGCAGCGGGCCGCCCAGAGGAGGCTTCTGATTGGGCAAAGACCAGAGCGACTTCGAAACCCTCAAGCTGGCTACATATATAAGGTCAATACAAGTGAGTATCAAATCCACGCCTTGGGTCCGTTTTCCTCATGGTTTAGTGAGCACTTTGTGTTGTGTGGGAGCTGTCACTTGCTGTGCATCACACTGTACGCACGCAGACGATGCAACGAAGGCCATTCGTCTCGCAGACTGTTCCCTGTCCATGGCAGTGGTATCGTGAGGCCTGCTTGATGGGTCCGAAGTTGATGTATTTAAGGCCGGTCTGTCAGCAGACGTGGTGACACCCTAGTAGTGCCAACCACACGTCCACTACGTGCCTGACCAACACCTAACATTCTGCAAGTGTTGTCGCTTGACTCTTTCTCGCTAGCTGCCGTACGCGGTACGCACGGAACATTCACCAGTGGGAGAGTTGGCTCAAGTGCTGCTGGTTACCTTACCTACCTAGTATTTGAAACTGATTAGACTTGATAACTTGCATCTTCACATGCCAGCCATTCAGAGCCAGATACAGGTACCGTTTGCTGCCACCGGGTCGGCAGACACTCACACGCCCAAGGTGCAGAGCTTGTGGCCTGGAAACTTTGATGTGTCTCCGTGGCGTCCTTGGCCACAGTGGCCTGCTTCGCCAATGCCGCCCGGGACGTGGTGCAAGCTGCACAGATGGTGTTGAGCCGCGCGGAGAAGCGACCCAGCCGCTGGAGCCTCACGAGATTCACCGCAACCCGCCGGCGCCGACAACAAGCTTCCCGTGTTCCCTGCGCAGGCCGGATGTGACGACAGACGCAAAGCTTTCCTGGCAACCAAACAGCGATCGCGACGTCATCTTGCTACTCTGTGTAGCCTCGTCACCAAGCCCTTGATGTTTGGGGCTGCCTCGAGGCCGTTGTTTCGAGCATCAATCCAGTGCACAGCGGGGCTCGGGACCCGGGCCTCGCATTCGACAGAGTTGAGATGGTGACCGCGGCTGTCGTCAATTTGCTGCCAAGATGAACGCCCACCAGCACCCGTCTCCGCTGCCTCTGCCCCGCCCCAAAAGGATCCAAGGGTTCACGGGATGGAGCAGAAATCGGCACCTCCAATAAGAACCCACTGTCACAACATTGTGTGCAGCCCTTTCGACATCGGCGCCTTGCCTGCAACGGAAAGGCAGGTCGGGATGCTTGCCAATCATGACCGTTGGAATTGTGGATCAGCAAGGCCTGGCCTGGGGATCGGGATGAGCCCCGCAACCGGCAATAAGCCGGGGCGACGTCATGCACGCTCTGGCTGCCCAAGTACTGTGTAGTGCGCCCGTCAAAGGGCGTCCTGGGGTCACCACTGGTCACCTGGACTAACCCGCATGAAATACAACCACATCGTATTCCTTCGACAACTTTGACATGACCGACAACGGACAACTCGGCCGGTCTAGCGAGCAATACCGCGGTGCAGTACTTCCAAGGTTCATGGCATACCCGCTGTCTCTGTCCCTGTACACCCACAACCGTGACGACAGCTGCAGCCTCTCAGATGACTCTGCGCTGCAACGGTCTCGACCATGCACGAGAGTGGCGTAACCGGGCAGGCTGGGGTGCAGCCCCCGCTGCACACCCTGCATTGAAGCCTTGTGCGCCGCCCGTCTCGGCCACAGCCCGTCAGATGTTGGGTTGAACCGGCGGAGGACCGGCCATGTCTGCGCGCCCTTGTAACACTAGGCAAGGACGGGCTTGCGCATCCTAGGATTTCCTGGTGGGAAATCCCGAGACATCTGAGTGGACATCTCGAACAATCCGCACCATCGTCGACCGCCAAGGTCCCACTTCTTTTGCGGCCCGGTGACTCGCCTTCTGAAAACCCCTTCCTTGTGGGGTGGCGGTCTTTTTTAGTCAAAAGACGGTGCTTTCTTTCCTTGTACATTACCCTGCTGTTCTTCCCATGTTTTTATTTTCTTTCTGTTGCCCAAACTTCAAACATCGCGACGCAGCCCGACATTTCATGGTCTCGACGGCGCCTTGTGCCCCGTACAAACTCGTTATCGGCTACAAGCCAGGGTCCAAGAGCCCGAGAATCCCTCTCTTGTCGACCGTCTCCCGTCTTTCAAGTCGTTTTTAGACAAGATCTACTCGGATCACCATCCTGCAGGACGAAAGTCTCTAGCTACATACACCCCTTCACAATAGACACACTTCCGCTGTGCTCTCCTCCATCGGTGATTCTACAATGTCTCCCAGTGGACCGAAGCTCCCAGTAAAGCAGCTTGCGATTCTGGGTAAGCAGATATAACCTCCAGCCCTCACGTACTTTGGTACACCCGGTCCCGCGCACCCCATGGACCGTGTTCATGTCTGCCTCTGCCTTGCTGCCGTGCCTCAAGCGAAGCCCCGTCATATCAAGCCGGTCCACAATAGCAAGGCGTCCTCGCCAGTAGTTCCCAGTGCCGACAACTTAGTTGTGTGTCGAGTAGGTGCAATGTCTGGGTTGTTTACTCTCGTTGGGGACGGGGCGGCCAGGTGCGGGCTTGTAGGATCTGCCGCATTGTTACGACCTTCTCAGCATCATGCGGGTACTTGACTTGACAACCGGCGCCGACTTGACGTCGGGTATCTTGCAGAGTTGGGCGGCATATCATGCCAGCATTTCCAGGTACTGTCCCTCGTCGTCTCGGTGGCTTGCTAACATTCTCACTCTCAGCCGTCGCCAGGTTCGCAGAGCCGCTTGCTCTAACGTCGGTCTTCCCCTATCTACCAGAGATGATCAAGAGTTTCGGCGTACAGGACAATAATGTCGCAAGATGGGCCGGCCTGGTGGGCTCGACGTTCTCGATATCACAGAGTGCTTTCGCGGTGCCTTGGGGGAGATTGTCAGACAAGATCGGCCGTAAACCGACAATCGTCACAGGTCTAATCTCGACCATGATCTGCTTCATAATATGGGGGACTGCTTCTAGTCTCGCCATGGCCGTCTGTATACGGTTTGTTATGGGTGCCGGTAATGGAAACGGTAAAGTCTGCCCGCTTGAACACTAACTAGGTAAAAAAAACTGTTCTGACTTGTGCCGCAGTTGGTATCATTCGTACCATGGTTGCTGAGATGGTCCCTGAGAAGGAACTACAGCCACGCGCCTTCTCCCTTATGCCTCTCGTCTGGAGCATCGGCTCCGTCTTCGGGCCCTCATTCGGAGGGTTCTTCGCACGACCTGCAGAACAGTATCCGGGGCTCTTCGGCAACAGCTGGCTGTTCAACAAGTACCCGTTCCTCTTGCCCAACCTCGTCGCTTGTGCGTTCTTCTTTGTTTCGGTCGTTGTGGCAATACTTTTTCTCCACGAGACCTTAGAGACGAAAAGACACGAAAAGGACTGGGGCTTGATTCTCGGAGAGAAGATATCGCAGCCCTTCAGGACGAGGCCTCGCAACAAGCATAACCGCCAGCATGGGCGTCACCACCGCCCCTCCTTTGTGGATGCGGAAGCCTCGGCACCTTTGCTGCCAAAGTCAGGCGTCGTTATGAAGAAGACGTCAAAGGCTCCGCCGCCCACGATGAAGGAGATTTTTACTCCCCAGGTTACCATGAACATCCTCGCGTATACAATCCTGGCATTGCACTCCGTGGCCTTCGACCAGGTGCTCCCAGTGTTCCTAAACTACCACCGCCAGGTTCCCGACAGCGAGAACACTCACCTGCCTTTCCACTTCTCAGGCGGGTTTGGGCTCAACTCGAACAAGATTGGCACTATCTTCACTATATACGGACTGGCTTGCGGTGTAATCCAGTTCTTCCTATTTCCGCCGGTGTGCTCGCGCTATGGAGCGCTCAAGTGTTTCAAAGCAGGAACTGTCCTCTTCCCAATCGTCTACGTTCTGGTCCCCTACACGGCGCTCATCCAAGACACACGCATGCAGTTTGCGGCGCTGATGGGGCTGCTACTGCTAAAGGGCTTCGCCGTCATCGTCGGATTCCCCTGCATCACCATCTTGTTGACCAACTCGGCGCCCTCGGTCCGAATTCTGGGCACGCTTAACGGGTTCGCAACGACCTTCTCCGGCCTGGGTCGAGCCGTCGGTCCAACCGTGGCCGGTACCACTTTCAGCTGGGGCGTCAAGCGCGGCTACGTCATCCCTGCCTGGTGGCTTCTTGCTGCTGTTGCTGTACTTCAGGCTATCCCTGCGTGGCTGATCGTCGAGGGCGAGGGCCCCAGCCGCGGGGAGGACACGGATGATGACGATGAAGACTCCGCCCTGCTCGACGATGCCGACGAAAGTGCCATAGAAGAGACAGCGGCCAATCGTGCCATGATCGCCGGCGACGCGGCCGACCTGGTCGGTACCCGCAAGGACGCCGTGATTCCTGACGAAGACGACGACGAGGAATTCCAACCGCTGGCCAGGGTAAGCTCGAGGGCCTCGAAGGGAAGCGCCGGGTACGGGACTATCAAGGGGTCTGCGCGCGGCCCACGGCTTCGAAGGATGTCCGAGACGGGCCAGGACCTGTAATGCAATGAGACCCTGTGGACATTGGAGCACGCAGAGCAACAGTAGGCTGACGGATTGCATTTAACTCACCTGCTTTTCACTGGATGTGTTGGGCTCTTGGTATCACAATGATATGGTGTACGCTATGGTGTTGGGGAATAGAAAATCCGGGATCTTGTTTTCTTTTTGTTAGCGAGCATGGAAGCTTGTAGGAGCATTTCTTATCAGCGCGTCGTTCAAATCAAGGACCATGAAAGCCGTGTATTGCCATCATGCTGTCTTTGAAAATAAATACCCAAGTGTCTCTTGCTTCTGGACTGCATGCGAGAGTGTCCCTTTGAATGCCCAGGTGGGACCAACATGGAATTGATACACACCTATGTAGTATCGTGTCACGGTGACACAATGTCGGTAAAGTACCACCAACATGCCACTATCAATCTAGAGAGATCACAACTAGGCGGAGAATCAGTAGTCAGGTGCGTATTTACTTTCATCTGTCCCCCCCCCTCCACCAAAGAAGAAGAAAAAAAGGCTCCCACCGCCCCCGGCGCCGGAGCCGAGTATCTCCAGAAGGATGCCCGACGAGATGTTGAGGGCATCATCCGCTCGTCCTTGCCCGTCAGAATGGCGTGCCATGCAAACACCTCCCAAAGCGCCCGGCCTTAGTACCACTCCGCCCCTAGGGCCGATCTGGGAGCGGTCACTCGCAATGTCGCCCGGTGTTAGGGGGAAAATGCGTAAGACAGAATCAACAGATTAAGGACGACCAATTTCCCCATGACGACTACAGAAATGCCCGGGGAGCGACACCTGGCTCCTGCTTCTAAGGACGAACTGAGGCCCACACTTGAGTGACACGGCCACTGCTTACTAAACATCGTTATCTCCGTTACCCTCAGAACATGCCGTGCTCACTCAGCTTCCACCATACCGTAATCCCTACTTCTCAAATCAGCCACGCAATCTTGAAACAAACTCCCTCTCTCACTTCCACATGTTATTTTGTCAGAAAGGCGCGCATCGTGCAAAAGTCGCTGGGTGATCATGGCTCTCGCCCTCCTGCCAAGGGACCAGGAGACAGCAATGTACAGCTCGACTGTTTCACGTGCGGCGCAAGCCTGCGCGACATGCAGGAAACAGAAGCGCAAGTGTGACAAGACCCTGCCCTCGTGCTCCAGGTGTTCCTCACTCCAGCGCGCTTGCGACTATTCAGATCCAGCGTCCCCGGCGGTGGCCCCCTCCGCATCCGCAGAGGCCTTTGCGAGCCTTCAGATGAAGCTGGCAGAGATCGAGGCCAGGCTGGACTCGGCCAGGGCTAACCCTCCCCAGAACACAACGAACGCGAACGGCACTCCAGGCTCCAGCACTTACGTCGGCAGCGAGTCCAGCCCAGAGAGTGCGGGTGCTCAACATGGCCCGGGGGCCGTCCGGCCTAGGGGTGAGTTGTGGGTGGATGGCCGAGCATCTTCTGAGAAGACAAAGTTCCCGGCCGTCATTTTCCTTGACAGCGATGTGTACAAGTTGGCAGGGGTTTCAAGACCTAACCCAAACATTGATATTCCAATGGTAAGTAGGCTTTCCTGAAAACACAAATGTCACGATGTAGTTAATGCATTGCAACCAACCCCTGAGTCAAGTGTGCACATGGTGCTCAAGTGACACCTTCCCGCAGCATAGGCTATATGAGGAGGCGACCAAGACGCGAGAATGGTGGGACTCGCCCTCCCCCAGAGCATTCCCAAGGCTTGTCTCCTCGAATCTTCTTTTGTTCTGGTCTCGGCCTAGGCGCATGTTCATAGCTGCCCGACCCGAACAGAAGCATTATGGGTCAAGACAGAGGAACCAAAAGCAGGTGGCTCATTTTGGGAAGCGAGTGATCTGGTTGCACTCAATGCCCATTCATTTCTACAGTCAAGTGGCCCGTTGATGAACATTTAGACTTCGAATAAGGCATCAATGATTCAACCCCTGAATATACGTGATGCTGCTCTTAGATGCTTGGTCCTGTCATGCCATAATCCTGGCTCTCCGCGCTCATGTGCGGCATATGACAAGGTAGACTAATCAGTACTAGGAAGTCCTTGAAATTCTCGCTTCCAGCAATGTTGTAGAGGAGACTGCCACAACCTACTTCAACACAATCCACCGGTGGTTCCCCTTTATTTCCAAAAAACGTATGAGCCTTGGTATCTCACTGTCAGACGGCGGGCCGGACCTCGCGCTTCTGTTCCTCGCCATGAAACTCATCACGACTGTGCCGACACCAGGGATGCGTTCCCCAGCAGACTCACATCTGTACGCCGCGTCTAAGCGCTTCCTAGCCCAGCTCGAATCTGCAGGGACACTATCCATCTTATACCTACAAGCCATGATACTCGTGGCCCTATACGAGTTTGGGCACTCTGTCTACCCGGCAGCATGGATGACCACGGGTAGTTGCGTGCGCTACGCTGCGATGCTGGGCCTGCCGTCCTACCAGGAGTCGAGCACCATCCTCGGTCCGTGTACGACCTGGACCGAGGCCGAGGAACGCCGCAGGGTATGGTGGGCAACGCAAATCATCGATAGAATGATCTCACTGGGCTCCAAGAAGCGTTTCGCTGGCGGTCTCGACTTGCCCGTAGACACGGAAATGCTCCCCGTCGACGACATAGCCTGGGATGCAGGTGATGTAAGTAGCTTCTGCACAATATCTTGAACCCACATCTGCATGGTCTGTGATCCAAAGGAACTTTCGTGCTTTTGGGTCCGAGACGGGCGAGAACCACTCCGTAGCCCTTTCCCTCACCTCTTTATGTGACACTACTGTGTTGTTGATTTTTAGCTGATACTCAACGCTCTAGATGGCCTTTTCGCTCCAGAGATCTGCCGCTAGCACGCCTTTGGAGGACCAAACAGCTAGCCCCTTTGCGCGCCTGGCTCAGGCCTCGATGCTCACGTCGAGGGCCATGGCGCACTGTAAGGGGGCGACGAGGCGATACGTTCACCGCGGGGCTAGCGATCCGAGCCGGGGTTCGGACGAGAAGAACAAGGACACCTTCGGCGTCAAGGAGGTCATGGAAATAATACGAGACCTGCACACACTCAACCGCGCCATCGAGACGGGAATAGAGAGCGCCGGTGGCGTGGGTAGTGACGCGTTCTTCGCGTTGAGCCCGTCACGGTGCCTCGTTTGGAGCACGATCATCATGGTTATGGACCTGTACAGTTGCCCTGAGCACGTAAGCAGCTCCTTGATACAATCCCTTACCCCTTTAAGAACAAACATACCCCGTTCTCAGTCTTTACAACGAAGACTTCAAGGGCTACATGTTTTGAAGACAGGCTATAGCCACCTTGTGACCTAGCTTTTGCTTTATTGGCATTAAGCTACCCCTCAAATTTTTTGACCGCTGACTCTCAATGCTGTAGATGCGACCTGGTGCTGGGATCAGTAGCGAGGACGGGCGGACGGAGGAGGAACTAAATATGCAGGTTGAGGCGATCGGGGGCCTGACAACGACGAGTGAGAGGATTAATATGTTTGCGGGTGAGCTGCTGAGCATGTCCCACAGCCCCGTAGCGTCTCAGGACGTGAGCATGGCCGGCGTGGACGGCGGCGGCGGCGAGGTGGCTGACAGGATGAGTCCATTATGCTTCGACGCCCTTTATTGCGCCCTGGCTACCTTTCACTGGCAATGGAAGGAAAATGGTCTGCTGGAGATGAGGCAAGGAATGGAGCAGACAAGGGCTGCGCTGGTCAGAATGACGCCGAGGTGGAGGCTTGCCGGAGAGTATCTGGAAATGGAGAGGCACCACGATGTGACGGGGATAATCACTGACAGGGCAAGTGAATCGTGACACCTGACCATGAAAAATGGGCCAGAAAAATTCATGATATAGACGAGGTATGTATGGCTTTGTCATGAGCTCCAGTGCAACTGCGCATGGCATGATCCGATAAGATCGAGTCCTGATGCTTGCCCACGTACCCCTAAGGTGGATTTGAGTTCCCATAGCATTCGTGATCGTCTAGATGCTTATATACAGCTGCAATCAAGCGTGATACTCATTACCTCTGCGCCTGTGTCATAGCCAGCCAGCAATCTAGAACTTGTAGACCTGGTCCTTGCTGTACCCGAGCTCCGCCAGAACGCCCGTCAGCTCGCCCTGGTCCTTGGGGCTCACCTTAGGCCCCGAGATGGCCTTGTACAGGCCAGGAGGCCCACAAACGAAGATCTTGACGTTACCATCCTTGGGTCCTGGCAGGACCGTTTTGAGCAGCTCCTTGGTTATAAAACCCTTGCCGCCGGTCCACTCCTTGGGGGGCTGGTCCAGAAGATAGAATGCGCGGAAGCGCTGGGGGTATGTGTTCTCGAGCTCCTGGAACTCCTTCTTCAGCAGGATGTCGTCCTCGCTAACGTTTCCGAAAACGAGAGTGACCTTGGTCTTATCGTTGGGGTTGTTGAAGATGGCGCGACAAAGCTGGTACATTGGAGTGACCCCAGTGCCACCGGCGACTAGGGCGATGTGCTCATGCTTGTTCTCGGCCCATGAATACTTGGGCAAGGGGCCCTTGAAGTCGAGACGTTGACCGGGAACCATATCGTGCAGGTGGGTAGACATTGGGCCGTTAGGGTACTTCTTGACAATGAGCTCCATGTAGCCCTTGGCATCTAGGCGTGCGACCGGTCTTAGCATATGGAGGAGTCACGCAAATGGTCCAGAGGTGCGAGTGATACTAACCCTCATCAGAAGTAGGCGTGTACGGCCTCAACACAGGCTTCGCGTCGCCGTCGGGCTTGAACTTGGTCAGGATAGCGCTGGCGACTTCCAAGCCGGAGACCATGTCGTCCTCGGGCAACTTGAAGCGGAACTTCTTGGTGTTGTGGTTCACAATCTCGACGTCGTCCAGCTTGAGGGAGATGAAACCCTGGTCTCCTCCCGTCAGGGCCTTCTTGGGCTCACCACCGGGGAGGGCCCCCTTGACCTTGGCCTCAGCCTTTTGCGCTGCGCCGGGGTTCTGTGTGAAGTAGTAATAGCCGCCGGCGGCGACTGCGCCACCACCGAGGAAGTACAGCAGCGTGTTGTTGCTCCCACCGGAGGAAGCGGAGGGCTTGTCGGCATAACGGCGGATTTGCTGGCACAGGTTGGAGTCAGTGACGGGCTGGCGTCGACATACAGGAGCAGGCTGGTGAGCGGGCTTACGTGCTTCATAGGCTGAGCCGACTGGCACGCCCGGAATGCTGATCGCGCAAACATTTTGTAGTAGAAGTTGATGACGATTGAAGAGGCGTCAAAGGCCAGACCTGAGAAGGATGGTGTCGATTGTCTCCTCAAACAGCGACAGAAACGTCAATAGAGCCGAGAGTCTGGAGAATGCGAGACCCGAATCAGTGGACAGTTTGGGGGAGAAGCTATGGGAGCTCTGCCGCTGAGCTCGGAATTGCGGACTACCTTCGGACCCTCCAAAAAGGTGCCCTTACAAATACACCCGCCATGACGTAGACAATACAA
>JUJX01000019.1:113354-175751 GCA_000800745.1 Diaporthe longicolla | reverse complement strand
GGGGGGGGGTTCGATGGGATTTGGTTTCTTGGACTGACCACCCGTCATTGTCTGTCTTGGACTCGCAGGACTCGAGGACACCGCACTGCCTCCCAGTCCGCCCAATCTGGCAGTCAGAAGCACTCGTCACGGAACATGAGCGAGCCGTGGTGGGGTGGCTGTCACCACACTCAGGCCACTCCATTCCAGCTCGAAGCTGCTGCATCTCACAACTTGTGACCTTGATCTCCATTGCAGGGCCTGCATTCCCTGGCTGCCTGCGCTGCAATCGTAGTGGATAATGTTGAACCATGCGGGTTTCCCAGGCCCACAAGCCAACTATCCTCGGCGCATTATTAGTAGATGGGCACACTGACCACACTGGAGTTCATGCCTCGAGTTTCTCAACCGGCGTAGGCCTGGCCTGTCTGCCGGAAAGCTATACAACAGGCCTGTTCCGCCCAGCACCACCGTGCTCCCACGATCGTGCAGCAAAAGAAACAGACGTGTACTAGAATGCGTCACCGCCGCGAAGGTCCTCTTCCTCTCCGTCGTCGTCGTCCTCGGCGTCAGCCTCTCTGGGCGTGTTTCTGGACGTCAGGGGACCCGCAGAACAACAAACGACATTGATCGAGATCCTGCGGATCGTCCGATGCCTTGGTCCCTGTATTGCGGATCTCGGCCGAGATATCATGACTCTTGCCGAGCCCCCTTCTGCAGCCGTGGTCAGGTGGACAGGTGCAGGAGAAGCCGTGGCTGTCGGCGCGCTCTCCAAGCTGACGGGCAGTCTTGCCCCTAGGAGCACATTTTGAAGCCCCCGTGCAGCCTGCTGGAGTCCGGGGGCCGTAGGCTTTTCGCCACACCTACTAGCTTTCAAGTGTTGCTGGTCAAGTCACTTCACGAGCTTGGCAGCAGTATCAAGAAGTTTCGTTCCGTCAGTTGCGTGTAGTAGAACAACTTGGATAGCCCTACAGTGTTTTTGGCCCGGGTCAGATTGTTTCACTCATATACATACACACACAAACAAACAAACACAAACGCAAACACACAAGGGCACCGTGTCTGGGGAACTACTCATACTACTGAGTATATCTATCCGCCATCTGGTGTGTTCTCAGATTCACTCTGCAGAGGAATCTTAAAACAACCTGAGGCTCACAAGGCTGATGGGCAGTTTCTATTTTAAGAACCCACCCCTGCTTAACTCATCTTGTTTCAGGTCGACGTTCCCATCTCTTTCCGTCGCTTGCAAGACTGACTGCCAGACCGGCAAGCCCTTTCGCTGGCACCAATCACACGCGGGGATCGAACTGAGTGGCAAGCAGTCGCCCCGCCCCACTCCAAGCCCCTCCGCACATCTTGTTCGTCAACCAAGCTCTTTCTGCCAATAACCTCAGCTTTTCGGGCCCCCTCGAAGCGACGGAAACCCGCGACGTTGACCTCAAGGAGCGGCCGTGGTCTCCCCAGCCAAAAACCACGGATGAAGTGAGAGGTCCCGAGGCGTTGCCCGTCTTGTGACGGGGTGTAAATCTCATCAAAGCCATCTCATCAAAGCCCAGCCACGTCGCGACTGGCTTCTGTGCCAAAGCACCGCAGGATCTGGGTAAGTTGCCGCTTCTTCCCTAACCCCCCACCGTTACATGATGAAATTCATTATTGGAGCTGTCTGAACCCCTTTGATGACTCCCTTTATACCGTATACGCTTTTATTTCTGATCGTGCCACGCCTACAACCGGCCTCCACCACCGCTACTCGACTCGCTGTCATGATGCCGGCTAACACTCGTGGCCAGCAGGATCCGCCGGAACCATCCCTCGTTGAGAAGAACCATGGCGGCCGCAGAAGCGAACAACGGGGCCGTGGCTGCCCCCGGGGCTCAGAATGGCGCAAGCGAGGAGTCAGAAAGCTACAAGCTGCGGTTCTGCACGGTGTGCGCAAGTAATCAGAACAGGTACGGCCCTTCTCGTCTTCCCACATTCTGTGGCTGGCCCGTCCTATCTAACATGGTCACCAAGATCCATGGAAGGCCACCTTCGCCTCGCCGAGGCCGGCTATCCCGTCATATCCTTCGGGACCGGCTCGCTCGTTCGTCTACCCGGCCCTACCATCACTCAGCCCAACGTCTACCAGTTCAACAAGACCTCCTACGACAGCATGTACAAGGAGCTCGAGGGAAAGGACCCGCGCCTATACCGAGCCAATGGCCTGCTGAACATGCTGGGCCGGAATCGAGGCATCAAATGGGGGCCGGAGAGGTGGCAAGACTGGCAGGTCGGGCACCCGCGCCACGGCCGTGAGCAAGACCAAGGCCGCGAGGGCACCGAGATGGGGCTGGTCGACATTGTTATCACCTGCGAGGAGAGGTGCTGGGATAACGTGGTCGACGACCTACTTGCCAGGGGCTCACCGCTCAATCGGCCGGTCCATGTCATCAATATTGACATCAAGGACAATCACGAGGAGGCATCGGTCGGGGGCCGAGGCATGGTCGACCTGGCCAACTCGTTGAACAAGGCCGCGCAGGAGGAGCGCGAGGCTGTCGGCGCGGCGGCCTTTGACGGGGCAAGTGCGGCGGCACGGTCGGGATTCGACGAGCGGGTCCCCGACATCCTGGCAGAGTGGCAGGAGCGTTGGCCTAATCTTCCTGCTACGTGGACGCTATCTTGGTTTTGAGGAATGTTTGCAATCCGTTTGATCAATGGCGGATGCTACCGCAAAACCGAAGTGTAATTGTGGCCAATCACCCCAGGGCCAGCAGGGCTGGGTATATGTTTCTCCTTGGTAGTAGCTCCGGTCAAGCTCAAGAGGAGCGGACCTGGAGTTGCATTGCGTTTCATGGAGGTCGGCAAGGGACAAAGAGCCCCAGGCGTTCCGTTGCGCCCCCCGGGGGGGGGTGGGGGGTTGGCGGAGAGATGCACAAGGCTTCTTGGACATAGCCGTTGCCTGCCATCGGTGACTGATCGAAGCAATTGATGATACCCAATCTATTATTTACTCTCGGAAGCTCAAAGTCCGGAATCGTCCGGTCGTGTTCGTGACAAGGGGAACTCGGGCAGAGTTGGTGGAGAGAAGGAGGGTGTTACCGTCTGAGCGGTACTGTGGTACGTATGTTGACTGGGCATTCTACGACGCTGCGGCCTGACTCGAATTATCGAAGCTTCTGTCCGCTGCCGAAGGGACCACGTTTTCTCATGCCGCAGCCCGGGGTGGGAAGGGGGACAAGAATGGGAAAAGCTGGGATGAAGTTTAGCAATGCGACATGCACTTTTCAGACCCCGGAACCTTGGGGCCAATCGCCGTCGCGAAGTTCAACGACCACCGGGCCCTGAAATTGAGCTTGAGGGCTGAGTCGGCAGGGGTCCAACGAACGGGGCCGCAGGGAGACAGAGAAAAGGCTGCACAGCCTCACGACGCCCGAGATTGCAATCTGCCTCTTGATTGACACGACACGATGCCTTGCAGACCATGTCCTCCTACGCAGCAACGGCAGCAAATGCCGCTTTTCCAAGGTCCAGGGCCCACAGAGGCCCGGTCCGAATGTCAGCTCCGGGACTCAGCCGATCTCCGTTGACGACCGTCGCGTTGCCAGAGGAAACCAAAATGTTGATCAAACCCGTGAGCTTGATTCAGGACGTCGAGGCTGCATTGGCGTTGCGGGTTGAACAGGCACGGTTGTGGGCGCAGCTGCTGAATTTCCTGGGGTACAAATTAGCAGAGTGGATAACAAATGGGATTGGCGGACGTCGAGCCCCAAGTCCAAGTTCCGAGGCCCAAAAACCTTGTCACTGCCCAGGTGCTTCTGCTGTGGTACACTATGTCTATCTAATGCCGCGCACCCAGGCAATGAGCCGCCTGCTCCCGCCATGCCAGCTGCATGCTCGACTACAAACGAATGCCCTGTGAGAAGAAGCTGTGTGCGCGTGTCTGTGGTCCAGTGCTGGCTCCATGAGCAGCACATGGAGACCAACACAAGCATCACCACTGGGCTGCCGGCTCCCAGTCGAGCAGTGAATCCATTTCCTTGGCCCCTGTCCTTCCTCACGGTCGAGACCGATGGATCGGCAGGCACAGATCCAGAAGCCGCGCATACTATATTCACACGGTATTGTGCGGACACAGGCACGCAGAGGCGGACGCAGACGCAGACGCAGACGCAGACGTAGCAACGCAGGCCGGGCATTATAATCTCACCGCCCACTGAGCTCGTGACGCCGAGTCCGCCCTCGGGTGCATTGTCCTCAGCTGAGGCCAGTGACGGCCTCTTTCACTGGAAAGTCCCGTGCCCGTGCAAGACTGACAACCACATCGGCTGGCCTGATCGGTATCAAAGGGCGATTCTGGCCTGGGTGGTAGTGTGTGTCTGTACTCTGGTATGTACCCGGGCAGGCGGTCGCACGGCGCGTCGACGGCCTGATGGTGCCCCACGCCTTTTGTCAGTCCCGGGTTCAATGTAGTAGTGGGTCAGGGGGTGGATCAGGGGGGTGCATGGTATGCTGGAGATTGGGGACGTCCAGCAGACGGCTCATGATTGGTGGGTGGGGCCCCTGTCGCTGGGGAAGGCGCCGGGAAAGGCCTCCTTCCCACCGTCGCTTCCATGCGTCCAGGCCGCCGCCGCCAACTTCTGGCAGGGCCTCCTTTATTCCACGTTATAAGCATGTCTGGGCACTGCCAAGCAGCCGTCCCTGGGGAGAAATTGCTTGAACTGGAGGGCACTGGCGGGCACTGGCGGGCTGGCTGGCTGGCCGCAGGCGCAGCGATCGATGCCATGGAATTACCCCCATGACGTTCATTCTAGCAGCGGCACATGCCTGGGTCCCTGGGTCTCTGGGTCCCTGGGTCCCTAGGTAGTAGTGGTGTACGTTCATTCAGATTGGGGCCTAGGATTCGCTGCTAATCAAATGAAATCCGACGTTGCCAGGCACAATCGGGTCTAGCCAGGGGGGTCGCAAGCAGCCATCATGGCCAAAGAGGGAGGAGGGACACAGACCAGACAGAGAAGCCCTGGCCTGTCATCTAGAAGCACTCATCAAGCAACCAACTCCCCATCTCCGTCTGGCTGCATCTGAGGTTGTTTTTTTTATTGCGGAAACTCCTGCAAGTCCGTCCTTGTCCTTGTCGATCCTCAAGTCATTCGGTCCGGGCCTGGGGGATACCTTTTTTTTTTTCTTTTCCCTTTCTGCTTTCTTCAGACTCTTCTCGACGCTCCTTTTGCCCCCCTCCCCTTCTTTGTTCATGCCTTGTACGCATAGGTAGTAGCTGATGCTTGTGGAATATCACTCGACCGCTCACTCGCTTAAACCCAACCCCGGCCACTTCTCCTTTGCTGTACTCGGTGCCGCGATTGTGCTCTGCTCGTCCCTTAGCACGAGCTCCCGAGACAGGCCACGCCCTCGCCCTCGCCCACGCACACGAGCCGCCGCGCCTGCTTCGTCTCTTTTCGAGCTCGAGCTCGAGCTCGACATCGACTCCTCCTAGACGCGACTTCGCCAGTCGCCAATCGCCGTCGCCTGCCGCCAGTCCGATTCGACTTAGATCGAGTCAAGCAGATGCATATGACAGTGCAAAGCCTATTCCCACTTGCCCGCCTAGTCATAATAATTCGAATCCATACCGACTTTCGATAAGCCCCCTTAAGCACCCCGACATCTTGCCTACGAACTTGCCTTCACAACGACCTGGGCCCCACACTGCAACCGATTCGCTTCTGGCAGCAACTTCGTCGCCGCCGCTGCCGCCTGCATCTTTCACGAGCTCCGAAGCCAGCGACCCGCCGCCCGCGAGGATTCGAGCGCAGTCAAATCATCCGATATCCATTGTGCGCCCCGACGGCCAGGGGAACTCCGCCCACACCAGAGTGCACCTGGATTTGTCGTGTCAGTGTGGTTTCTCCCACGGGGAAACCTACGGCCAAGCATCCAAAAGTTGGCACGCCAGGAGCGGATGTTGTTTTGGTCGCTCAACCTCGACTCAGTCAACACCTGGCCTCGCTTCAGCCCTATTTAACCTTTACGCCCGCACATCCAGCCCCGTCTTGCATTGCCGAACTTTGTCACAGCGGCGAAACGGCGGCTCTTTTTTTGACTTTTGGGTCGACAAAGTCCCCCACACACCTCATCCAGTATCGCACCATCAGGCCAAGACGAACGAGGCTGCTAGGACGGCCAACTTAAAATCCCCCGTGATCGCCTTTAACCCCGAGCGGGCACAGACGACGGTCAACTGTCTTACCGCCCGGCCACGCCTTGGGCTGCAGCCACCAACCCCATCCCTCCCGCTCCGAGACACTCTCCCTAATCTGGGGCTTTGCATCCTTGCCCGGCCGAGTTGACGTTTCGGATTCCTGCTTAAACAGTCACCCAGCCCCAGCTGCCTGCCCACTTTTGCGACGCGGGCAACGGGGTGAATCGGGAGCGCGGCTTCGTACCGCATTCTGCATTCCTACACCGCACTATACACCACAGCTGACGGCAACGGCGACCATCGCCGTCTGCGAACGTGCAGCGCAAGTGGCCTTCCTCCACTTCCCAAAACACCGTCAACCTCGTAGTGTTTGCAATCACTTTGGCCGCAGGGGACTGAACCACCCGGCACATCCACTTCGGCCGGCCTGAGACCTCGAGACCAGCCTCATCCGACCGAGCCACCTGACGAACTATGCTTGCTGCTCGCGCCAACCCCCCATTATCCCCGGTGTCTACAGCAGGTACAATTTGGCCGACTGGTACAGAAATGAATAACGATGGTCCTTACCCAAATGCACCTCGAGGTCCCAATCCACTCCTAGAACAGGGCCAACTAGCATCACCACCATATTCCGGAGGAGGAGGACCAAACGGCCCAATGAACGGTGGTTTCCCACCAGGTCCAAGGAGTGCCGGCGGGCCCTCGCCGCCACCTTCTGTCGGTCGGTCGAGCACAGCAACTGATCTCTACGCGAGAAGCGAAAGCGGCCGCAGCGGGCGGGAGGTAAATGTGGAGGCAGTATTAGGGGAACACTATGTGGCACTGAAGCGCTATCTGTCGCAGACGTCGCGCGACGGCAAGCCAAATCCTCCTGCGAATAAGGCTCGCGACAAGCTGCAGCGGCTTACCGGTGTTCAATTTCTCGAACTCAGTACTGATGTGTTCGATGAGTTGCTGCGACGGCAGGCCTTCAGCCGACGGCCTCCAAATGCACCGCCCAATGTCGGCCCGCCACCCTATCTGATCCCGGAGGACACCTTCCACCCGAAGCGAAACCAGGCCCGGCAGAAGCTCTCCTCCCTCGGCCCTCCTCGCTTCCGCGATCTCGCCACAGATGTCTTCTGCGAACTGGAGCGAAGATACCCGCGCTTTGTGGCCGGCGACATCCCGCGATTGTCGAGTCCAGTTTCGACGAGAGCTCCTAGTAGAGCTGGGACTCCGATGGGCGGGTATCCCCCACGCGGCATGGGTAGAAGACAGCCCAGCAATGCTAGTTCCATACGCGGAGCTGGATCCATCGTCGATGGATACGACATCCCCCCTTCCCCCGGCATGCCACCTAATGGCTACGATCGCCCAACTCCGAAACAGTTTCAGAGCAATACGATAATACCGAACAAGAGCACCATGCTCGAGGAGGACGATGAAGGACCCGAAGACGATCAAGCACAGGACGCTTACGCACTCGGTGGAAGAGACCAGAGCGATGTTCCGTCAGAAGTAAGCAAAAGTCGTGCGTCAGCTCTCATGAGTGAATCTAACCAGAAGCGACAGAATGACAAACGAATCATGGACGACTACGAGATACAATTACGAGAGCTACGTGAAAAGCTGGATAGCATGGAAGACCAGTTGAGAAAGAAAGATGACGAGATGAACGAGGTACTTGACGGCGAGCGGTCGAGATCCACTGCGGCTAATGCTGAGAAAACGGAGCTGTCGAACATGCGTTTAGGATTGGAGAGCCAGCTCGCAGACGCCCAGAACTTGAACGACTCCCTAAAGGAGCAGATCGATCGTCTCAGGGAAGAGCATTCCAACGAGACCCGACAACTTCGCGACGAAATCGAGGAGGCCCGATCGTCCGTCTCAGAGGTGGGTTCTGGTCGGAACGATTCCGAGCTGGTGCGAGAGAATGAAGAGTTGCGAGCAGCGCTTGAGGAGCAACGACAAACGACCATGCAAGTCAGACGGGAAGCTCAGGAGTTCCTGCGGGAGATGAAGATGCTGTCTGCGCAGAGCGGCTCTTCTTGGGCCAAGCAAGGTGAACTCGAGAAGACGATCGAGACCCTGGAGCTGGAGGTCAAGGACTGGCGCAACCGTTACGCCAGGGCGAGGACTCAGTTGCGCAGCATGCGATCTTCGTCCATGAGCATGTCTGTCGATCAAGACGCTGGCCGATACATCCGTGAAAAGGGCTTTACCGATGACTCAGGACTTGTTAAGGACGTCCACGTCACCAAGTTCCAGGTTGCCATTGACGAGTTGCTTAGGCGTGCCCGTGTGGAAGAGCCGGATAAGGTTATTGATTCCATGAAATCCGTTGTTATGAGCGTTCGGCGCATCACTAAGGATATCGACGCCTCGCCGTCAAACAACGACCAATCGCAACAACAGCGGAAGCAGCTCAAGAGCCGCGTGTCTTCGATGGCGAACAACTTAATTACTGCTGCCAAGACTTTTGCGACGTCAGCTGGCATGTCACCGATATCCGTACTTGACGCCGCGGCTTCAAACCTTGTTGGCGCGATAGTCGACCTACTGCGCGCTGTCAAGATTCGGATTACTCCCGACGGAGAGCTCGAGGAGGAGGATGATGGCACAGCGACTCCGGTGGGCTCTGTTGGCGTCTTCTCGCCTCGAACGGCCAAGTCACAATCCATCCAGAGCGCCTACCAGCAAGATCCCTACCCACAAGACTTGCCCCCTCCACCTCCTTTCCAGGGCCTCGGGAGGAGATCCAGCATGGACTCATCTGCGTACAGCCCAGTGAACTCTCCGCGCGAATCGGTCGAAACGTACAACAAGTCGAGTGGGAATGGGTTTCCGCCCGCGTCGAACGGGTACGGAATGCGCCGGGTTGACTCCAGGACGGAAGATCTGAAGGTGAGCCCACCATCCCATCTCCGCCGACCATTCTGCCTCGCTGACAAGGTTGAAATAGGTGTATCTTGATGATCAGACTGCCATCTTGGTGCAGACCATCCAAAGCCTCGTCGGCTTGATCCGAGGCGCCGCTGACATTAGCCGAATTGAACCCTTGATCCGCTCCATTGTTGAGACTGTGGGCAAGGTCATCTCCGAGACTGAGGCATCTGGCAACGGCGACATGATCGGACGTCTCGCCGACTCCCAGCAGCGTCTGATGGAGGCTGGCGAGCGCGGCCAGGACCTGGCTGCTGATGGCAAGGACGAGCGCGACCGTGAGTGGCGCATGTGGACACAGACGCTACCGCCCATCGCGTTTGAGATCGCCCGCGAGACCAAGGAGCTTGTCCAACGTATCAGCCAGTTGGGTTCGGCAGACGAAGACTTCTCTTAGTATTGGAACTGCGATGTTTAGTGAAACAGCGTTAGCTGCGATGGCTACTGGGCCCATGTTGCCCATCTTCATCACTTGAGCCATGAAGCTCAACGTCAGCATGTTTTGTGCGCTTTGATACCCGGCTCTCCATTTCCTCGCTCCTGCTTTCAACTGAGCTTTCCACCACCATGAGTATCTCCGCTCGTGGCCTGGCCACACCGGAGGAGTGTGAGGCTTTCAGTTAATAACTTTACTGTTTTCATTATGATGTGGCACGGCTGCGGCGTTCTCTCTGCCAGAATACGCTCTGGCACCTTCAGGACGCTTTGTTCTTCAGGAACGGTTCCTATGAGCTCACGGAACATTGTACTACCTGACACTGGATCACTGTACATATATATGCCACCACGGGAAAACGGGGGAGATGGTTTATAGATGGGCATGTAAATACGTATTTTCTTTTTCTACTAAAGGCAGATCCGGATGTTGATCGGTCGAAGAGGACAACGGATGCAAGACGAAGAGGAAATGCAGCTGATTGTTCGTAGTTGTCTTCCGCAGGCAATATTAAGAAGCTTTTACCTCGCATTCTCTAGGCAATATGCCAGTGATGTTTGATCAGTGGATGGCTGGTGGGTGCTCCGACGTCAGGGGTAGCTCTCAGGAGTTACCAGCACGGCCAAGAACATCAGACAGGTAGGTGATTAGATACTATAAGATGATATAGACCCCCAATCCAGTCTCTCGCACTGGAGGAAAAGCTGCGTGGATAAGGGGCCCCGCTCGACCTTGAAGCGCAAACAAAACTGCCGAGGGAGGCGTACTAAGATCAGCATCAGGCTTGGGCATTCGCTTCAACTCTGCCCCATCTCAGCGCTAGCCAGAGAGATGGCCTGAGACATGGTACCGGCCCAGCCTCTCATCCTCAAGCGGACATGATACAAACTCACGTGCTTCGTCTCTATTGAGAGAGGTATGAGCTGCCGGCACACATGAAAAAAAGAGATCAGAGATTCGCATCCGCAAAAACAGAGGATACACCCGAGCCCCACAGCTAACATCCTAGGTTCAGTGTTAACCTTAGTCCTTTGATTTCCGAGTTGTCCTGGGGCCTCTCTAGCTTATATTAGCTATGATTACTTAGTTTGGATGTATCCTCTGCTGTTTCAGGTGCGGGCCTCCGTGTCTATATGTACACTTATATATATAAAGGAAGGAGGAAGGAGAAAATGCCGAGATAGAAACCGACATTACTAAAGTTGCTGATTGGCATATTTGCAGATACCTCCACATGTTCGAGCACTATTGCTGACCTAGGCTTTTTTGTCTCCTGTCATCTTGTCTGAACAAGCCCTGTACGCATTAGGAACACCTTGAATGCCAGGTGTACAAAGTCGAGGAGGCTAACGGGATGGCTTCTTAAACAATGGTCCTTCCTAGATATTTATTATAGCGTCCAATAGTCGGCCATAGGTACCGAGCAATTTGGGCTGTGTCGGTAACGAGCCGTGGCGTCCGGGCCAAAAAAGGGGCAAGTTCAACTCGAGGTGTGACTACTTCATTCGAATTCCAGTGCAAGTGTCTGTGGCTTTTTCTGTCAAGTCAGTCCAGGTGGCGGCTGAAGGGCATGCCTGCATGATCGAGTCTCACAAGGTGCAGGAAAGAGGTCTGAACTTTGAAGCTTGGTGAACCAGACAAGCGCGTCGGACCAATCGATCTCTTTTCTCGTGATTTCTCAAGACGCACTCCTGCTCGTTATTTTTAAAATCACCTAGAGGTGTACGCAGGGAGGCCGCATTCCCAGAGCGGGCGCAGGACGGCAGGGGCTTTCCAGCTCCCAATAGAAAAGAGGCTATTCAGACCATTCAACCCAACATGAATCCTGTCGTGGACCGTGCTGAGGATCCCTGAATTTTGTCGCTTGAAGAAGATATAAGAACCAGGCCTTCGGCACGCCGTACATCGGAGCTCACTTTCAGCCGCACCCACCCTGCCGTGCGGGCTTCGCTGTCCGGGCGAATCAGCGCGAAACATCATTCAGCCTCGAGGCGATGAACACGGTGTGATATGACAGGTTCTTTTGAGGGCCAATCTGGCAGGACGGACGCTGCCTTGCTGTTCAAGTTGTCTGGTAGGCTGTGGCGCCAGCGGCGCTGTCTCAGCCCGGCCACACGGGTCTCTTACCAATGGTTGAGCCACCGCGCAAATTGCCAGAAAGGGTCTGTGGGATCCCAATACAAGCCTCTCATCTGAATGTGGTCTAGGCTATCCAATGATTCAAGCTGGGGCTCACAGGCGCATGGGAATCTGGCGCAGGGTCCCATGACGTGATGCTGTAGAGGGTGGAAAAGCCGCAGGCGAGGATAATATATACCAAGGGATGTGTTCCCCATGCCACCTCGAGCACAGAACCCGCGTCTATTTCTGATCTTCTCTACGTCGAGAATTCTTGCATCGAACAATCGGACCTGTAACAACAGTCTACCTGCTTGTGGGCTATCGCTCATCGCCCGAGTTCACTCAAGAACATATTTGAGACACAGGCATCCTCAGTCTTGTCGGTTCGTTCCGCCTCCTCGTTGCCTCAAGAAATCGATTACGATGAACAACAATAAATACTCCCCTCACCGCCCTGCGGGTCGCCAGCACGTACCCAATTACCCTAAAGGTTTCATCGCCTTGCGCTTCGTCCAGCTCCTCCTGGCCGTAGTCGTCCTGGGCCTCTGCGCATATTCTCTCATCTATTACAGCGCTGCCGGCATTGCCTTGAGTTTGTTCACTGTGGGTTCTACCGCCACTACGGCCAATAGCACTATACGGAGCTGACCTTGTCGTGAAACAGGCCGTTGCCACTCTCATAGTCACAGTCTACTCTATTATTGCAAAGTTTGGCCCAGCTGTTGTTTGTAAGTTGATACTTTGACATCTCAGGCTCTCCGCCACACCACTTATTCCTATCCCTTGTGCCAACTACTAATCTCTCCGTCCGAGTCTGTAGATAATTACTGGGCAATCTTGGCCTTGGACATTTTCGCCATGATCTTCTGGATTGCCTCCTTCGCCCTCCTGGCTTCCCAGGTAGCAGGTTTCATTGCTGGAGGAAACACTGCATGCGTTTATGATTATTATGGTACTTCTTGCACAACGTATGAGCTCAGTGGAATCGACATGATGGTTGCGGGATGTCTTGCTGCCGCGGCTGGGGTAGGCGGAATCGAGTTGTGAGTGCTGCCTCCCCCCCTTCCTACAAGTCATCCTTCTTGAGAACCCACAAGCTCATATCTGAGGCAAGCATCCTCTTCATCGTTTCCCTGTCCATGCACTCGGTCATGATGCACCGACATCGCTCAGCCGGTCTTCATAACAGACCAATCTCTGCCCAGTTCGGCGAGGAGTCTGGTTTCCCAACAGCCGGTCCTGCCCGCGGCGAGAAGCCGCAGCCATTGCACAACGTCTCCCCTCACCTGCAGTATGCCAGCTCACACCCGACGGCTGTTGCCACACCAAGTCCGGTGCAGGGCCAGCAGATTTACCAGCCGCCGCCAGCCCACACCCCAGCTCCCGTTGTTCAGCCTACCTCTTACCATCCTCAGCAGCAGCAGGGCACGATCTACCAGCAGCCCGCAGTGGGACAGGTTGCAGCCCCCCAAATTGGCAGTCACGAGGCCCATGGCCAACCTATTGGTCAGCAGCAGCAGTATCATCCGGCGATCAACCCGAGTTAAGGGAGAAGTCTGTGGAGTTCTTACATGTCATGGCATGAATATGAGGAAGATCGATGTGGGTTGTTGGAATGAGACTGCGAAGGAGATCGTGCGCAAATCAGAATATCACACTGAAAATATTGAAGGTTGTCACGGATTATAATCATGGCTGATTTTGAGTGTCGTTAAAGCTATGAGAAAGAATGGTTGTGGCTATGTTTGAAGACAACTTTCTACAATGCATGTTGTCCTCTTCAATACTGCCCAGGCGGGTGAAATAGATTGTTATGAGCACGGTTATGTCACTTGACGAGGTGGCATACTAGAAGACGCGGGAACACTGTTACTGTGTTAGTACAAGAAGACGATGTTAATTCAAGTGTCAACATGTAATTGCATGTATACTTATATTTGTGGGGTTTTCCGAGTCCCCGAGGGTTGCCCACTAACTGGAAATATCATGACACATCAAATGATACCACGGTTATGATATATGCTCGGAGAGGCAAATATCTTGATGGATCATTGTCAGTATTCCAGCCTGGCAATTGCGTCGCGTCAGTCTGTCCTCAAGGCTCATCCCCGCTGCGTACGCAAAAGAAAAGGTGTTAAAAACCGAAGCACATGCACATTCTTTGTGATTCCATTTCCGCAAGCCAGAACACCAAGTGGCGTGGTCTGATTTTAAAGACATCGGTACTTGACGATGCGGGTTTCATAGTAGTTGTCGACCTGAAACAGACCGGCCGATTGAAAAAGTTTGATTTGACCCTCTTTTGGACCCCGAGCAGCATCTTTGTTATGGTCGTTCGCCGATATACTCTGTAGCTTGTTTCTGAGGCAGTGGGTAGTTCTGTCTTTGGATTTTATTCCCATGTCCCTGGGCTCCACTTCCTCGCCCACAGACCTTATAATCCTAGGCCAGGGCAAAAAGTACCTTCGGCTTTGAGGCCATCCTAGTCCGTACCCACCACGTTCCACTCACCAATGGTTAAGGTTGACGATCACCAATGGCCCAAGGGCAAGTACTGGGAAATGACCTATTCCAGCCTTGTGCGTCACCTCAGAATAGGCCTCCATCCTTTTCTCCCAACGTACCCAGTTACACCTTCGTCCCTCAAGATTTCGGCCCCAAGCCGCCCCGTCACGATACTCCTCTCGTGGTCAGGGCCGCGTACGTAGAACGGCCACCGCAACCTGCCTTGAGCCTGGGCATTTTCTTGTTCGTCCACATCGTGCCGCTGCCACCACACTCTTCCATCCTTCTTCGTTCTTACGAACCCACATTCCTCTCTATCTAGTGACAAGAACCACTTGCGCTGGTGCACACTTCCAATAGAGTTGACAGCCCCAGGGTACGCGTTTGTCTTGCGGACCTCAGCATCCTCGAGCTCACGAAGCTCCCTTTCCATCTCAGAGATGCCCTCGCAATGCTTGCTCGCAGCTGTGGAGCCATCGTTGTGCTCTTCCTCCTCTCCATCTTCGCGGCCCGGCCCTGTCGTGTCAGGGCCAGACCCATCGCTCTCACTGCTCGCCTCCGGCACCTTATTCAGAGGCGCTTTCCTCCCCCTCCTATTCCGCGTGCCTACAGGCCTGGCCGCCTTGGCGCGCCCAGCCGCATCCTCGTCCTTCGTCAGGCGCAAGTTCACGGCGTAGCCCCGAGGAAGTCTCGAGCCGTTCAGGCGCAATCTTATCTTGCGCGAAGAAAAAGCCGCGGCGAGCTTCTCCTGCTGTGTGAGTTCTGCCCAGCCGTCTTCCTCCTCCCCGCCATCCGAGCCCCCCTCTTGAGAGTCCGCTGGGGCGTGCTTGGTCCGCGGCGGCGGCAGAACCTCGTAGGACCCCGTGTCCCATACCAGTAGGCTCCCCGTGTGCAAGCCAGCCGTTTCGACCAGGTGGTTCCACAGACAGTGAATCCGCGTCTCTGTCGCGTTGCGAAGCACACCCGCCCCTGTCGCGCGGCTCGTACGGCCTCGCGAGTTTGGATCTCCTGGGAGGCTGGCTTCTTTGTCAGTCAGGTCATAACTGCCTATCAAAGCACCTCGGCGTTACTGCTGAGCACTTTCGCTCGGTATGTTGGGCTGCCTCACTCGAGGCATTGACAGACGCGACACCATGAGACACACGCACCCGTACATGATTGCCCAGGAGCACGATGAGTCCTCATTGATCTGCAGCCTGAGATCGTAGTGAGGTCCGGCGACCGGGTGGTCATGCTGCGTGACGACAAAATGGGCGCCGGCTGAGGACTGAAAGGACTTGTTATATAGAGACTGGTATGCTGGGATGGCGAGACGGGGTTGATCTTCTGGAAAGGGCTGGAGGGTGGCCTTTGTGAGAAGGCTGGAAAACCAGTCGAGGTGGTCGGATATCTTGACGGTGTTATTCTCGATGGCTGCGGACGCCGAGAGGCCGTCTTGTCGTGTCTGAGCGCTGCCCGGTTTCGGTTCAGAAGCCACACCAAGTTGAGGGCCGTACCGAGGATATCTCCCTGCGCTAGTTTGTTCGTCTGCAACCTGTGCAGGTGGGTGGGCTCTCGGGCCCTCTGCTTCACGAGGCCAACGGTCGGCATTCCGGAAAGGAGGCGGCGAGGATGTGGACCACTCCAGATTACGCTTCTTAACGAACGGGTTGGACACGAACCCGGGGCTCGCTTTCCTCTTCCTTGGAGGCGAACTCATCCTGTGAGCTGTGGTATCTTTGGTAGCGGCTGACTATCAACTTTCAGCGCTTTCGGGACCACCCCTCAGCCATTGCGGAATACACCGTCGTTTGCTAATAATGCTGGTCGTCGATTTCGTCGATTCCTCAGTAGCGGGGTCCCAACAAGGACTGACATTTCGGCCTCGGGATGGGGAGCCAATGCGGGTGTGTGTGCTTTGGGGGGGGGGGTTACCTCCCTGGGACTTGGAGATGGGTTCCGGATCTGGATTTCAGGGTCAAACCCTATAGTGCACGGTTGCACTAACCTCATAGTCGGAGACCATGCCTGAGGTGAGCCTACGCTTCCGTTGGTTTTGTCCACAGGTTGGCAAGACAAGGGAGAAGCCTACTCGATCCCTCGAAGTTCCATCATGCCCTTAGACGGCCGGAGATGGGCTTGAATTGCATGTCTCATATAGGACGGGGGGCAAACTTCACTGGGTTGCACGGAAAAGACGAGCAGGAAATTTAACATGCTGTGCTCACCAGGCGCTATCAGCCTCAAAACCCCATGTTGGCAGAAACGAGCCTTGCTATTGAATCTTGCACTCATGACACAAATCAAAAAATGGCTCGTGGTACGCCTGCACATCTTCCTGGACTATACTGCTGCCTGTTCTGCCAGGACCTCGTATTACACATGATGCTTGCCGTTTCAAACATGAATCCGCTCTCCTATCGCCCGGTCAAATGTAAAATTAAACAACCGCTAGGCGATTGTATTCCAGGTGTTCTGCGTCTTAGTTTCGTGGATTGGGGCTCGACGCCAGGCCATTGACCTGTGGAAGCTCTTGAAGCTGAAGAGGAAGCGCGCGAGCTTTACCCTCAAGATAAACAAATAATTATGATCACCTCCACCACCGCATGCTCTGCCATGCTTCCGAAGCGACTATTCCAGTTGACGCCCCGATGATCATGTAACGATTTCCTGCTTGGGAAAATCGTGAAGCCTTCCGATATTTCGAATATCCCTTCAAGGCTTCGGGTCAGTGGCAGGCCCGCTGACCAACGTGGGTGCGACTCTTCTCTTTTTGGGCTGCGACCCCGAATCCTCCTTTTCGCTCTCGCTCTGGTCCCTCTTTGTGCCGGCTACACTACCGGCCGTGCTCCGAGGGGTTTCCGGTGGGGTTGCAATAGGCACCCCGGTCACCTTGCCAGAATTGGTGGCGGTCAGGCCAGGCACACTACCTGCAACGAGGGTAGGTGGTCCTGGTGGTGGAGGTGCTGTCGAGCTCTGCGTAATGACGGACGAGGTAGAATTGGATCGTGTGGGGGATGATGGCCGCTGGTTGGCAAAAGCTGCTGCCGGCGGTGGGGACGGTGCCGCGAAGGAGCTCGTGGAGTCACGATGCCGATGTTGGGAGCCGTTGGGGAAGGGCGATGGTGGCGCAAACTGAGAGGTTGGTGCTGGAACAGGAGTATTCTGTGATGGCGTTGCCACCGGGTCCGGGTTGTCCTGACGGCGCCTGTGTGCGGAGATGTCGCCTTTGTAGACCTCACCAAGATCTGTGGGTGCGAATGAGACTGTCGAGCAGAAGCCATCCGACGATGTGATGAATAAAGTCGTGCCGTCGGCCGCCCTGTGGTCAATTAGAAATGCCTACATCGAAGAGAAACACACGCAAGAACTTACCATGCGAGGTCTGTGAAAGTGGCACAATGTAGATTACTGACGATGCAGATGGGGGTTTGCTGCTGGGTGTCATAGATGAAGACTGAATCTTGCGTTGCCACGGCGTACACCATCCTATATGGAAGTGCGAAAGCCGCCTTTGGACCTGCTGAGGTAGACGTTGTCTCCGAAGCGGTGCTAAGACTCCTACCCATGGGCTCGGAGGACGGTGGTGGTGGTGGGTCCATGACAGACATCGCAGGGGACGGCTTTGAGAGTGGTTCTGGTAACGCTGGTATTGGTTCCTCTGACGAGGATGTATCGATGGTAATGTGCTTTGTGATTGGTTGGGACGTCCTGAGGGCATAGAATATTGGCGAACAACGCACGCAGACGGATGGCTTCTTGTGTCCGGGCAGATGTGCCGTTGGGGGCTTGTTGATACCGCCCCTTGTGTAGATGTACACCGTATTGACAACTTCGTAGTGTGGTTTCCCATCTGTTGATGTCTGCTGGGACGAGTATTGCCCGGCCGGCGTCAACAATAGACTGCCGTCTGGCGTGAAGGCTAACCTCCGGAAGAACGAGGTCAGAGTCTCGTTGGCGTAGAGACTAGCGTTCTTGACGTTGGTGCTTGTTGGGAGGGGCTTAGGCGAAGCTTCCATCGGCATGACGGCAGGCAGCGGCATGGAGGGCGCCGGGGAGACGGATCGACGGGACGAAGAGAAAGATGACCTTCGACTGTGACTGATGACGCTGGGCGGGTTCATAGGAAGAGCGACCGAGGTGGGCGTGCCAGGGGCGGACGGCACCGGTGATCCAACCGACGCACCAGAGGTTGGGCCGGGGCCAACGGAGGGCACGGCATCGATGACAGACAGCTGGGCGCGGTGGCCAAAGTCGGGGGGCGCCGGGCTGCTGGAGGAGATGCGGCGAGGGGGAAGGTCAGACTTCATGTGACTCGCAATCTTGGGACACTTGTCGGTTTCACTGCTCAACGTGTACTGGCCGTCCTTGGTCCTCAGGGAGTAAACATGCACAGAGCGGTCCGACGACTGAGTCGCAATATATTCGTTCAGAGGGTCCCATGCCACGCCTTGGACATAGTGGTTGTGCTCGGCGATCTGGCGTATCAGGGTACCTGTCACGCACCATTAACTCAGTCGAGAAACACAAGGCCCCTTGGGGGGGGGGGATCCCTCACCAGTAGCAGCATTGTATATCCTCGCGACGTTATCCATGCTCCCAATGATGAAGTATGAGCCATCTGGGGACCAGGCCAGGTCGTATATCTCGGAGCCGGAAGACCGACACATGTGCTTTGTGCGCCAGCTCTCCTTGTCATCGAAGCCATCGCTGCCAAAGGCCGGATTACTGGACTCGGAGGGCACCCAGATGATGACATTCCCATCATCGCCGGCGGAGGCCAGGGTTTCGCCTGAGAATGGTCTCGTCAGAAGCTTGTCGGCCGGTGTGTGCGGGAGGGAAACAAGGAAGTACTTTTCGGAGACCACCGGACAACATTGACGGCCTGGGTGTGCTTGGAGAGGGTGGCCAGGTACTCGACCTTCCTGTCCTCTCCGTCTCTCTCGACCTGCCAGAGCTACGTGGGGTCAGCCAAGATCCTAGACATATGAGCTGCCGAAGCCGAAGCTGGCGTCGATGGTGGAGGATGGGGGTATGTCCCGAGGAGCGGGCGGCGTACCCTGACGTTCGAATCTCCACCGGCAGTTGCTAGACGGCCCTTGCCTGCCGGCTCGAAATGGGCAGAATATATTGGGGCATTTTGATCATGCCAGTTGATGATCAAGGGAGTGCTCTTCATGGTGACATGTGCTCGATGGGAGTGTCGAGCGGTGGATCACGGGTGGTGGAGGGCTGGGCTGGGCCGGGATGGGCTCGTCAGGGCGCGTCGTTACAGGGTGGAGGCGGTGCCCAGACGCGACTAGAGGCTCGTTCCCACGAGCAGTCTGAGCCTGCTGCTGGTAGGTTAGGTTGGTGGTTGGGTTGGCGGTCTATGTCTCTCGCCTGCCCTCGGACTGGACGCCTGCTGCTCGGGGTCCAAGGTAGCTGTAGCTTGGTGCGCCTCTGAGCGCGGGTAAAGATGAAGGTGATTGGATCGAGGAGGGACGGCGATATTTGAAGAGGGCATGTGGGCTCGGTCTACGGAGGTAGACGGGGTGGATTTGGACCTGTCTTGCCTTGTCTTGTCCTGTTGCAGATCAGATCAGATCGGATCGGATCTCAGTTTAAAAACAGGTGCTGTAGAGGCAGTGCTGTTGGTTGAGCGGGCGAGTAAGAGGGTGGTGGTGGGTGGAAGTTGTTGGCTGGCCAGGTAGGTATGTCCCCTTGTCTGTAGACGCCTTTAGCATGCAACCCTGACACAGCTCCCCAAGCAACCAGGGCCAGAGAGCCAGCTCCTCTGCTCCTTACCTAATTACTCCCTCCCACCTGGGCACCCGCCCAGCCGAAGCCTAGCCCCGGAGGCGGTAGGCGGTAGGCGGTCCCAGTAGGCGTGCGGTGGGCACTACCCAGGTACCTAGGTACCTGGGTAGGCAGCCTTTCACCTAGGTTAGCACCTGCCTAGCACCTGCCCACCACGGTAACAGGCGGGAAACATGGTGCCGCTACGGCCGCCACGGCCGCCTGAGAAACCTGGAACAGAAACGGCAACGTTTTTGGGCCCAGCCTACTGTGTAGCTACCTCTACCTAGGTGACTGGGTAGCTACGTAAGTACCCAGGTAGGTATACCCCAATCCGACAAAGAACGCCCAGTGTTGTGTTTCGAATTGTCTCCGGCAACTCCCTCTATTCCTCCATAGGATCCAGGTCCACTTATGCTAGTGTAATGTATTGATCGATGTTTCAATATCCCTATGTTGTAAGGCTGTGCGTGTTGCTACGCGCAAGTCTGCTGTGCTGTTCCATTTCTTCCCGAACCCACTCATACCCGAAGGCTGGTGGGAAGGTGGTGGGAAAAGGCATAAGAACGTGTTAGTGCGAGCTCAACAACCGACAAGCTCAAGCTGCTTGTCGTGGTTGTTCCACCGCGCCGCCTTCACTCGCTGCCAGCGGTTGATTAAGCTGTGTCAATGGCCAATGAGGATTAAGATTGTGGCCCGGTCGCCCCATAGTGTACTGATCGTTTGCGTCTCAGCGCCACCTGAGCTGTTTCGAAACATGGAGACAGCAGATGGTTGGGTCTCCAGGAGCAGCCAGAGGAAGAGCTGGGTGGGCCGGCCTGGAGTTGCGGCTCGCCTCTTTGTCTTGGATCTGTTGGTTGTGTGCATTGTGTCGAAGCGGGTCCTTCCCTATGCTCAATCCCGGGGAGCTTCTCCCACAGCACGCCTCACACAGGCCAGAGGGAGGACACAAGATGGGTGCGAGCCGCGTGGGTGTTCTCGTTCCTTGACGGTCGTGCCGCTGCAGCAGTCACACCTCGGACTGGTCCTACGGGGGGCTAGATTGTTCTTCTGCGGGGAGACTCGCGTGCTTTTCGAGACCGGACTCCCAAACGGCCCGTTGCTTACCACCCTCTCGAGCTGCTGGGACCCTTGGCCGAACCGGAGACACGGCACATGCTCTCCACCAAGCAACAGCTGGGTGGTTGTGCAGAGATGCCCTGCTTGTCTTTCTCCCAGGGCACGCCCGTAGACTGGAGAGTTCCTGCGACAGCCGCAAAGGCAGTGGTGAGGGCGTACAACCGGAGGCTTCGGGCCCGGATCACGGCCAGCGACTCCTTCATGCTTCACGACGGGAGGGCAGTAGACACGGGCGGAGCGGGGGCACAAAGACCTTATATTTCGCAGGGCAATGTTTGCAAAGTCGACCCGCTTGGCCGGCTCGGGTTTGACTCAACGCCGTCATCTCGCCGGTGCATCGCTCCCGGGGTTTCGAGGACACACAAATGTGCGTCTGTTGACAGGCGCCCACGTTGGCGGCAGCTTGGCTCGAGCCCGGCTCCGGCCAAGAGGTCAATTCCCATGGGCGCCCAGCTCGCAAGGTTCCGTGCCAAGATGGGCAACACTCCGTCCTACCTTGGTTCTACACGGTCCCCAAGGCCGCCACGTCCTCTCTTGTGGTCTAGGTAGATTATCTACCTACCCACCTGAACCCAGGTAGGTAGGTACCTTCCTCCTGCCTGCAATGACGACCCCCGGGCCGAGATGGTGTGCCCACACTGTAACGTCTAGCAACGGCGCCCCTCCCCCGCCCGAGGCGAGCCGGGTCACCATGGGGGCCAGGCAGCAAACCATCGACTATCCCCTCTCGGCTAGCTATCAACCCATCGACCCATCGACCCATCGACCCTGGGACTCAAGGACCCTTGGTTGCAGGTTTGCGTCTTGCTCACCGCACAGCAGCCCTGCAGCATTGGGATTCTGCAGCTAACGAAGCGCCTCCAATCCTGTGCCTTCCCTGTCCGCCTGCCATGCCATTTCCCGGCGTGAGTCAACGCCGCCCTTTGACGCCGCCAAACACTAGTCCACCGTGTGTGCACAGCAGACACACATGCGGAAATTTGTATGTCTGCCTGTCCGTCCGCAGAGCCGCTCACACACTTGCCTAGGCCTAGGTATACGGCCCGCGGTCGCAAGTGAGTCTAACGGCAGTGTCATCATCGTCTTGTTCATCTCCGCCTTCCTTATTAGTCTCGAGACAGACAGACAGACAGACAGACAGACAGACAGGGGGGGGGNGGGGAGAAAAAAAAGAGATAGAGAGAGACACAGAGGCAGAGAGACAGAGATAGTTTCTCATCTCCCCTCTTTCGAATTCCCTATTTCTTCAGCTCAACCGGCCCAGTCGCTCCTGAGACGGGCTTGCTTTGCGGCCAAACACCCACAGTCACAGTAGCCTAGTCTACAGCTTCGTCTTCCTTGCCTCCCGACTTCTTATCTGGACCCTCTAGATTGGTAAGCGGCTATAACACACAAAGAGGCCGTCCGAGTCTACCAGGTGGAAACGCTTGCGTGCTCTTGCTTATTCGGAATCTAGAGCTTCGGACCCATGCCATCGCCCATTCTTGCTGAACAGCCCGGCTCCCAAGATCAAATAAAGCGAGGCGTTGCTGCACCTTGAGCAGACAAATCTCACTTCCAACGCCCACACGTTCCATCTTCCCTGCCCTTATATTGCTTGCGTTGACTGGTGAGCCTGGGCGTCATCACATCTGAGTCGAGATGCACCACGACTCTATGGTGGTGGCGGTTGCAACCGGCCTCGGGATCATTGGTCTGGTGTCGATCCCCGCCGTCCTCACTTCCGCATTGCATCTCACAGCCCGCCAGCCCAAGCAGGATACCTACGAAGACGAGGATGGTAAAGCTACCCCCGAATCCGTCGCAGCTTATTCAGCCAGACTCCCAAAGACCCTCATTGTGCTTTTTGCCGCTCTGGCTTGCAGCACCGGCATCGCGACGGCCGTGCTTGCAACTCTCCCACCTGGCCAGGATGGTCTCTTCCTCCAAGACTGGCTGAGTGCAGGCGCTTCGGTGAGCATGCTGCGTCCCTTATACCCCCCGTTCCAGGCATCCAATGCTAACTAGAATGTGTGCAAAGATGCTGCTGCTATTTCAGGCCATTGCCATCGCCTCGTGCAGGAAGACGGTCCAGGCTTACAATCTGGGCCTTTACCTGTTCCTTTCCTGTCTCATCCTGGTGGTCATTCTTCTTGTGCAGGGCACCGTCGTGTTCGAGCAGCTGTTGGCCCACTACCCGGTCCATTTCGCCGTGCGGATCGTGGAAATCCTCGCAGCCCTCGCTCTCTCCGCCAGCAGTTTGAAAATCCCTCGGAGGCCCGAGTAAGCATCACTTTTCACCTATTACGGATCCCCGTCTTTCATGTTTTGGAATGTTCTAGAATACAACACTTTGGGACCCGTAGCAGGACTAACGTCACCATCAGGGTTTTTGACAGGGATGGAAAGCCCATTGATCGGATGTACACATCCACTGCTCTCGACCGCTTCACTTGGGGCTGGCCGGCCTATCTGCTGAAGATGGCCAGTAAGCGGAACCAGCTCGACCTTGACGATCTGCCTCGGCCAGACCACTTCACCCGGGCTGCTGAGTTGTCCGCTGACTGGAAGAAGCGCGCCTCGAAACGGCAACTCTGGCTGGCTATCATTCTTGCCCACAAGATGGCCCTCGCCAAGCAGTGGTTTCTGACCCTGATCACATCCTTCCTCAACTTCGGGCCTCAGTGGGTGATTCTGCAGCTACTTCGAATCCTGGAGAACAGGGGAAGCCAGGAGAACTTCTCACTGAGCGTCTACATGTGGGTCTTGTGGCTTGGAATCGTGATTGTCGCGCAGGCTTGGATCGAAAGTCATGTATTCTGGCTATCATTTGCGGAATTGGCCATTCCTGTCCGGGGCCAGGTGAGCGCTTTGATATTTGAAAAGAGCATGCGCAAGAAGGACGTCAAAGGCAGTGGGAGATCCAGCAACAAGAAGGCCACTGAGACCGCCGAGGGCCCCGAGCCAGTCATTGCAGGGACAGTCCCCGAATCGACAGCGACCGACCGGCCAGAAGTCCCCGAAGTCGTTGAAGATGAGGCCGAGGCACTCAAAAAGAGCAAGCAGGCCGTGGTTAACCTGATCGGGGTCGACGCCAAGCGCGTGTCTGACTTCATGTCCTTCCAAAACCTGTTCCCGGGTAGCCTGTTCAAGCTCCTCGTCTCGCTGGCCTTCCTCGTCTCATTGCTTGGATGGAAGGCACTCCTTGCCGGATTCTCCACCATGGTTGCCATCATGCCCGTGAATATATACTTCTCGAAGCGTTACGCCGCCGCTCAAGACCAACTGATGAAGGTGCGCGACGAGAAGCTTGGCATCGTCAACGAAGCTCTTCAAGGCATACGACAGATCAAATTCTCAGCCCTCGAGCCAGAGTGGGAGAGGAAAATTTCTGCTATTCGGGAGAAGGAACTCAAATCCGTCTGGGACGTTTTTGCAAATGACACTGCCTTACTTGGCTGTTGGGTCACCAGTCCGATTGCTTTGGCAGCTGCCTCCTTGGCCGTCTACGCCGCATTGTACGGCACGTTGCTGCCCTCTGTGGCATTCGTCAGCCTTGGGGTGTTTCGGGCTCTCGAGGTTACACTTTCTATCATCCCAGAGCTCACAACCGACGTTCTGGATGCATGGACTTCTGTGAAGCGGATTGAGGAGTATCTGAACTCTCCCGAGATCGCAAAGAACACCGAGGAATCTGAGGAGGTCATTTTCGATGCCGCTTCCATCGCTTGGCCGGCGGATGAAAAGTTGGACGACGACGAGAGGTTTGTACTCCGCGATGTTACCGTGACATTTCCGAAAGGTGAACTTAGTGTCATCTCTGGCAAGACCGGGACCGGTAAATCTTTGATGCTGGCAGGAATCCTTGGAGAGGTCGATGTCTTATCCGGGAGTGTCTCGCTTCCCAAACCACCAGCTCTCGAGGACCGAAAGGACAGCAAGGCCACCAGGGCGAATTGGATCATACCTGAGGCGATCGCCTACGTTGCGCAAATCCCGTGGATCGAAAATGCTAGCATCCGAGATAACATTGAATTCGGGTTGCCGCATGATGAAGAGAGGTACCAGAAGACTATCCAGGTATGCGCTCTCAAAAAAGACCTGGAAATGCTTTCGGATGGTGAGCAAACGGAGATTGGTGCGAACGGTATCAACCTCAGCGGTGGACAAAAGTGGCGGGTGACACTCGCGAGGGCTATCTACTCGAGAGCAGGCATCCTTGTTTTCGACGACATCTTCTCTGCCGTCGATGCTCATGTCGGACGCCATATCTTTGAGGAATGTCTCACGGGAGAACTGGCAGCCGGCCGGACCCGGATACTAGTTACGCACCACGTCGCCCTCTGTCAGGATAAGACCAAGTATCTCGTTGAGCTGGGTGACGGTAAGGTCTTGCACGCTGGCCTCTTGTCAGAGCTCAAAAGCGATGGTACGCTCGACCTCATCAAGAGCCACGAGCAGACCGACGCGGAGATCCGTAAGGACGAGAACGCTACAGCAGTTAACTCGCACGAGCCATCTGATGAGGAGTCAGAAGAAGACGAGGCTGACGGGAACACTTTGAAGAAAATCCTCTCCAAGCAAGACAATGATCCTCGCAAGTTCGTCGAGGACGAAAAGCTTGAGCAGGGCGCCATCAAGACACACGTCTACAGTGTATATTTGAAGGATTCGGGCGGTTTCTGGTTCTGGGGAATTTGTGTGTCTATATTCCTCCTGAACCAAACCCTTGCGTTAGGGCGGAGTTGGTGGCTACGGATTTGGACTGGTACTCACCAGTCGTCGGTCAACACATTCCATGTGAACGCCTCCAAGCACCACGGGTATGCATATGCCTTCTCCCTACAGCAGGCTGTCGATGTGCACCTCCACGCCCACATCCCACCTTCAACACAGGCTGCTCCTGGACACCATGATCTCAACTTCTATCTCGGCATTTACGTTGCGCTAGCGATATCAACTGCCTGTGTCGCCACTTTCAAGTTTTACTACACTTATACTGGATCCATCAGGGCATCACGCGAGCTCTTCGCCAAGCTCAACTTTGTTGTCCTTCGAGCGCCGCTCCGCTGGCTTGATACCGTACCAGTCGGCCGTATCCTCAACCGCTTCGTAAGCATCACTTTTCACCTATTACGGATCCCTGTCTTTCATGTTTTGGAATGTTCTAGAATACAACACTTTGGGACCCGTAGCAGGACTAACGTCACCATCAGACAGCCGACTTTCACATTATCGACTCTCAGCTCGCAAATTCCATATCATTCGGCGGCAGCTCACTGCTTCAATTAATCGGGGTTATTGTGGCCTCACTTTTTGTATCGCCTTACCTCGTCCTGTTTGCATTTGTGCTCTTGCTCGCTTGCCTGCGCTTTGCGTTGCTGTACCTCGACGGGGCGAGGCCTGCCAAAAGGCTTGAGAGCAATGCGAAATCTCCCGTGTTCGAGCAGTTTGGCTCAGCCCTCACCGGTGTGGCTACCATCCGGGGCTTCGACAAAGCCCAGAATTACGTCGAGAGGATGTTCAAGAAGATCGATGACTATGATACCGCGACTTGGCACCTGTGGCTGTTCAACAGGTGGATGGGCTGGCGCATGGCCCTTGTCGGCTCAATGTTCGCAGTCATTGTCTCGCTTCTGATATTGTTGACGCCCGGAATTGATGCTGCTCTAGCCGGGTTTGCGCTAGCCTTTGCGCTGGAGTTCGCCAACTGCGTTGTTTGGACCATTCGCTTATATGCGAACCTGGAACTGAACATGAACGCCGCCGAGAGGATCGTCGAGTATACTGAACTTCCAACCGAGACTCTCGAAGGGTCCAGCCCACCAGCTGCGTGGCCAACCGGAGGAAGCATTGACGTTGACGATCTTGTAGTTGCCTACGCGCCGGACCTTCCGCCTGTGCTCAAGGGTCTCAGTTTCAGCGTCAAGACCAATGAGCGGATTGGAGTTGTCGGACGAACGGGTGCAGGGAAGAGTTCTCTGACTTTGGCTCTTTTCCGGTTCTTAGAGGCGAGGTCAGGAACCATTCATATTGATGGCCTGGACATCTCGAAGATCAAGCTTCATGATCTGCGGTCGCGGCTCGCCATCATCCCTCAGGCGAGTGGCACACATCTTAGGATTCTACTCTCCACAACATACTTGAGTGCTAACATTGATATCCCAGGACCCTGTTCTCTTCTCAGGCACCGTCCGCTCCAACCTCGACCCTTTTAAGCAACACGCCGACGCTGAGCTCCGTGACTCTCTTGAGCGGGTGCACCTCATCAGCGGCACAGGAGGGACCGCCACGCCTGTTCCGTCCTCGTCGACCGACACTGTGAACGGAAACTCCAACGTCTTCAATGACCTCACATCGCCCATCTCCGAAGGTGGCCTGAACCTCTCGCAGGGCCAGCGTCAGCTGCTCTGTTTGGCGCGCGCCATCGTCGCCCGTCCGAAGGTGATGATCCTTGATGAGGCCACCAGTGCCGTCGATATGGCAACCGATGCCCTCATCCAGCGGTCAATCCGTGAGGAGTTCACGGACGCCACGCTTGTAGTCATCGCGCACAGATTGTCTACAATCGCCGACTTTGACAGGATTCTCGTGCTTGGCGACGGCCGGGTGGCCGAGTACGGCACACCCCGGGAGCTGTGGGAGCGTGACGGCGGGCGAGGTGTGTTTCGGGGAATGTGCGAGGAAAGTGGGGAGAAGGATCGGTTGAGACGGATTGTCTTTGGGCAATAGTCTTTCTTTTTAAAACCCCTCTCCCCCCGAGGGGGCGGTGGGTTAATCCACTATAAATGGACGGGAGTGTGGGGAGGTTTCCCCGTTAGCCCTGCGTGAAACGCTGCGTGTATTCATCGAGGCCCAAACGCATGGCTTCTCATTCGGATATCAAAACATTTTCTGACAAGAATGACCAGTCTCGTGAAGGGCATAGGCCTAATCCTTCTTCAAACACAGGCACGCTTCATGAAACATGGTGTGCCCAAGAGTTTGGGGGGAGGGGTAGCGAATGTTTCCTACGGCAGAATTAGTACGTATGTACGAGGTGATTTGCTCGCATTGTGATAGGTGTTGAGAAAAGCAGTGCATCCCTACTCTCAGGCTACCAGCTCACTTCCTTGGTTTGTATTCCGCAATGTCAGCATATGCCAGAGCGGAGCGAGCATTTATGAAGTCAGGAGACGCGTCTACAAGATTTTTTGGTTCACGTGTGATTTCTTACACAGTTTCATAAATGTCATCTCAACGTGCGGTCGTTATCATCAACGTGGTGGTCTAGTTACTACATATTTAGACAGAATACATACATTGAAGCCCAACCGACAACCTGGTGGGTGGGATGAAGAGAGAAATCCAAATCAAGGAAAACTTTCCATCCTGTCCAAATATCCGCAAGCTCCTAATAATACTGGGCGGAGCGAGATACACAAACAAATTCACGTCTCGCAGGCAGGTTGATCCACGAACGGCCATCCAGGTCATTAGCAGACGGCTTGTGCCCCCGGTGCCCATCAGCGACAACAGGAGAACGATGATAACCGAAGTTCGTGAGGAACAGTGGTGAGGAAGTCGAGATCGAGTGCACCGCATCTGTCGTGCATGTTGACCACTCACCACTCCTAACGCCTGCAACGCCCGCTCCAGCAACCACGCCTTGCTATGACGTGTGTCAATGAAAAGGAACCCCAAGAAATCAGAGTCAATCGGGGAAAGGCCGGACCCGACATGCTGAAGAGGAAGAAGAACGCAATTTAAAGAACGAAACAAAGAGAATTTTCGATTGCATCCCTTCGTTGAGTTTTGTACCGTGGTGGGCATTTCACATTGGATCATTTGTGAGCAGCAAGATTGGTCTTGCCACGCGGTGCCTTCTTTGAGAAATTTGAAAGGAGAGATGACAGACGTCACTTCGTACGCCAGAGATGATCAAGTGAAGTCGTGCCAGCAGTCGGATGCCTCGCACCATCTCCAGTTCGCCGGGGGTGCCGGCCGTTGGAAGGTCGATTAGTAGGTAAAATTTGGTCGAGAAACGCAGAAGAAAACAAATGAAAAATGGAGCTGGTCGGAATAGGGAGTGAAGCATGCGAGAGTCGCCCTCTGTCAGTGTGTGTGTGTCTCCTGAGATGTGTCACAGCTGTCGTCGTCGTGAAAAGACCAGTGCGCGGCTATTTAGTGGTGGCGCCCGTACTTGATGACAACGAAGACGGTAATTGCAATGACAGCAAAGAAGGCCGTGATGGCTTCCACCATCAGGCAGCGCCTCTGGTTTCTGCTGAAACGGTCGACCTCGCCGCGGGTGTGCCACGAGAGCGCGCTGTTGAAGCCGCCACAGAGGGCAATAGGCGAAAAGAAAGGGAAGATGGAGAGCAATGCAACAATTAAAAAGAAGGAACGCCTTCTTGCCTGAGCATGTGCAGAGAGCCAGACATCAGCATCGCAGAGGCGTTGATGAACAGCACCGCGCTCCATGTTGTCAAGGCTGCTGAAAACCTGTCCAGTGATGCGTTGCAGGGATCGATCGGTCGACTTGTGGGCCGCATTGCGACGATGAACTCGGTCCCAGGGATAAAGACGCGGGGACGGGGAGAAAATGCGATATTGGGTACCGTCCCGCTGCCGAATTGTGGTGATTGTCAGATCAGAACCGGTGGTTGTGCTGACGGTCGGACGGGTATCGTCACCAGGAACCAGGGCTTCTTGCAAGATTAGCCAAACTTGCTCTTGAGGTTTCGCATCGACTTTTTGATATTCACTGTGGAAATTCTTACCGTTAGCATCGTTCTCGTCCCATCCTGAAAGAGGACTGGAAGCCTGAGCAAACCCACGAGATACGAAACGCGAGACATTGCGAGAGCTAGGCGTCACGGCAGGAGCCGGGGTCTCAATTTGAGAGCCGAACTGGCTGGCATTAGTATTGCAGCTTGGGGTTTTCATCGACTCGAGGCGTGCGCGACCAGTAAGTGTCTGGTCCTCTTGGCCGCTTGCACGGCGGACAGCCTGTCTCTGCTGAGCGACCTCGAGGGGGATCAACTCGAACTGGCTGGAGTCCATGAGGCTAATAGATGCGCCCGAGTCAATGCTATCGCCACGGTTGCGATTGAAGAGGTGAGCCTGTGCCATTCTTGCGGGGCTCGACAGGTCAGTGACAGGAATCATTAGCTGGTTTGGCCGGAGAGGGTTCTGGCGCTGTCGGTTCATTGTATCAGGCTGGAAGCTTTGCTCCCGACTTCGATCAGGTCTGTGAGTAGAATCATAACGCTTGCCCCAACGCTCGCCTGAAGTACTTGGCCGTCTGGTATCAGGCTGGGACGTGACAGGCTGCAACTCATAAAGAGAGCTGTCGTCCGACTGAAGCTCGCTGAAGGGATGACGAGCTGACATGACCTGGTGGAGCGTAAAGTCACGACGAAATGACCGCTTGCTGTTTCCCTTGCGAAACGGGGCTCGAGTTGCACTTGGGCACAAGTGCTGGGACCGATTCTGATCTGGGTCGTTACTAGCCGGGGGGATCTGGGCAACAGGCCTTGAGGTATCCTGAAATAACCCATTGACCCTATGAAAGCGCTGCTCAGGGACAAAGACTGGCACAGGTGCCTGGTTGATGTCATGCTTGCGATACCGAAGGTCCTGGGGTTTGTTGTTCTTGACCGGGGGGTGGACGACGTGAGGCTGCTTGTGGAATAGATCGGTGGCAGGCTGATATCCACCTGCTGGGTGAGCTGTGGGATAGCTTGGAATGACACGGTTGGCCAAGGCTGCGTCAGAAAGAGCTTCGCAGTCAGAGTAGTTAGCGATGGAGCTTCCACACTGCTTGAAACCATTCGTGCCGAAGTGTGTGTTGAAATTCAGGCCAGCCCCAGCTCCTAAATCAGGCCCAGACCGTCCTCCGAGACCAGAATACTCAGTTTCCTATCCTTCAGTATTTCCAGTTGGGAGTCGGTTCTGCTCCTCGCACCCACGAAGATCCTCCAGGACCAGGCTCGACTTAGTCCCTTTGACATCCGAATATTGTTCTCCTGCGCTCTGCATCTGGTTGGACTGGACTCTCTCCCTGACAGGCACCCTAACAATATCAGGGCTTCCTACGGCCCATCCAGGATCGATTGCACTAGGCTCAAAGAAGTTTTCCACGTGTCTTCGCTGTCCAACATCGCCTAAAGCTGTACGCTGCTGCTGGCAGAGTGGCGACACTTGATGGTCTAGACTCGTTGTCTGTGCTACAGGAGACTGTGATCTCTTGCCCAGAAGTTGTTGGGAAGCTCTCAAAGGAGAGCCATCCGGTGAGCAAATGATTGCCGTGCTTCCACGTTCAACACCACTGACTTGGTGCAGGTAAGCAGAGACCTCTCGCTCTCGTGAAGGGCGCAAGAACACGCTGTCATAATGGAATGGGTCCTCTTCAGAACGCTCTGTCATCCCACCATCGAAAACGGATGACCTGTTGCTGCTGACAAGGCTTTGTCTGTGTGGCTTGTTTCGTCTTGCAGAGTGCATGCGAGCAGGCAGAAGCAGCAATTTGGGCACCTGGCTCTCGTCTGGTCCAACACCGGGTTCTTCATCATATCCAACACAGGATGCCACTCCAAGATCACTACCAACGCAGGCTCGACGATCCTGATTATCACCAAGACACAACCCCGTATTCGGAAAGGGCCTCTGCGGCGACGAGGAAGGATTCATGACCCGCAGCACAGTTTTGGAGGCTCTCAGCCGGGCTGAGGTAGCAAAACGGTTGGTGAGATGAAATGGCGGGTCGTCTGGAAGTGCAATCTGAGGCGGCGACCGAATCCATTCCTCAGCAGTCCGGCCCCAAACGGTGCCTGCCTCGCTTTCCTGGGCACGCCGATCTGCTTCAGTGGGAGACAGTCGGATCGGCTGGAGTTCGGACACAGCAGCAGGAGAGTCTTGAGTCGCTGGGCCGTGGGAGGCAATGGCGCGGTCCACCTTACTCTTGGGGGAGTATGGCGGGGGCTGATTTGAAGCATTCGCCTCTGCAAACGCTTGAGCCTCGGGAAATCGTGTTGACGCATCCTTCCTTGGCTCACCTGAACCCTGCCAAGCGACTGGTGCTGTCCTGGACGACGGTGGGCTAGCGAACACGTTGTTCTTCCGCAGATCACTGTCGAGCTGCTTCTGGACGAGTAGGGGCGAAGGCACCAAGGCTGGCTCGTCGACCGTGCGATTGACTCCATCCGTCACACTGTGGCTAAAGGCGCGGGTTGTAGGGTAGCCGACGTTGGTATAGATTGCTCTTGCGTCGACAGGAGAAAGGCGCCGCATGTCCTTGAAAAGAGTGTCGCCGCCGCTGCTGTTGCTCGCAGTATCGTCAGTGGCGTTCTTGGAAATTCCGGTCGATTGTGTTCGAGTTATGCGGTTGTGCGCTTCCTCGAGACTGCTGAAGAGCGGACGTGTTTGGTGGCTGGGGAAAAGGGAAGAGGCGCCCCTTGACCCGTCACCATCATCTGAGCTTGGCTGCGCGGGCCGGGTCTTGAGGCAGGTGCTATCGTCTCCTCCGCCTGCCAGCTGCTGCCCCCGTCTGGCCATCGCAACGGTTCTCCTCTACTTGAGCATCGAAAAGCAATAACGAGCTTACTATGCTTGAGGGCAGAGAGGCCTTTTGGAGAAGAGAGGCTTAACGAGCGAGAGACAGACTGAATGGGGGGATGGAGGAGAATGAGAGAGCAAGAAAGATGGTATGCTGGGCGAAACTAAGCTGAATTTCACAGGAAGCTGTGGAAATGGACAAGTGGTGTTGGGCTAGATTACACGCGTTTAGGCGGCTTCTGTTGGGACGGAATAGTCAGTACCCAAACCCTTGCGAAGCTTCTTTTCTCTGGCAAACAGGATAGATGGTGTGTGTCAGACAAATAATGGCCTGGATCTCTGCAATGAGATTACCCACGTCACTCTGGTGTGGGGCTAAGATGGTGGTAAATGGTGATGTCGGGGCGGGCTGAGTCAATGTTTTCAAGATGATCTTCAACTTCAACTTCACTTCGCACGGGTACCAACAGGGCCACAGGGCCATCAAAAGCCCAAGCATTATGGCCTCCCAGTGATATTGCAACTCATTCCCTCACTCGCAGTAAGAAACCCAAGCTCGGTCAAGTTGCCCTAGCCATATAAGCATCAAACCCACGCCTTGAGGACGTGGGTGCATTCATTTTCCTCTTGGCCTACTCTCACAAGGGAGTTACCAATGATGAACGCAGCCACAGCTTTTCCTTGTCGTGGCCCGAAATTTGAGCATATTCATTACCCGGGGAGTTCTTTCACCTGGAGTGATTCAATCCGATGTCAACACTTGCATAGTGTGACATTCCGATGCTGATTTTGCTTTTCTCGTGTGCCAGGGAGCGTATTGTCTATGCACCGGTGAGCATCTTTTATGATATGGTGTGTAAAAGCCACTTAAGAAAGCAAAGACAACTTTGCAATTGAAGCTAGCTGACCTGTAAGGATACTGATTCAACCCCTGAGAATAAGCATAGCGAGACAAAGGAGATCCACAGCAGGTAAAACTGTATGCACCAGGCGCTTGTGAGCATCTTCACGACAGCCAGCTTGCTGTCCAGCCTATTGCTAGCCATATTTTGTCGGGGTGTGCACTTGGTCCCGGCCAGGCAATCTAATAAGTGCACATGAGCTATCAATTTCGATAACTCAAATCATTCTTGACCAAGGGAACAAACTAGAAGTCACCAGCCTGGGCAAGTGATGGGAAATGCATGAGGATCGGAATACCAACAGAGAAGAGACTGGAGATTCACACCCACAAAAACAGAGGGTGAACCCATTGGATCTTGTCTCGTAGGATCTTATCCTGCAAGAGGTCATCCTGCAGGAGGTAGCCCTTTAGGACTTATACATGATGAGGATTGATTCACCAAGGCAATAGCAATGGTAATATTTCTGGTGCCAACAAGCACATAATTGTGTACTTGGCGCTGTGCTTGTATGGGTGTATCCTCCCATCTTGTGGGTGCAAATCTCATCTCACAGAGAGAAGCAAGAGACTGGGCAGACAAAGGGAATTCTAGACGGTATACCACAGATTATACCGTGATATGTCTATCACAAACAGCTATTGTAATTTGGGGACCAGGGACACAGGTGAAAGGGTTAATTTATGCCGTGTCCAAGCAAAGACAAGAGGTGAAGTTCTCAGGCTGCTCTTTGAACCACAACAGGGGTCCCCTCTTCAACTGAGCACAGGTTAGAGCCGGGGTTCCACCTTCGCTTATCTAGTGTACACAGTGGTGTGCTTAGGTAGTTTGGGCCCGATTGGCTTTGTCACCAGCCGTTGCGCCAGGGGGTGGGTACGGCGGGGTAGGGTTGTGGTGAGTGGGGCCCTTTGCTATGAGTGATTGTCTGATTGACTGCTTGGGAACGACAGCGGTGTTTCCCCGGATCCCAAATCCCCACCTCTCCAAGCTCCGACTTCATCGACTTCATCGTTGTTTTCCTTCTTCTTCTTCTTTGAGTTTATTCTTCTTAAGCTTTTCGTCATCCTGTGATATGACGAGCTACATACACTACCCATACATATCCTAGCATAACCGGCACACCTCCCTTACGACCTGGTGCATAGCTCGTCGGGACCAGTAACAAATCCTGGTGTTTGTGTAGCCGGGGCCTCCAGATTCTGGGACACGGTGGATTTGCCGGGCCATGACCACCCCACCCCAAGCCCTTACTGCGATGCAGCCCGAGGAGCCTGAGGAGTTTGGTGAGGCCAAGGGGCTGACAGACCTCCCAAACGAGATTCTGTTCCAAATCATATCATGTTGGTCCCCCACTTGCTTAACCACCGCTTGCCCAGTCACAACTAACCGGGGTGCCTCCCCTTAGTCCTCGAGCCGTCCCAGAGCACAAGCCTGCAGCTTGTCTCGAAGAAACTCCTGGAGATATGCCGACACAACGCATTCTGGCGCTCGCAGTGCTTCGAGAGCTCCACCTTCCTTGAGTCCTTACACCGTCGCCAGCGCCTTCTCGGGCGCCTCAGTGAGCCAGGCGATCCAGCTGATGCCCCAGGCCCGGATCAGGGATCCGTTTTGGGTCGCTCTGACCCTGGCCCATCGAGAAGAAACGAGCGTCTTAGGATTATGGCAAATTGGGATCCTTCTTTCCCTGGTGAAAATGTGAACTGGTATGATGAGTACATCCAGCGAAATGCGCCAACCACGGTCAACTGGCTGCAACAGCCTGTGTTAAGGGACGGGGCAGAGAGCACTTATATCGAGACACGAGGCGTTGCTCTCTATACCCCCGAGAACGGTCAACAAGACCATCAGGGACTAGAAACGGTCCTTGCCGTGTCACCCCTGGACGACGGGTCTGTCTGCATGTGGGATGTCACAGGGACAAAAGGCCGCAAGGGCGCCATTTGTGCTCGCAGCAGGCCAGGCATTCTTTACATCGATGGTCCTTCTGCAGATAACAGCAGCCGGTCCAAGAGAATCGATTCTGGGGTCACCGAGTGTGTCAGCGTCGATAGTAAACTACACCTTGCTTTCTTCGCCGTTCAGAATCGTGAGTTTGCCACCTCCGTGCGCCGTCGACTAGGCGTGTCGGACAAGTCCCAAATGGTATCCAGTGCTGATGAGGGATCCGACAGATCTGATTGAGGTGGATTTGCGCAGGCTCACTGTGGTGGGGTGCGAATCGTTTCCGTGGTCCATAACCGCTCTGTCTACAACAGATGCAGGCGTTCCTCTAACTGTTGGAACCAACAATGGTAGTAAGTGACGCCCGACCGAAGTCGGCCGCTGCGAGGCTGCTAGTTGATCTTCAAAGTTGAATTCTATGAGAACGGTCAGATATCAAGAATTTGGGGCGTCTCGGCCGTGGCTGCGGAACTCACGCAAATGAGAATCATGCACTAACACGGGGCCCTAGTTCATCCACATGACCACAGGTCCAGGGCAGCACGGCAGAGCGACAGTTCAGAGGGGCTTGACGACACCGATGGGCTCCGAGCGCTTGATGTCTATACCAGAGGCCTAAAGGCCCTGTTTGACAACAGCCCATTGCCTCCCTATGCCCCACTGTCTCACCCTGGACCGCTTAGCATTCTGCACATGCAGCGACCTGGAGCACAAGCAGACGTTGCGGGCGAGATATTTGTGGCGGGGCGCTTCCCCAGTATTCTTTCATATGACAGACGGATGTTCCCGTCGATTAAAGGCAGCCTCCACTCCGGCGCCCGACTATCTAGCTTGGCATCATTACCAGTCCCGTTCTCAACGGTGGACAACGAGCTACGCCGCGAGGGCTTATTGTCGCCTCAGCAAATCGAAACATCCAAGACAACACCGCCCGGTGGCCAGACGCTGATTGCATGTGGTGAGTACAACACCAAAGGCTCGCTGGAAATGTATGGGCTGCAGCCTCCTTCGCAATCGCCAACCTCTGTGCCTGGTGGCCTGTCGAACTCGGTCTTCAAAAACCGCCAGTCATCCTCCGACTCGAAGCTTCTTTCGTGCGTAAACCAAGGCACGCGGCTTGTTTGTTCGGACGGCTCAGGGCGGATCAAGTGGTTTGAAAGGGATGGCTTCACGGAAGTTCGCCGAGTCAAGATCGGCCACTGTGAGCGTGCGCAGGGGCCTTCTCTATTTGCAAACATGCCAGGATCCGATGACATCGCAAGGAAACTGCTTGCGACGCAGGGCGGAAAGAGCGGCGGCGTCAATGGAAATGAGCTGCTGTTCTGGACCGGCGAAAACCTCGGACTGGTTGCCTTCAAATCCTCCCCCGCCTTCACGGCTGAGGATTTTGAGGAAGAAGCAAGGTCAGCTGCAGAATTAGAGAAGGAGAAAGAGGAAAGGATCTACAGCGAAAATATGCGCAAGGCCTTCCAAAGCCAATCTGAAGATGTGCGATTCGTCAGGAACCTGGGGCTCAGGGTCTAGATGCACACGCAGCCCTGGCTGCTATGAAGGAAGCAAAGGTTCCAATGTCATGCAAGGCTTACGGCGCTTGACCAAGCCGACCAGAGGTTTGAGAGGCAAGGAGAGAAGGAGAATTGCGCAACGCACTGTACGACAGCGACCAGCGTTAACCTTGTTCACTCATGATGCTTATTGGTGACTGGGGACTTGAGGCTGATTTCAAACTTGGATGTGGGCCGTTGTGGATGGTGTTCAAGAGATCGGAAATTCGCATCCGCAAAGGCAGAGGATGCACCGGTACAAGGCCAACTGCCTAAGTAAGTACATGTACCTACCTACCTGGGTACCTACCTAGGTAGGTAGGTAGATACTGCTAATGAGAGCTGGAGAAGACACAGGACGGCTCGGAGGTCGTAGTGGTCAGGTTGACACTAAACCGGTTATCTCACAGGAGGTTGTCCTGTAGGAGGTTATTCCATGGGGCTTTGGTGTACCCTCTGTTTTTGTAGGTGTGAATCTCCCATCTCTTGTTAAACGCGTGTCATTCGGGCCGTTCGTGGCTACCTATCAGACTGGGCCTGGTGGCACACGTTACTCGAGAGAGCAACGCTGGGATGTGGCACAACGGGAAGAGGAGACACTGATGCATGCCTAGACCATACTCTAATGAAGCCTTCCGAGACGACACGAGGCCAAGTATGAGAGCCAATGCCGTCAATGCTGGGCTTGTATTGCGTCGGGAGTGTTGCGCGTCAGACCTGACCGGAGGAGGCTCGGCATGGCCTGCATAAAAGGCTCGACGTGCGCGGGCCGTGGCCGGCGCGGGGAGTGGGCTCGAGAGGTTCATGCCGTTGCCAAATGTGGTTGCTTGTCGTGAGGAGCAAGTCTGCGACGGGCTTCATGCTCGCCGGCACACTATAGACTACTGATTGCGGCGCCGACAGCCAAGGCAGGCCGGACCTGTGGACCCCTGAAACGCCCAGATGGCCGCTACCGAGCAACTGCCAGTGGCACCCACGCGCCGTCCGACGTTCCAGCGCACTGCACCGACTGACCGACAGGCATGGACCAGGGTTGGAACCGCCTGGAAACTATGTTATGTGGAGACAGGGAGGAGGGCAGGACTTTGGTTGCCATTTGACTATTGGGCCAGCGCCACAGGCCGATCGCTCCAGCGAAAGTAAGGCGGTGCATATCAACCAATCAGCCGCCCGCACACGGCCCAGTGATGGGATGGGCAGTTGGCGGCCAGAGGCAGGTGGCAGGATGCCCCAAATCCGCTGCCGATCGCCGCGCCGCCAATCTCTGGCCTGCCAGCCTGCTGCAGCCCGCCCGCCTCGTTCTTTTACCGTGCCTGCGGACATCACTCAACCTGCCGGGCATGCCTGCTGACGGCCGAGAAACACCAGACCGCTCGCTACACGGGCGACCGAGCCCGCGCAACGTCGAGGGCATCGAAACAACACACATGTGTTGGTGCACGGCACAAGGCAGGTGGGCAGGTCTTCTAGTACGACACCAACTGTCGTCCTTTGCCGGGCCCAGGCCGGCTAGTCTACTGTGTACACTGTAGTCTGCTGCACGCACACGGGTCCCGCAGCATAGACCCATATCGGCCCAGCCCATTGGAAACCAACATACACACGCACGAGCACGCGCACACCGCTTGCCGACAAGGCCACTCAATCACGTTGGACGCAGCAGCACAATGTCAACAACGTTACAGACTCTGAGGCTGTCCTGTGCCCACTCTTCCGTGCTCATCTCCCGTGGCATCCTCGTTGTCGGGTCTGCTACGGTACCACCTCTCTTGCAGGGGCTCCACCCTTGTCAGGGACAGCCATGGCACACTCGCACTCCATCCCGTCCCTGGTCCCCTATCTCCCTCTGGCTTTCCCTCCCTCCCTCCCAAGGCATATCCCAACTTGAGACCTTGGAGATTTCACAACCCTCAGATACCGCCCCGCCGGCCAAGTACACACTCCATGCAAGTGAGGCGGGCCCTCCAAGACACCCAGTGCCACCTCTTGTCGTCGCCATACCACTTGCGGAGCATGACTTGAACAACTGGCACGCTGATCATCTCAATCATGCGCTTAATCATCTCGCCCGCTCGTCCAGGGGTCTTTATACTATCCTTGCTCGCGCTTATGCACTTTTGATCTTGCACTTTCATCTACCACCGCTGCTACTCGACTGTCCTGTCCTTCGACAACAATTCTATCATGATCAATGGCTCATTGGGCCGGTGCTGGAGGCGTTCTCACTCGATCTCTCGGTCATGCGGATGGCCACGCCTTACACAAATGCTCTTCGAAGAGGCAAGGCACCTTGCCTGTCGTCCTTCACGATGACCCCTACGGGTACGGCCTGGGCGACACGTCGTCACTGCACCCGCACCCGGGGGGCTGGGAATCGGAGCACATTATTGCAACACCACCAGGCGTCGACTGGCTACCCAAGCAGCCGCAGTTTTTCGTCATCAGAGAAGGCACACCTGCCTCGAGGGAAGAGCGGGATGGCCATTGCCGCATTGTTCCCCCGACTAACGATGGCCACCTGTCCCCAGAGCCCGCTCCCGTTGCTTGCTTCATGGAACGAACGAATTCAGGTCGCACCATCCTGACAGACTCCGACTCGCACTCTGCTGTCGAGTGCAACGACTTCTCACCCGAAGAAGACAAGGCTGCCGCCGCCAGGGTGAGGAGCCACATGAACAGCCCCCGGCGGGATGTGAGGCGTCATGAGCGCATACTGCGAAGCCTCATCCACCCAAGAAACCATAGAGGTGCCGACTTTGCGCTTGACGAGACCGCGCTCGAGTCCATCTTCAGTGCCGCGGACGAAATCTTCTTCCAGGGTCGCTTGTCTCGCCGGGTGCAATGGGAATGGTCGTCGAGCGAACAGAACGACTACAGCAGCAGGATCATCGGGACCACTGCGCTGCGCGAGGCCCAACCCCCCTTGATGGGAGGCTACGAGACGCTCATTGTCTTGAGCAGCCCGTTCCTCAGAGACACAAAGTTTAACCGCCGACTCCTCATCTCAACGTTCCTCCACGAGCTCATCCACTCATACCTGTTTATCTGTTGCGGATTCAAGGCGAGGCATTGTGGCGGCCACACCCAGGGCTTCAAGGAGATCGCCGCTGCCATCGACGAGTGGGCTGGAAGGGGCACGCTCAGGCTGTGTGATATGGAAGCGGACCTGGCGCATTTCAAGGAGGTGGAGAGAAGCCCAGTCATTGAGCGCTCGCACCCGGGCCATCACGACTTCGCCTGCAGTGGCGAAAGAGCCGCTGAGCCTTTCGACACGCCACCCTGGACCACCGGCCCTCGAGTCGTATTCCAGAACCATGTTAACCAACGCGGAATGGAACTGGCGTCCAATGCCAGCACGCCAGTATCATCTACGTCCACACTTGTCGGCCAAAGTCAGCGAGACATGTTATTACAGTCCGATGAGGCTGTCTCCCGCATGCTTGAGATGGCCGCCCATACGTTCGCTGGGTCAGGAACGAAAGGCTATTATTGAACGGCCCTTCCCGCCGGGTGTTCCGCCGTTTGCGACGCGAACACCCCTCGCCAAGGTGTTCCTGAGGACCAACTCAGCTATCGCACCTTTGCCACTGGTGCCATTCACTAGAGAGGATGCGTCCTGGCTGGGCGACGATGAAACATTTTCTGAAGCTATTCTCTGTCCTTACTGTAGTCTCTGGGAGTGAGGCATTGGTTTTCTTTCCTCCCATATGCATTGGCGATGGCGTTAACAAAAGTGTCGATACGAGATTTGTGGGTGGCGTCTACCATTTCGGTCTGCATTACAATGTTTTCTCTGGCATTCACGACATGTCAGGACTGGAGGTTTTATGCATATAACGTTGCTCATGGAATTCATGTCCATTTTACGGCCCTACAAGTTTAATCTATTGATAGGTTCAACCCATCACATATTTCACTCCATGCGTCCCTCAATTCCCCTTCAGAGCGAGTTCAGCTTGTTGCCGTGCGCCGAAAAGAAACGCCAATTTGACAGATTGGGCAGCTGTACTTGCAGATAGAATGCAGTCAGATCGGGGTCCCAGTCTCGACCATCCGGGCGATAGAATCTACCAACTCAACGAACGGCCGTGCGTGTTTTTACGGGATGCAATACCGCCGCCCGCGTACGGTCAATCAGACATAGCTCGCCACTATAGATGAAGGCTTTAATCAGCCATGCGCCATCCTCGTGGACAAGCGTCTTCAGGAGGCTATGCAAGAAGTAAGGCAAGCCGTCCTGGTTGTCGGGGTTCATTGAGATAGTATCGGCCCACTCGCCAGACGCGTGCGACGCGAGTCTCGTAAAACCACGAGGCATGGACGCGTGGACATTCGGCGTACGAGTAGGGATCGCCCGTCGATGGAGCAGGCGAACATGTTCTACTCGAACTTCAGGCAACACAAGACCTTTTCCGCCCCCAGGCCTCCCGCCCTCGTCGACGGTAAGCAGGCCTGCCAAAAGGAGCTTATCGAGGCACTCAGCCAGCTCTTCCAGCGTGTCTAGCTCGGGAATTCTCTGGTCATGGTATACGCGGAAGAGGAAAAAGAAGAGAACGGATATTCGCAGGGCTAAAAACGGATAGTACAGGGCAATAAGTACCCAGCGACCAATCAGAGCACCACATTCAGCGTCACCTTACACACACACCACCACACCAAGTACTTCTAATAGCAAGACCCTCTAGTCCCTTAACTAGGAGGATTCCTATAGTAGTAAAAACCAGTAAGAAGCTGTTTAAAGGGATAAGCAATTAGAGGTAGGGCTTATAAAGCTACCTACTTATTAGCTTCCGAAGCGACTAGTTAATATTCTAGAGAGGTAGCCTTGTTAGTAATAACGAGGAAAGAAGTAGCTAAAACACTAAGGTAGAAGAAATAATAGGGGTAAGTAGAAGTAGTAATAGTAGATATATAGTTAATAACTATATTTTATTGTTTTATATAGCGAAGTGGTGGTGTAAATTAAGGTTGGTGTACTGGGGGTATATATTGCCCTGTACTATCCGTTTTTTGCCCTGCGAATATCCGTTCTCAAAAAGAAATCCTTCTCCGCCTCCAGCTTCGATGGGACCAGCAACTCCTCGGACTTGAAGGTATCTTTGGTCCGCGCCATAAGGAGCTCTGGGAGATAGAATATCTTCAGGGCTCCGTCTGCCAATGGCGAAACTGCTCGGTTTTCAACCGAAGATGAGCAGGGCAGCGACATCTTGTTGTTCGGTTGTGTGATGATATTTAGATATGATATCAATTGCGACCGAGGCGTGTGAAGGCATGGTGTGCCTTGAACTTGTGGCTAGACCTGTCATTACATGTTGATTGCATATATCAATATTTGCATATATGCTTGCAGGCTCAGAATCAGGAGAACAATTCTCTAGCAATTGTGTTCACTCTGGGATCGTCACAATCTGAGAAGGTGGCCAGACAATGGCACATTGTTTGAAAGACAACTACGAGTCGCCTCTTTTCTTGTCATCTTGACATTGGATTTTGGCCAACGAATAAGGGAAGACCGCAGACCCTCATCAATCAAGCACAAGCCGGCAGCTATCACTCACCGCGCTACGTCTTTGCGGCGTGTGTGGAGGGCCGCTTGTGTTTCTCCATTTAGCTCCCAGGACCAGCGATCCGGGAGTGAAGAAGTCAGTGTGTGTTGATCGAGACCTGGTAAAATTGGTGGAGTCCCGGTGGTGACAGACGGGTTGGCTTGAGTAACCTTAGTCACACCTCCAGTTACTCAGCACGGAAAGCTGCTGTACCCTGTATGACTAGAACCCTCTCGAAATACAAAATATGAGAATCTTGAAGTGTTCTTTCATGTCTAGTGAAATAATGCCACTCTTAGCTTTCGCGACTGGGAGAGGGAGAGAACGAAGCCAACCCCCCTCCGAAGGGGCCCGGGCGTACCACATCAAACAAGCCAAAGAATCACTATCCACATTATTAACCTAACGCTGAGAGTCGGCTCAGACCCCCATCTAATCTACAGATTGTTTATTGCCCCTTCTTACAGCCCAAGCATAGAGCGCAGCGGCAGCAGGAGCGGTGGCCTCGGCATAGAGAGAGGTATTGGGAATTCAAGCACTTGTACACTGGATCTGCCCCATTGTGTAACATTCAACAGCCGGAATCTTGAGATCCTGACGCTGCGCGCTTGCCCACAATCCTGGGGTATGGTTTCGGAAGCAAATTCTCACTCTACAGCAAAGCGGATTACGCGGTCCTTCACGGACATTTGCAGGGCTTACCTGTTTCACAGCGTCATGCCAAAGATGCTTGCTGCCTTTAGTTTCGAGGGCGTGTGCTACACTCCCAATATGACAGTCAGCCTTGTGCAACTTGTAAGCCACGTTGGTTTCAGGCCAGCCGCAGATTGGGCTGACGCCCGTCCGCGTACCTGTCTGCTTACCCGGCGCATTTTGTGCTGTTCAGAAAGTCTTTCAGCTGCTCTGACCCATGCCGGCTTATCAGAGGTACCCGAGAAACTCGACGCAAGTCTAGGCTTCGTTGGAGCTACAGAGAAATCTACTCGTCAGAATGGAGAACCTCCAATGAGGGGATGTGGCGTTGCAAGACTGCCAAGAATACTATTGAGTTTGACTCAAGGGTATCTGTTTTAGTTAATCCGGAGTTGTCCTACGACATATGGACTATTGCGCCTATTCTCTGCTTTGTACGCGCAACAAACATCTTGTCGATTGGCCTAGATTTGAAAATCACACATATTCTCGTCTCGATGTTTGACACCTTCGCCGTCAATTAGCCCTTATAGGCTACTTGTGTTGACGATCAAGGGCGTCCTCGGGAGGAGTCCTCTGTAGCCTTGTCTGTGTATCACAAGGCTAAGGACACGTGCCTACTTATCGTATTTTGACTACTGTGATTGGCGCCATATGGTTTCTAAATGCTGGGTCTTTGATTGTTTACTACTATATGAAGGCGCCATGCATGGCTTTAGACGCATGCAGACTAGAAACGAAACCAGTTATGTACGACGCTATGGGAAGCGCCGTCCTTAAGTTATTACCAGAATACCTAGGTGGTTTGTTTTCTAATCCCCCACACATATAATATATATGTGGTGCCTTCAAACAGCCAGAATACCTAAGTACCGCCATACCCCGCTAAGTACCCTAGGGTAAGAAGATATTGTAGCAGAGTCTCTACCTCTTCCGTCCCATCTATTTAGTTAACCTTTAAAGTTTTTTTTATTGATATTAATTGAGACATATACTAGTAGTTGTATTTATCCTGTAGAATGTAGATTCTGTTGCAGAGTATCTCTTGGGATATTGTATTGTGGAAGGTCATTCTATGGGAGGTTGTCCCTTCAGAAGGTGATCTCAGTAAAGCCGCAAGCGTATCCTATAGGAAATTATCCGGAGAATTTTAGGAACAGATGCCGTATCCGCGGAGGGCACCTGTTGTCACCCGAGTAGAGTTTCTCGTTGTCAATGTGTCTCGCCAACAAAGAAAGGAACCGACAGGCGTCGTCTGAGAAGGTTGAGCCTCAAGGGCGAGCCAAGTGAGATGGGCCCAGATAAGGTTCTGGCCGTGCCACTTGATACGCTGCGATTGCACCTTGGTTCTCCACACAGGATGGAACCGCTCGACCGTCCTATCCACCAAAACCTTACATTGGGTGCAGGACAATCACACATGTGCTCGCACGCGCGCCTCGGCTAAGAGGTACAGTAGGTGCAGATGCCAAATGCTACACCATCACAGCACCAAGGCCTAGATCGTTTCGTTTCATGCCCGCTCAACCCCAGGTTTGGGCCACGGCGTCGTCATGTACTGTGGTACAGTATGCCCTCTTGGGCCGACAGGCGACCGTCCCGACTCCCTGCCACGCTCCAAACACACGGAGCTGTCCTGGGTTTAAGGTTACATGCTTGACTATGTCATGCCCATGCCCATGCCCATGCCCATGGTGGTGCTGCCAGTTGCCGCCTGTGAAACAGCGACGGCTTAGCCATCGCCGATATCCTCATCGCCGGGTTTCACATCTTCAGACGAGAGCCCTCTGAGGCCACCGCCTGCTCCTCGCAGCCAGCCAGCGCTGTCCCGCGCCGCCGCCTGTTCGCTCCATGTTTTACTCACCCTCTCGCCCTCTCCCGCTTTGACTCTCCCGTCTCCTCGGCGTCAGCCCGACCGGTTCGTGTGGCCTGCCTTCATCGTTGAACCCTCGGCACTTTTTGCCCGCAGCCCATATAGGGTGCACACCGCAGCCGCTGCCGCTGCCGCTGCCGCATGAACCTCCCCCATCGTGCTTGTTCGCAACCTCTTGCCACCCTGAGTCGCAATCGCCTGCCAGCTGCTCAACATGGTCAACACGGGGAAGCCCTCGGGCGGTTGCAAGCTGTGTCGCGCCCGCAGGATCAAGTGCGATGAGACCAAGCCCTTCTGCTTGAAGTGCCAGAAGTCAAAACGCCAGTGCCCCGGCTACAGGGACCCCTTCGACGGCAAGATCCGCGATGAGACCCAGTCCACCATCCGCAAGTTCAAGCGGACCCGCATCGTCATCGAGAAGGAGCAGGTCCTGGAGGACCAGGCTCTGCTTGAGCAGACCAAGGACCATGACGCCGACGACATCAAGGCGAACGCTGCCGAGTGGAAATGCGGCTACTTCGAAAACAGGAGAGGCAGCGACTCGGGCAACTCATCAACATCCATCACCTCCGCCACGTCCAGCAACTCCTGGGAGACGATACACGAGGATTACTTCGCCTCCCTCGTCACCCCCGTCGAGCAGCAGGCCACCTGCTACCTGCTCTCCGACTACGTGCTCGTCTCCGAAATGCCCGGAGGGCGGAGGGGATATTACAAGTTCGCTTACAAGATTCTAACCAAAGGCGACCCTTCAAGGTGCCTCTTGTCTGCCTTCAAAGCAGTCTCCTTCGTCGCCTTGGCCTCCCGTCCAAATTCTCACCACCTCATGATCGAGGCCGAGTCTCACTACTCCAAGGCCCTGAGGGAGGTCAATAGGGCGATCCAGGACCCAGCCCAGGTCAAGAGCGACCAGACCCTCGGCGCCGTGTTGCTCCTGGCCTTTTACGAGGTGAGTCGAAATGTCCCTCGCCTCCCAAAATCATAAAGCTCGGGGGCTTACGGTCAGCTTCGCAACCAAGACGCTGGCATCCACGCGTGAGAGGCTCGATGAGTACGTCAACCACATCAAGGGGGCCGCCCAGCTAGTAAAGATGCGGGGGCCAAGGCAGCAGGAGACCGACGAGGGCGCCGAGATGTTCGCAATGACACGCAACCAGTTCCTCGCCATCCGCAGCATGTCGCCCGCAATCGAGCGCGACGACTACACGTGGCTGCTGCGCCAACACTGCGGCGAGCCATATGTCAGCCGGGTGGCGACACTCACCATCGCCTGCAGCGAGATCCGCATGAAGACCGACCAGCTCCTTTCCGGCGGGCACCGAGACCCACGAAAGATCCAAGGCGTCCTGGAGCTGCTGCGGACCGCGCAGGCCATGCAAAAGAAGTTGTCGGGTCTCGACCAACCTCAAAGTGCAGTGTGGTCTGTGAGCACCGTCATACGAGACTCCCTCGGGCCGCGCGACGGGGCCGATGACCCACCTGGGGAGGTTTACACTTTCCACAACCTGTACACTGCCATGATTTATACCATCATCTGGTGCTCGCACATCTTTCTCACCACATGCATATTCCGCTGCATGGCCTGGCTGGTGGCTCCCGACGACTGGCGGGTAGGCGAGGACTACGAGGCCGCCGTGAAAGCCACCCAGCAACGCATCGCAGACATCGTGGCGGCCACCCCTTACTGCTGCTCTTGGAACGGGTGCGATACCGAGTTTTCCGACTTTCCCGTCGGCTTGTCCACCCCGACCTCGCCCGTTAAGGGCGTCGCAGGCTTGGTCATCTACAGGCCTGCCTTCACGGCCATGGTCTCGGATTACGCCACCCCAGAGCAGAAGAAGTATCTCCACGGCCGCATGAAGTTTCTGGCTGACATTGTTGGGATTAAACAGGCCAACATCTTGCTGAAGGTACGTCTCACGTCCCGGGGGCCACCATGTCAAGGCGTTGCCAACCTATACTGAGTCCTAACCCAGACACGCGACGAGTCAGCGACTCCCTCGCGTGACATTGAGCGAGACAGGGCGCGTGCGTGACTTGGGAGCGCAAGCTGACCAGTCCAACGCGTCTTATTGTGTTTTCATATTGGGCGGACAGCCTGGCTAGGCGTTCCTGAGGGCTTCAAGACGGTAGCATTTGCTTCTTGGGCTCGTTCGGGCCCTCTCAACGTGCATTATAGGGGTTTCAAGGTGTTTTGGTCATGTTATGGGCGAGTCTGGTCACTTCCGCCGACATTCGTTAAATCCAGATTTTCCCGAGGCAGCCACGAGGCCTCTTTCACGAAAGCCTCAAAATAGCTATAACCATACCGACTTGTTTTCCACCGCAAATTCCCTGAATGTCTTGGGTCTTCTACCAGTTACCCTCAACACCACATCATTAAGTCTCTCCTCCGATCCGTTTCTTATTGGGATGTCCATGGATGCCAGGACTTGAGCATACTCTTTACTCAGCCCGGCATTTTTAACGTGGCGTTCAACCAGCTCGTCCACGGTGAGGTTGACATGAACAACTTTCTTGTCGATGACGTCGCCGAGGATGTCCGCACACTGCATTCCGGTCAGTTTCACCAGCCTCGGCGCGAGAGGGAATAAAGAGACGAAAGAATGAATTGGCTTTTGGGGGTTAAATTGAGACTTCCCTGTTCATAAGAGAGCAGCTCCGGCCCCAAAACAACATAGTCCCCGTTTGGTGGCGCCTCGGTCGTCAGAGCAGAGTATGCACACGCGGCGATGTCTACCTTAGAGACCCAGGGTATACTGCCGCCCCCTGATGCAGAATAGACCTTGCCTTCGGCCCGGACCGCCTCTAAGAGTCCGCCGCGCTCTGCCCAGTTGTCCATAAACCATGTGGGGCGTATGATCCCAAAGCCGATGTCGCCACGAGCGCCGAGCTCCTGCAGGTACTTTGCGGTCCTGCCGAAGAACGGCCCGCCCGCCTCGACCGAGGTGGCACTCCTGGTGGAGATCTGGTATTAGCCATGGCCTCGGCCCTTTTCATGGGGGTACGATTGGGTTTTCTGGTGGCCCGGGGACACTTGTGTGTCGAGCCTTCCAGGTGGAAGGCTGGGAGAGACGCGTACTGTAGCACAAACCGTTTTACCCCGTGCTCCTTCCTGGCCAGGTCAATAAAGTCGTTCATGATGGAGCTTGCATCAGGGACCGGCGGCGAGATTAGGTATACCGCCGATATGGGCGAGGTCTTGGTCGCCGTTATGAACGGGTTGAACCACGTCGTGCGGTCGAGCCAGTCAAATTTCACCATCGGGTGGACAGTGGCGGCGGTGGCCGAGGACGCTGACCGCGAGGCGACGAGATAGGGCGTAGACGATGCCTGACAGAGTTTGGCGATGCACAACCCGACTTTCCCAGTGCCACCGATTATAAGCACTGTCGAAGCCATTGTAAGAGTAACTAGTAAAAGCCGTAGTTGCAGACCCGGCTTGTTGTCTTGGTGCTTGCTGGGCCTCAACTGTTATCCTGCGTGATACATATACTTAAGTAGTGTATGCAGCGATCATCACCAGCTTATATAGCCAGCCGCACTAGCAATTCCTCCGTGCATGAGTCTCCCTATGGGCTAAGGAGCCGTGGCGTGATATTTCCCCGCCATAACTCGCAGCAGGAAGGCCTTCCTTCGTATAATGTGAGCTCCGGTAGCTCCGGTCTCCAACCCGGAAGTACGCCTGTTAAGTCCGAGTTCTAGCAGAACACACACCGCGCAAGTTTACCAGTTCATTTCAAGTTTTGGTTGGCTTCGCTCCATTGATCAGTTTCTAATGTTGCCATCCTGCTAGTCTATCGCGGAGACATGCACAAGGCAAGGCTCAGTTGACACCCTGCAGTGTTCCAAGGTTCCTTGCGACTGGCCAATCCTGTCACGACATGGACTATACCTATCTGGCTAAGCCGAGCGACACGACCTCCTTGCGCTGCGTTGCAAGAGTACTCGAAAGCAATCATCCAATCCTGCCACGACATAGGCAGAATTAGCTTCCCTCTCTTAGTGCTGTTCATGTCATGATCCGTGGTGATGCGGTTCACGGTGCAATTGTCTGACCAGAGCGAGTGTATTTTTGCTCAAGTGTCGTGTGGTGTGCCAGGGCACAAAAATGTACAATACTAGAAGTGGAGTTCCAAACCTCGTCGTTCTGCATACCGGTCAATCGTTGATTTGTACTTATCTATAGAGAACGGGGATTCGAACCCATAGAATGGAGGGTATGCCCACATAAGGCTAACAACCTAGGTAAAGAGATATAGTGATAAGAGCTGGAGAAGATATAGGACAACTTAGGTTAGGTTACCACTAAACTATTTATCCCGCAGGAGGTAGCCGTGTAGGAAATTGTCCTATAAGAAGTTATTGGGGAAGAGGTCATCCTATGGGGCTCGGGCGTACCCTCCGTCTTTGCGGGCGCGAATCTCCGATCTCTGTATATATAGATTGCGGAGCCGTCTCGGTCACAAATATGAGAGTACTCTCTGGGTGTCCACTCGCTTTCGGACTGTCATCCCGAGGTCTTGAGGCGATTGGTCATGGTATGGTTGGTATCTGCGCACTCTGATTATTTTCAGCCTTGTCAAACCTTCTATCATTCTAAACTGCAAGTCGCATCATGCTCGTTGGCGTCAAGCAAAGCCAGGCGGCTATGACGCATTTAAACTTCTGTGTTCGCCTGTAACGGCTCGTCCGAGAATTGCGAGCATGCCATCCAGCCGATCGGGGCTGGATCAGTGTTATTCAGGCGTGCAATCATCGGACGGCGCCTTATTAACCCACAGTGAGCAGCCGATTGACAGCAATCAAAGCAGTACACTCTCTCTTCAGTTTGCTATCTCCGGCCACTATCTACATGGTGTTTTATACATCGCTCTTTCCCTCTCGCTGGGCCTGTATATAGTGAGACTGACTTTCAGAAAGATCCATTTCGCCCAGCCAACGCACATGTGCATCTGTTTTCTCCCCATGTAATCCGGATCACGAATTGGCGTCATACCTGTATGCAATCGGTGCTTTGTTCGTCTCAAATGTATGCATGAAGTTCGGGTGGGATGCTTCCATTGATTAGATGCATCTGAACCGTTGGCGCTGCACGTAGGCTTGGTTGGAGTTGTGGCAGTAGGCCAGTCACGTCCGACTCCGCAAAGCACTTGAAACTCTGGGGCTCTTGTGGTGATGAAGTATGCCTTGCCAAACATCCGAGAGGGGCAATTTTCAGTGCTTGGACTCATACCTTACTTTGTCAGGATTTAGATTTCGAGACAAAACGTAGAGCAAAGCCCTTGCATGATCGTCGCCGCACATCCCCATATTCGTCCGGTCTCAAAACCTTGGTGATGACTACTGCCACTAATGGTCTGTCAACATATGCGCGCCCATTTCCGCTGAGATGATGCTAAGATGAACGTATTGGTATCATCGGACTTCTCTCATACATTCATTTCCATGGCTCTGTGAGTCCACCCCACGTCGTGACCGACCCGGTCATCTGCACAAATATGGACACAGAAAGGTGGTGGCACGAGCTACTTGTACGGGCTGAAGGATTCGACTTGGAAGGCAGGCAGAGTTGTGGAGTTCTCGTGCCTGTCGACTGTGGAAATGGCGTTTGTTGTCCCCCAGCAAGCACATGCGTTGCTGCTGGAAGTGGGAGTAATTGTCGGGGCCCGATTGGCGGAATAACGGTGAGTCAATGCTCGGAACACGGTGTGAATGTCCTTTTCCCTTGTTGGCGGGTCTCTCGAGTTCATTTGAGACGAGACTGAATCCGCGGTGAGGACCTCGCGATTATTCATCTTGTCGTTGCCTCTGAAAAGACTGCTAACTCGCCGAGTTCAGGTCCCAGGTCTGACCGTGAGCGCTCCAGCTCCGGCCGCAAGTGAGTTGAACGGCGAGAAGATGCATATATCACGAGCTTTTACTGACAACGACAAGCATCCACGGCTGCATCCACGGCTGGTCCGCTCCCTCCAACTAGTACACCGCCTCCCGAAGCACCTACTTCCACGGTAGTGCTACCGCCGCCGACCACCTTTACCACTCTGACAGTGTTACCACCGCCGCCAAGCTCAGCTCCCCCATCAGCCGCACTATCGACAGTCAGCCAGCCCACACTACCCGTGATACCACTGCCAACAAGCTCAACGGTCCCAACGAGTCTTGTGAGCTCTTCATCTATCGCTCTCCCGTCCTTGGTGTCGACATTATCCACCTCTTTGACATTTCCATCTTCGTCGGCCGGATCGACAAATGTAGCGGGAGGGGTAGAGGGCTCCCCAACCACATCAACGGGTTCTACAGGAGCTGCTATCAGCATCACGCCTGTCGCCAATGGGGCTACGAGCGGTAGTTCCAGCGGGAAAAATGAGCTGAGCACAGCCGATCTTATCGGCATCGCCGTAGGAGGGGGAACAGCCATTGTCCTCCTCATAATATTAGCGGCAGCCGCTGTGATCATGTGGCGGAGGAAGTCCTCGAGAAGAAGTCGACCAAGAGATTCAGATGTTCTGCCGATCACGAGGGAGGTTTCTCAACCGCGCCATAGCCTCCATACCCTCTCATATCCCGACGATGTCTCGAATGCGCGCCAAAGTCTTGGTTCTCCTCCGGATCACTACGAGGAGGACGAGGTCAGCCGAGTGAGAGACGAGCCCTGGGCAATGTCGGGTGGTCGGCCCATGACAGAAGAGGCTGCCGAAGAAACTCGCGGAAGCCTTTGGTTCCAACTGCCAATGCCAGCTCTGGCGCACAGCAGCCTCGGGTCGACCTTCTCGAGGCCTGACCCTGCGACATCTCTCCATAGCCACCCGCTAGCCCGGAGGTCGACAGCCCCTAGTATACCCCAACCTGATCGGAGCGAGATGGATTCCGGGGGTGTACCGCACGTTGTGAGGAGACCATCGTCGGCATCACCATCTCGTATGGCCAGCCATATTAGCGACTATAATGACAGGCAGGTCAGGATTTCAGCCTCAGAGAGTATGGGCAGCCTCACCAGCGAGGCAGGGAGACATATAGCCGAGGAAATTGAGGGAGTTCCAGGGGTGGAAGGCGGCCACAATTTGGATGTTTCACAACGAGGCTCTGGAAGGTCGAGCGATGACGGACGGAGGCAACCCGTAAATCTCTTGCCAGTCTTCCAGAAGCCATTGTATGTTCAACTGCCAGGGAGCTCAGGCGCAATTGTCGAGTTGATATAGAGAAGATTATGGTGCAGACCAGATACATTGCAAGAGTAATTGGTTAATGCAGTTGATGAGGTCACAGTCGCGACCGTCTCAGGCCCGACGTTTCGATGCAGAAGTCGGATGCTTGGAAACATGGACATCAGGTCGTTGTGTGGGGTGCGGTGGCAGTCACTCGTGAAAGTTTGTTCGGCTCTGAAGAGCTGTCAGCCGACACGACAGCCGCGGAGTAGTATTAGTAAGGAGATAAGAGATTTCCCAAGATGTTCCTTCCATATCCTCACGCACCCTCAGAGGGGCATGTATGTTACGGTCAAGCCATTTCTAGAGCTCCTTAAGACTGCCTTGCCCCAGGCCCAACCTCTGTCCTACAATATCAGCGACTGGGTAGACAATGGCCGGTCACCCAAGCCACAGCCGGATTCCGAGATCTCGATCGAGCACGAGCACCGACCGACGGAAAAGCGGATGGTGGCCCGCCTTGAAACCGAGAACTGGCTCCGGGTACAGCTGCGCAACCGTTAGGCCAAGACGTGGCAGAAGTGTAGGAGCGGCGCTGAAGTAGAGAACATTTCCAAGAACACCCGGGGCAGACCTCCGTTCGGGTTCAAGACATGTGCCCGGGGATGGAGGACGTGGACGAGTGCGTGGAGCAACGTGGAGCACCCGAACGGACGGGGGATGGAGCAATCTGCTGAAGAATGGGTCGGAGAGCTTTGGGTCTGGCTGGGCGTTTCCAGTCAGGCCATGCCCACCTCGGCGCTTCAGCCGGGGGCTTTTCTGTCCCTCGCTTCCTTCAAAATCCCTAGATATGGTTGTGGGCAAGGATATCTTGTGGAACGTGGGGTGGAAATCTAATAATCTGGGGCGATACGATGAGACATGGATTGGCAGTCATGGCCGGCTGGCCCCACTTGTACACTGGTCGTCCACGGGCCCGACGGTGGTGGACCGGCGGCCCGGATTGGGCTTGTAGACTCGGCCGAACAATAGCATCCACTCTGACGGGCCGGCCAACGTTTTCTTCTTGGACTACACCATACAAGGCGGAGGGAAACAAGAGGTCACAGCGTGAGCACGCCCAAGAGGCCATTGAATTTGCGTACCGTGCCAGTGATGCACCCGTGCTGAGACAAGCCCCGCCCCCCTTCCTCTGAGCGCAAAGAGGCTACCGTCTCACGATACGAGGACTGGGCGCGGCACACAGGCTCGTGGCGATGGGTGGGACACGCACAGGCGGGGAAGAGGGGAAGGGCCAGGGGGGAGGTGGGAGAGCACGGCACGCACAGCTCACGGCGCGGCGCGGGCGCTCCCTTTTGCTCGTGGAAACATGTTTGAAGTGATGGACGGCCTGTCCTGACGAGCCTGCGAGCCTCAGGACGTCTTGTCGAGTCAGCCAGGCAGCCAGGCAGGGGGGCCAGATTTGAGAGGGCTAAAAAAGAAAAGGCTGGCCCGTTTTGGGACCGGGAACCGTTGTAATAAAGACGAGGGCACTTGCTTCTGTTTAGCTGTTCCTTTTGCCTCTCCCGACGGGCCCCTCCACCTCCCCTAGCGCTGCAGATTCCTGTCCGTTGAAGGGTGTCTGAAGATCATGCCATAATGAGAGAGCCATTTCGAAGGGCTCGTATCGGCCGGGAGCAAGGGGAAAGCCCAAGGCCTCGGGCAGGCGTTGGGACGGGCTTCCCTGGGATATTCTGGAAACACTCTCGGGTAGATTGCCGATTGATTGAAGGACGACATCGGGATTTCTCTTGACCCTGCTTGGCAAGGCTCGCCCGGTGGCCGTGTGTTGGGGGGGCTCTGTAACAGATTGTCCTTGTGGCCCCAAGACACGAATTTGGTAGACTAGTGATGATTTGCATTCGGGCGGAGCAACAATAGCCGTAGCCGCCAGTGCCAGGCGGGCTGGAGGGTGCGAGAGAGCCACAAGAAGCCCCTGGCTTGTTTGAGGCGGGTGCTGAGGTGAGATGACAAGACAAGATTTCAACAGCGACGACCGACGGTGACACAGGGCATACACACAGGTACTGTACACCAGGAACTCTATACACGACAAAGCACCGTCGACGGGGACCGCGGGCAGGGGCCACCCCTGCTACAGGACAGGGACTGGACAGGGACTGGACAGGAGACCCGACCACCGGCCCTCCACAGTTCTTCCGCCGCCATGGTACTGCCAAGTTCGGTCGATGGCGCGTCTACAATTTGTCTCTGCGTGTGCTGTGTAAACCACCAACATCACCACTCTCATTGGCCTTTTCACCAACAAGCCGACCAACGGCCCAATCCTCTCACTGGTGTCACACGTACCTAGATATATACCGTACTGTCTCTCTGCCTCCCTCCCTCCCTCCCTCCCTGTCCCCTGGTGACCTGTCGGGCCTGCCCCCCCCCCTACCGTGGTGCCTGGCGCTGATCCCCGCAACCAGCCTGCCCGTGCGATGCACTGTGTCTCTGACAAACAACACGGCATATACACATATGCGGTGCGCTGCGATGCGGTCAGCGAGGGTTGGCGTGCGGGCATCGTACATGTGAACAACGGCGGCGGTGAGGGCGGCTCAGCTGGCCAGCTCAGGATATGGTGACGCTGCCGTGTTTCGTTCCTTGGGGCGTGGCAGCGTTGCCGATCCCGCCTGGACTGTGGCACACTGCCCTGCTGCCACGCTGCCACGCTGCCCAGCCCACAAGCCCGCACCTGGAGCCCGAGCCTGGCAGCAGCATGGCGAGGAGGTCTTTTTGTTGCGGGTTGGCCCAAGCTACTGGGGCAGATCTCTATGGGGATTGGGGCTGCTCGTTTTCGTCTTGTGTCGTATTGTATTGCATCGCATCGTATCGGAACGCGACGTGTCGGGAGCCAGTGTCGTGTCTTTGTCGTGGCCCCATTGTGGCCGGCGGTGCTGTGTTGTGCGCGCTGGATGGACCGAGTGCGAGCGGGGAGTGATCATCTCCACCTCGGATCCTCGTCTTCAACTTTCGTATTTCAAGCTGCAGGACGTGTGTGTGTGTGTGTGTGTGTAGATGATAATTATAAGTCTTTCTCTGCTCACCCGGCCCCCCGGGCCCACCGCCACAGCCCGCCAACGCCAGCCTACCAACCTAGGTACATACCTACCTGGTAGGTAGGTTGGCATACTGTGCAAGGCGAGCCTCCTACGAGAGGCTCCCAAATCGAGCCCCCGGGAGCCCTGGGAGCCCTGGGAGCCCTGGGAGCCCTTGTAGTGTACAATCAGCCCACCTGCCCTCACCTGCTCACCCGCATTCTCTCACGCTCCACATGTTGCTGTGATCCATGTCCATGCGTAGCTCTGTCTCATCCCTGACCCTGACCCTGCCAGGTCTTGCAAGCCCATGCCCATGTCAAAGTCCATGCCCGCCCCCGTCGACCTGCAATGTTGATCTTTGCTTGCCGTGCTACCAGGCTACGCAGTAGCTGCCACCACACAGCAAATACACAGTTGGCAGGCCTGTGCTGTCGTCAAAAGAAGGCGTGCTGGCGCCAGTTTGAGGTTCGGTCGGCGTATTGCTGCTGCTGCTGCTGCTGCTGCTGCTGAGTGATGCCCGCGTGCAGATGCGTGCCCTCATGACAAGGTAGCATTTGGAACCACGGCGAAACTTCCCTACCACAGCGAAGGCGCCGCGGAACACCACGTTGGGCTACCTCCTTCCTATTATTACCACCCAACTTTGATGCAGTGGCCATTTACGGGACCTTGACGCCCTTGACGACCATCCCGATCGTCACCACCGACGACAAGCAAGCTCGCAGCGGCTGATCCTATCGGTTTGCCGTATACACGTATCCATTCCTTTTCGTGGCCCCAGGTAAGCCGTCCATTGATAGCTAGACTGGTTAATTGACTTTTTTTTTTCTTCCCTTCCCTCCCTATCTTCCCTCTTCCTCGTGCCTCTTCTTTTCCGCTGCCCCGTTTTCTCGTCTTTCCCCCCCGGTCTCCATCTTGCCATCCGCTCACTCGCCCGCCCACCGTCCCTGCCCCTCCCATGCCCCTCCCATCATCCCATGCCCATCTGACCTTGTGGCTGAGCTGCCGTTGATGCCGTTGATTGCTAGCTGGGCTCGTCCGCGGTATCACCAAAGCAGGGGTTCCTAGGTCACTTCATTCGCTTCCCTTTCCTTCACCAATCCACCCATCCCTCTGCAACTCCCCCTTCGAAATCTCCGGCCACATACGGTGCGCCCTCAGAGACAGACATCTTTCTTGTCCCACCTCACCTCGTCGCTCCCTCCACGACACCCCATCCCCCCTCCTTTCAGCTGGCCCGTACCTTCTCCTCACGATCGACCGGTGAGGTTACTTCGGCCCAGATTTGACTTGCCCGGCCTACACACTCTAATACGCCACGGCACGCCACTCTCACCTGCGACCCCCAGGCACCCATCCCCACCACCACTGCCCAACTTTTTATATTATTTTCCTGTTTTTTGCCGGACAGGCGCTAATCGCCTAGACACTCGTTTCGCAACTGACCTCATCCCCACTGCCGACCATCTCGGCCACGCGCACACCCCCCTTCTGACCTCCGTACTGCCGTGCTCGCAAGCCCTGTCATCCTGGCCGCCCTGCCCGTCCCAGTCGTCCCTGCGCCCAGACAAGCCAGACTTGGCGCGCGCCACCTGCGAGCAGAAGCTGCCACACCCGCATCTCGTTCCTCAGCCGTGCAGGGCCTCAAACACCAAATATACCCCCAACTTGCAGCCTTGGTGACTACCCCATCCTTCGCCTCTCTTTAGCCTCCGACCAAGCTTTGCTCCATACGAGTGACACACACAACCGCTCAGCGTCATCGTCCTCCTCGACTAGCCTGGTCGGGCTGACCTGCTGCCCACGGCGCTGTCACTCGGGGTGATTTGAAGTGGGCTTGAGACTATTTGGTCGTCCTCAACCCCCTTACCGCTCCCACTCTTCGTCCCGAGACATACCCTCATATTTCGCCACGCGGTCTCAGCCATGGCGAATACGGACCAGAGCAAGGGCCCCAAGGTTCCTTCAAGGGCAGCAAGTCTCCAGCGCATGCTGGAAATAGAGAGAAAGCAGAAGGTTAGTTAATACGCCCTCTATAACATCAGTAATGACCCGCTACGTGCCGGGGGGGGGGGAGAGACACCATCTCATCGAGTTGATAATTGACTGACTTGGTTTTCACGCTCAGATGGCGAGAATGCAACAAAACCCCTACGCGGCTGGCCCAGGCCGCCGCAGCGACTCTCCTTCTGCCCGTCCAAAATCGAATCTGCTCACCCGCCGCCGAGAATCCTCCCAGCCGCCACAGGATGACCGTAGAAAATTCACCATGCAAAACTACAACCTGCCACCCCTCACGGTTCATCCACTTCCTACAGCGGAGGACAGGTTTGCGAAGCAGCCAGGAACGAGGCCTGGGGTACCCAGGCAGATGAGAAAGGGCTCCGCAGATCGCGACAGTCTGCCGTCAGTAGTCAGGGCGACCGGGGGGCAAGGCTCTCCACAAGTCAAGTCCGTGACGTTCCTTCCCTCGGACGACGGGCAGTCGGATACCTCGTCAATATGCCACTCGCCAACCTGGGACGACTATGGGAAGAAGAGGAGGAAGGACAAGGAGGCCTCAGCAGGGACAGCGGTGACTAGCCAGACGAAACTGGTGAAAAAGCGACTTACGAAGGAGCCACCCCCGGCGGCCATGGAGAACCGGCCGACGCTGAATCCTCGGGCCATGTCTGCGCCCTTATTGGAACGCATGAGCCTGGACGATGCGCGGTCAACGGACCAGCTCCCGCCGAACTTGCAGCCAAAAGGAAGCAGACCGCAGCTCCCGGCACTGGCTGTCAATCCGGGAGCGGTAGAGACAACCCAGACTGCCGTGAGGAGTCCTGCTTTCATCGGTGGGGTGCGCCTGGAACGCGAACGCGAAGCGGCTATGCAGAGACTGACCAATTCAAGAGCTCCATCAGCTGAGCGTCCAGCGTCCGAGCTGGTGCAGCAAAATCACATTTCGCGTCCCCCATCAAGCGAGAGGGCGAAGAAGCCAAGGGCCACTTCACCGACCTCGTACCCCCCGACTGCTTCGAAAACCCCGCTGCTAAACCAGCCGGCTCCAGCAAAGGGGCACGCTAGGAAGCGGAGTGGCTCTCTCGGTAGCGTTTTCTCAAAAGTCTTCGGGTCTTCCAAGAGCTCTGAGGACTCAAAGCCTTACTTGGACAGACGTGGGTCGCAGGACTCGGTCCAAACGGTCTCCTCACTATTCACCCGGGGCCGCAAGAGAAGTGACTCGGCCAATTCGCAGGCCAGGGCTCAGAGCTACGACGTCTATAGCCGTTCCGGCGCATCGACACCGATGAGTGAGAGACGGGGCGCACTAAGCCTTCCGCCGCTGGCTTGGAAGAATGGACGTAAGGGCAGGACAACCTCAATGATGGCGATCCCACCAGACTCGGCGCGAGATGCGTCTTTCTCACCTGAAGATACCAATGCATTGAGACAGGACAATTTTACGTTCCTGGAACGGCCATTCTCTCCGCCTATCGAAAGCCCTCTTTCGCCTCCGGCGAGCTTGTCTGCCTCGATCAAGGCCAAGAGGAGCCCCCAGCTCACCCCTGCGACCACCCCAAAGCCTGCGTCACAGGCCCCGAAGAAGACATTCAAAGACGCTATCAAAGCTGGCTTCAGGTCCTCGACCGGACCTGATCTCAAGACTTCTTCGCACCGACGTACAGGAACGGACGATACGCTCATCGATGCAGATCTTACTCCCACGCTCTCCAGCAATTCTCACCCTCTACAACACAGCGCGACGTCGGGCACCTTGGCTAACGGTGGAACGATTCCGATTTCTGGAGGTAAAAGCGGCCCTCCAGAGCCTCACGCGCGCCAGCAGGCTCCAGATTCAAAAGACTCCGGGGCCTCGTCTTCATCCTCACACCCAGATACAGAATCTATACCGCCCTCGCCAGTGACAACCCCGGACACTTCGAGGCCCCAGTCGCTGAAGGATGCCCAACCCGTCCGCGTCGAGGAATTGAGGAAGACACCGCTGGTATCCTCGCATGGATCTAGCGGTCTGGGCTTGCATAATCCATCCGCAGTGGTGGTGAGCTCGTCCAGCAATGTTTCTTCCCGGGCAAATTCTCCGCGCATCGATATTGAACTCTCAACCGGTGATTTCAGCGATTCGTGGGATTTCACCAACGGGCCAGTCTCTCGGTTTGCCCAAGTGGGTGCTGCTAGGCCGCAGCCAAAGGAAGACGAGTTATGGCCACTGGGACGAAAGCCTCTTGACATGGACCAACTTTCTTTTACCAGTGCTCTCACAAGCCTCGACGTCAAGACCTCTTTCCAGGATCTGGGCTCCCCGCTGTCGGACATCGAGCCGCTTTCTCTGGACAATGCCTCTCCGCAGGGAACTAAGGTGACCCTCCGAGGCGTCAAAGTAGAAGTCGTCAAGAGCCCTGCATATGCGAAGAAGGCCATCTCCGAAGCCCCTTCGCCGACGAAGGATACCAGCTTCCTCCCAGCACTCCGCCATCGACCTCTTCCCCCGCGAGGCAACAACGGCCGTCCCGCTCAGCCATCAATAACGCAGAACGAAGCAGGTGAGCGGCCTTTCCAACTCCAGGAAGCTCGAGCCGAAAGCCCCGATTCCTTCCAAGCCCCGGGCGCCGCATCAAGGCACCTCCAAGAAGCACGGAAGGCAGCACCGTCGTCGCCACGGTCCCCAACTTCGACGACCAGCGGCAGCAGTGCGACTTCGTTGGCCAACAGCATCATGGGCCCGCCCGTACCCAGGTCTTTCGCCCTCACCGGCCGCCCGAAACCATCTGGAGGCCCTGCTATTCCCTCCTCGAGGCATAGCAATCTCGACACGACGGGACTGAAGCCCATCGCAAAGATGTTTGTTGAGTGCTGCAGCTGCAAATTCTATCAGGACATGCCGTCGCGGGTTTACGAAGCCATGGCCCGGCCCGAAGACACGGTCAGGGATAAGAGACTTGGCGTGTCCGGGCAGGTGACCACATGCGTCAAATGCCCGTGGTGTAGCCACAACATGAGCACTCAGTGCTGCGCGGGATACGCAGCTGTTGTTTACCTGCGAGAAAAGCTGCATGGGCCCTAGGTCGGGAAGATGATAATGGGTGCAGAGATGTATGGTAAGCCGCTGGGGTGATGGCAGGAGGTGGGCTAGCAGGGAGCCAGATATGGACCGTGTCTAACTGCGAAATAATCGGCGGCAGGAGTGCTGGCAATTTGAACAGTGTGGACATGCTGCCTTACCCGATTATTACAATTTGAGCACAAGCACAGAAGTTGGTCGTGAGCCACCCCACACTCACTAATAATGGTGGACTCTGAAAGGCACACGAAGCACTCATCACGGAGCATTGCGGCTTACGAATCACGAAGAACGCATTTTGGACGATAAGAAGCGGACTGATGTTTACTGAGGCTGTGTTTTACGGCCATGAAAAGTTCGGGCATCTGTCTTGTCAGCGACAAGACGGGCCAGTTTTGCTTCACCCTGCTTGGAATGAATTTTGGACCAGACAACAGCACATTAGCATATTGCGGGAGGTCTGGTTGGGTTTTGTCTTCTTAGAACAAGGATGCGGTTCTGAAAAGGCCACGCCACAGCCCCGTGGTGTTTTGCATGAATGGGTATCGCACCTTGGGGCACATCTTGCCTGGAGCATGAGGTGAATGAGGCCATTTTGGTCATTGGCCACGAGAGCCACGATATCTGCGGACGAAGCAGGATTCGATAGTGTTTAATGGCGCCGGCAAACAATAGAAAGGAAGTGCCGAATCATCATCAGCCTTGCTCAGATTGCAGCTGCTCGGTGACATGAAAGGTTCTGCGGATATGCGGATAGGGATGTACTAAGAGGGGAAAAGCAAATAAAGCAAGCCACGCATATGCGGCTACACGGCATGGGGGGCGATCATGAGGCTCGCAAACGGACCGACCGAACCGGACAACGATAACTCAGGCCTGATAGTTCCATGACACGGCAGGATGGAGTTGCACGGCATGAGCCGTTCGAGCGTGCGCGTGCGCCTTCTGCGCCTCCTGCTCCTTCTTGGTCTTCTGGAGGTACGGACGAGGGGAGGGGAGGGGACATAATGAGACAGACAGAGAGGGACGCAGACGCACAGAAATGGGTCATGGCACAGCTCCTGCAGCAGACGCAGGCGATCTGGCGATTTGACTCGGCTCGGCCAACTTCTAAGACGCAATAGCCCGAATACACGTACATGGGTGCTGCGCACGAGACAAAAGACAGACAAGGACCTCAGACATGCGTACACAGTCAGACAGTCAGACCGCATCCCAGGGTTTTTGTCAATGACTAAACAATTACCCGGTTCACGTAACACGACTGCTTCTAATTATGAGCCAGGCTGCCAGGTCATGTAAGACAGTCAGACCACTTGGTACAGTAGCCACGAGCACACAAGGGTACTTGGGTAACTGGACCATTCCCACGTCTCGCGCCCCACCCGAAATGAGGGAGAGAGGGCAGCTTACCCAACCGGGCAGACTTCGAGAATGCGGAGCTGAGACACACGGCAAGACATTCATTTTGTGTACGACGGGGGCGGACAACCAGTCAGCAGGCCGGCCCTGACCGCTCTTGAAAGCTCGCCGTCTGGACGAGGGCGGGGAGGAGAAACATCAATGCAGCAGGTGGTTTTGATTTGCTGTGTAGGTCATGTACTGCGTGCGTATGATTGTGGTTTTTTTGTGTCATTTGCTTGTGCCCCTTCAGCTGGTGAGCACTGGCCGGCCTCACGCTCACCTGTCGCCCTGCCCCAAGCTTCCTTCGCTACTTGGCAGTAATCACATCTCCACCTCTCCAGCTCTCCCGGCTGCCGGCGTCAGTCCAGCTGGGACGAAGAAGGGGGAGGAGGAGGAGGAGGAGGATGAGGAGGGCCAAGCAGCTGGAACGGGGCTAGGGCCAGCTGGCAGGTAAGCTCGAGCTAGCAGAGGCGAGGAGAGCCCGTGCTCCGCTTTCGCGCTTATTATTATTGCAAGTACGACCGCTGCCTTGTTTTGTAGTGCGAACACCCCGGGTCCTGGAGTGGAGGGAGGGGATTGGACCTGGACGGTGCCGTTTGGTATAAAGTGCTTTTTTTTTTCTTTCTTCGCTGAGTACCTGGGTCGGTGTCTTATGGCT
>JUJX01000019.1:78109-113272 GCA_000800745.1 Diaporthe longicolla | reverse complement strand
GGGGGGGGGGTTGGAAAGGTCAGGTTGCCACGCGCTCGCAGCGTGGGCGGGAATCATTATTAGCCCGCTTGTTCCTGGTTGGTAGCAGGCAAAACCCCTTCAGCTCGGCCCCTCTACCACCTTCTAATACAACTAGTGTATCGGGCAGGGACCAAACCACTTTACCAGCTGTGTTGTTTATTATGACCAGCTACTAGTTTGTTGTTGTTGTCGTTGTTGTGTACCTACATACCTAGGTAGCTACCAGCCTTGCTACCCGGGCCCGTGCTGTTACACCAACCCTAAATTTTCGGGGGACAAGAGGCTGCTACCACCTTCCGCGGCCTGAACCTGGGGGGCCCAATGAGGTGTTATGGATATATTCCCATGTCGGCACGGCACGGTGGCAGTCATCCAGATGCCCAGGTCGGGAAGGTCGCGAGGGTCGACCTCGCTTCTCGAGGCCATCGTCGTCAGCTCGCTATATTGGCGATATCCAAGAGGAGCCGGCACTTGGTTGTCTCTCCAACCCCCTTGGTCCCGATTCGCAACGTAATGCCATGCCCGCCGTCTGCACCCACCATTGCCGGGTGCCCTGCGTCCCGAGTCTGTGGTCACGCAATATACGCCCCTTGTAGACGATGCGCATTGGTACGTCTGACAAGCAGACAGGCCGGCACGCTGCGCAGCAAGCACCGCCCGGGCGAGAAAACGGCCGAGTCTTGCGAACGTGCAGTCAGACACGCCCGACTATCTTGCCAACCCCTGCCCTTCCCTTCTGCCCCTTCCAGACTTTTTAGCCCATGCAGCTGCTTTCTTGCCGCGCCACGCTTTCGTACATTAGTCGTCGATCTCTCCCCATCTCCCTGCCTGTGCCAACCTCCGACGACCCGACGGCCTGGGCTAGATGAACCTTGTTTTCTCCGACAGTCTTCATGTCCGTCTTTGCTCTTTTCTTTTCAGCTCCTCAAGTACGCCCGTGGCTGCTCCCGCAGCTGCTGAGAGCCGGTGGCGGCCCCTCGGATCCCCCCTGCCTGTGCCTGTGTATAAACTCCTATGACGCCTCCCCCCCCCCTGGCCTGCTTTTATGTCCTCTCATTTCGTCTTGACTGCTGCTTGTGGCCCATCCTCACATTCGTTTACCCTCCGGCGCTCGGTCTACCCGTCAGACCCCTTCCAGCGCTGAGCTCGGGCCCATAGATGAGGTTTTGCATAGAAGTCCCCAGCCCTGAAACCTCTCAGGGCATGTTAGTGTCTCCTGCCGAGTTTCCTCGGACTGTGCAAGGACTCCTCGTTCCTTATTCAGAGACACAATCCACACCAAACTCGCCTTTCTTCCTGACGCACACCCACTGAGCCATCAACCAAAGTCCAGCCCCAGACCCAGCATGGACGCCAAAGATGAGAAACGCAGGGAGAAGAGGCAGACATTCCCTGGTGCCCTCCCGTCGACCACCAAGCTTCCCAGCGACATCATCCAGTCCCCGCCCTCAGCAATCACACCTGCTAGGCCTTCAACTTCCCACCGCAATTCCACGCTCAGTGTCAACAGGATGCCGAGCATATTGGAGGATGAGAACGCCATGTTCAACAACGTCCAGCGGCGGTCGAGGGTGACCAGCGTGGGCCCGTACTACCGATATGGAGAGGACTATATCACACCGTGGGACCTTGTCGGCGCCATACAATCACCACCCCCTCGGGCGCCGTCAAGACAGAGCACCTTCAGCTCGAGGGCGACCAACAGCGGTGAAACGCAGGACATCGAGGCCGGGGAAGATGAGAAACTGCCACGGACCCGCGATGAGGCCCGGATAGCTAGGCTCGGGGGTTGGCGCCGGATCTTGACGCTCCTGTTGTTACTGGTGGCGTCTGCCGTAGGCCTCGGGGTCGGCTTGAAATTCGGCCTCCATGGCTGATCGCCACTATCGGCGAAGAGACGGGCGTCGAAAACCGGCGGGGACGAACCATTTCCCTAGGGCTGAATGAACCTGATGGCCGGGACGCTCAGAACCAACACTTGGGGGACCGCCTTGTATTGACTCATGCTTGTACCCCGGCGTCATTCCCCATGGCCGGCGATATCACGAAAAAGCAGAACCTCGTGGGTTGGGGAGGGGTGTGAGAAGTTCCCGAAACCACAGTTGTCGTGGTGCGGTGCCTCCGCCACCAGCCGCCGCCATTGCTTCTTCCCAACCAAAGGCCCGCCAACATGTGTGCCTCTTGGCGTGCGAGGTTGTCGACTCAGGCGGCGCGAGGCTTGAGCTCAGGTTGGCTGCCTTGTGGCGCGCGCCAAAGATAACGACTATTCGGAAACCACCCACGAGAATAACAAGCAGTCTGTGCTGGTTCTGAACAACAAGAAAGACACATTGGAGCCGTGTCTGTTGAAGTTGTAGAGCGGTCAGTCGCAATGATTATGACCGAGTTGGAGGCCGTTTTGAGTGTCGAGGGATGGAGGCCGGGAAGGCTAACTCTTAAAAGGTCAGTGGGGGGGTACTACTTTGTATTTAGACCGTCAGCTCCAGCGCTAGACGCGATGGCGTGTATATCTATCCGAAGCCACGAGATAAGAGAGAAGACGAATTAATGCTACGTGTGGTCCAAGTCAGCATTGCTCAGTGCTGCCGGCCGTCGATGCTACCGTCACACAGCCCAACTACTTCTTCTCGTGGCGGGAAGGCTCGTCCTGGCGGTTGCGGACCGTGTAGCTTCAGTCGTATTCTCAACTCGAGAGTGTATAGACTGTGTGGAGAGTGTGAAGATCTCTTATTCACGGTATGCTCTGACTGATTATCAATCAGGCTTCGTGCCGGGGCTGGTGCCGGGGCTGATGACCAGGGGAATGAATGTCGGGTGTCAGAACCCGCATCAGCAAGAGAAAAGCAAGCACAATGCACTGAGGCTGGCTCGAGGCCGCTGCTTGCACAGTCTTCCCTCTCCACTCCCGGCCGGTGCTGGTGTTATCACGGCCGGCAACGTCGGCCGTTAATACCGGCCACTGCCCGTGGCCCAGCTGAGAGGGCTCCCGTCTGGATCGCTCCCATTGGGCAGGGCTGGTTTAGAGGCCGGTGTCCCGATGAATATTGTCTTGGCCCGCAGCGTCTGGAAGCGTCTCTGGCTCAGGGCTGTGCAGTACTGCCCAACCATCCGTGCCTCATCTTCCGCCTCGGGCGGGAGGCAGGCAGGCAGGCAGGCAGGCAGGCAGGCAGGCAGGCAGACAAAAGAACAAAAGAACAAACAAAACCATGTGAGGATGACTGGGTGATTGGGTTTAGCCGCACCTGCAAGAATTGTGGGTAAGTCGAATTAGGCTAAATCCCAGGGGCCCACCTCCCAGCCCTCCCCTGTAAATGCAGGTCACAGTGGGGCGAGTGTCCATGTGCAGTTGGTGGGTCCTTTTCCGCGGCCGAAGAAGGGCCTTTGGGAGTGAGTGCTATGTTCAAGCTGCTGGGCCGACGACTGGCGGCGGCCCGGGACGACGAGGGAGGCCATGCTCACTCATCCGCCCCCCTCGGCCTCGTTGCTGAGTCCCCGGCGCAGCGGGCAGGTGAAGCCATACCCAAGACAAGAGCACATGTGGTTCAAAGCATTCATTGCCCATGCTGTGCTCGACTGCCCAGCTTCGCTCGCTGCCGGTGGCCAGGGGACGGGGGACAAGGCAGCGTTGGCCCAAGTACAGCGTCAAGTTGTAAATTCACATCAGCCTGTTCTGCCTGTGTTTGTCCCTGGGCGCTGGACGTGTCCACGCCCCCGTGTCGCGACTGCTGGGATCGCCCGGACAGGATGCCCACAGTTTCCTGCAAGAATCTCGTGGAACTATCGGGTAAATAAGCTGGTATGGCCTGGCTATTGCGGCTCTGTGGGCTGGTCACCACCATCTCAACCTTGCATGGCAACGCTGCTGTCCTATAAGTAGGCCAATGCTGGCCCTCCTCGTGCTCGCCGGGCTGCCAGTCGTCCCTGTCCCGTTAGTCCCCCTTGCCCCTGCCCCAAGGCCCGTCAAGATGGTGTCACCGACTATCAAGCTAAACTCTGGCCACGACATGCCCCTCGTGGGCTTCGGTCTCTGGAAGGTTGACAACGCGACCGCTGCCGACACTGTTTACAACGCCATCAAGGTCGGTTACCGGCTGTTTGACGGCGCTTGCGGTGAGTCCATTCCAGTCACGGTGCCGACCAACGAGCGGGAAGAAAAGGCCCAGTCAGCCCAGCGTGTAAAAGCAGGAAATGCTACCCCTCCCCCTGATAAGCGACGAGGGACGGTCAGCCAGGGGCCCACGCTGAACGAACCACGCCGCCCCACTACTCAGCTTTCTCCATCCGACGCATCATGTTCAGCACTTCGCATCTTTACCACATACATGCCGCTTGCACCAGCCGCCAGGAGACCTCTTCTTCTCAAACAGGCAATCTGAGCCATAGCAGAAGCCCGCTGACAGTGATGCTTTCGCCGCAGACTACGGAAACGAGAAGGAGTGCGGAGAGGGCGTCGCACGCGCCATAAGAGACGGCCTCGTCAAGCGTGAGGAGCTCTTCATTGTCTCCAAGCTCTGGAACTCGTTCCACGACGGAGACCGCGTCGAGCCTATCTGCAAGAAGCAACTCGCGGACTGGTAAGTCTCCTACCGGTCACAACTATCTCAGCCGGCATGTTCCAGCGTAATCCTGGGGCGGCCTCGCGCCGCGTGGATGAACCTGAAACACACAAAACTGCTCAAAGAGCGGCCCAGGGCACTTGATGCCTTGTCTGCTCGTATATGTTGGATCTCGCAGCCCGCTGACAACGAAAGAAGGGGGATTGGCTATTTCGACCTGTATCTGATCCACTTTCCTGTCGCCCTCGAGTACGTAGATCCCTCGGTTCGCTACCCACCGGGCTGGTTCGTCGACGATGCAGGGACCGAGATCCGGACGAGCAAGGCGACAATCCAGGAGACGTGGAAGGCCATGGAGGCCCTCACAGACGCCGGGCTGGCGAGGAGCATCGGCGTGTCAAACTTCCAGGCGCAGCTGCTGCACGACCTTCTGCGGCACGCACGCGTCAAGCCCGCTACCCTTCAGGTCGAGCACCACCCCTACCTCGTCCAGGACCTACTGCTCCGCGCCGCCCGCGCCGAGGGCATTGCCGTCACCGCCTATAGCAGCTTCGGCCCCGCCGGCTTCGTCGAGCTCGACATGGCCAGGGCCAAGGACGCCGTCCCCCTCATGTCCGAGCAGACCGTCGCCGGCATTGCGGCCAAGCACGGAAAGACACCTGCCCAGGTCCTGCTGCGCTGGGCCACGCAGCGTGGCGTCGCTGTCATCCCCAAGTCCAGCTCCGAGGGCCGCATGAAGGAGAACCTCGAGTCTGTTGGTTTCGACCTGGACGACAAGGAGGTCGCCGCCATCTCTGCCCTGGACAAGAACCTGAGGTTCAACCAGCCCACAAACGTAGGCTTTTCCATCTTTTCTCCCTCACAGTGTGCCCTCCAAGACCGATACTGATGCTTCTCATCTCTGAAGTACTTCCAGACCGAGCAGCTGTGGATCTTCGGGTAGAGTACAGCACAGTGCTGCATGCACTCGGTTTGTGAGCATTGTTCTATAGATTGCCTCTCGGTTAGACGTACTGGGGGGATGCCAACAGGGCGTGGATTGATTAGACTTCTATCTCGGGCCATAGCAGCAGTAAGGCGGTCTTCGATGATGGTCTACCAACTGCCGCTTCTGCATCTCTCGCCAGCTGGGATGGCAAAATCGATTGGTCCTGTTCCTGTATACCTTGTTCGCCTTTCAATGCTTATTCCATTGCGAATTAGAATGTGGCCCCAAACGGGCCTCACATGTTGCGTGACACTGGATACCTTCGTGACAGGCCACGTTGAATTGGCCACAGCTTCCCTCGTGCTACCACATCATCTTCGGGTGCCTCAAATACATGGGTCTTACGTCCGCACAAAAGCTGTTCGAACCGGTCAGCGCATCGAGGTGGAGGATCAGAGGATTCTAAACTTACTCGCGTCAATCTGCTTGATTTGGGGCAGCGCCAGTCGAACCTTGTTCCTGTACAGAGCCTCGGCTCGGGTCTGCAGAGGGTTGCCCTCAAAGTAAACCGTCTCCAACTTCTCCTTGTCCTTAAGCTCCTTCTCCACATCGGCAAAGTCACCGAGCTTGTTGTAACTTGCCCAGACCTCCTCCAACTCCTTCAGCGGACCCAGGCCCTGGAGGCTGGTGACCTGGTTGTTTGAGATCTCCAGCACCCGCAGCTTTGTGTTGGTCTCGAGGCCCTGCAGAGACTCGAGCGCGTTGTGCGATATGTAAAGCTCCTCGAGCGTCGGGACATCCTTGAGCGGCGAGAGATCGCGGACTCGGTTCGACTGGATGCTGAGAAGTCTCAATTTAGGGAGCTCGCTGAGCCCACCGAGGGTGGTGATCTTATTCTTGGCCAGCCAAAGCTCCTCGAGGTTCTTAAGCGATTCTAGGTTCTGTATCTCCCGGATGCGGTTGGAGGCCAGCTCGAGCATGCGCAGCTTGTCCAGACCCTCGAGGTTCTCGATGGTGCTGATCTTGTTGGCCACGAAGAACATGTCGGTCAGGTCCTTCAGGTGGTTGACGCGCTTGATGTGCTTGATCTTGTTGAAACTCAGGTCGAGGTTGGTCAGTTTGGTCAGTGATTCGAGTCCGCGGATGTGGCCAATCAGGTTGTCGTAGAGGTCAAGGTCCACAAGTGTCTCGGCAAGACAGTCCAGGCCGTTGATCTCAGTGATGCCGTTCTGCCGCAGACACAGGCGCGCCACCTTTTTGAAACGGTCGAGCCGCAGGCTAGGGATGGATTGGATCCGGGCGTTTATGGATATCAACTCATCGGTGTCGAGGTCCTCGTCGTCGAAAAGATCTGTCACGGTTTTTATGTCAGTCAGTTTGTCCTGCGCGAATGCTCATCAGGAGGGATTCGCCATGGCGGTTTCTTCTCCAAACGGGAACACGGGGTGGTGACCTTCATCTGCCTCTATCTCTTGACCCGGTACGACATTGTCATCGTCCGAGTAGTCTGGTTCTGATAGCGCTTCTGGGTTGGCGAGGCTGGCCCGGCCTGGCACGCGCAGTTTTCCATCCCACCCCTTTCCGTTGGTTATTCCGGGACTTTGCTCTCCTTCGTGCCGCTCTGTGGGGTTGTGGTCAACCAGCTCGACATGGGGAGGCTGGGTGCTATCTTGGTTGGTGTCGCCAGGCATGACGAGGCGCAGTGCTGAGCAGCACGAAAGGGCCAGGTACAACGACAATGTCGCCAAAGTAAGGATGTATTGCGCTTGGGACTGGGGACGGGTAGATTTGGAGGATGATTTTGTGACTGAGAAAGAAGTATTTTGCTGTTGATGTGTCCGGTTGAGGAATCGGGAGTTGGAGTGCTTGCTTTTGATCGACTCCAAGGTTGGTCAGCCATGTCGCTCCTCATGTTTATTCTGACAGTGACGCTGGTGGGTCCAGCTGTCGATCTTAGCGGGGTACTGTAGCGTCCTGAGTACCGAGGTACCTAGGTACCCAGCCCCTGGACGATCACCCTGCTTGGCCGTGCTGAATGGCAGCCTACCAGTACCGTGGGTCATGACTGAATGAGTGCCACATCGATTTTTTGTTACCAGGACAGATAGACTTCCAAGGGCTGGCTCGCTTCTAGGGTCGTGCACTACCACAGCCTGCCGGTCTACAGTTCACTCTGCAATCGTGTCTGGCGACACGGCCACAACAATTTCCATGGAACCAGTCACTGCCCGAGTTACCATGGCATAAAATGCTGTGGGACAGTCTCGGCGGATCTTCCTAGAGACAACCGTATAAAGGATAGCCTCTTTGGGTATACCTCTTGCATGGTAAATGGATAGAATATGTCCAGCCATTTGGGCTCCACAATGACGCTGGAACCTATACAGCGCGTGTTGCAAGGTTGGGATAATAGTGCAGTGTCTGCTGGCCACTTACACGACCCAAAATATCATCCCTCCGGCATCAACTTAGATCACAAGCTGACATCTTGAAATCTTTTCATCTACCAAGTAGACCCCCTCCCCTTCTATGTCCCATGCGGTGTAGCTGCTGTACATGTCTGTTACTAAGTGGACCTCTTGCCCCTTCCACGGTACGTCAATTCAGAGCCCACGAAACCTTGGTCTGTGGAAGCCAACATGATTCTCCCCTTTCACTCACGACCAGGTGATATCGGAGGGAGTTGCGGCTGGGGGGTTTAACCAATGTGGCACCTTGTAATTGATCATTCGACAAATGCTTCTCTTCCACCACTTTCCTTTCCGTTGAACCCCCCGGAATACCCTCCTAACCCTTAGCGCTCCATGCTGTACTCCGTACGAACTGCAGGGCAGGCGCACTCTTTGGATCCCCCCCACACACGTCGCTCTTTCCCTACCAGGCCGAGGCGGCCGCCGAATGCCAGATCTTCGGGTGGAATATAGACAGCAGCATGCTCAACCGCCTCTCACTGGCGAGATCAGTCCGACCGGGACATTTACCAGCCTTATCGTGGCCTAGGAGCAGGTTTAACTATGGCCACCTCAACCTGAGTGCCGGCCAAACGAGGCAGATTCACCTACCGGGCTACTTATTACCTCCTGTCATCTTCACCGGTCTGCTCTTCGCCCTGTATACGTGGAAGAGCTTTATTATGATATCACTTCAGAACAAAATCATTTACGCCCCTTACCTCCCTCCGACTGCACGGTTCGAAAAGATTGAAGATTGGCACAGCAAACTCTTTGGCATCGAATGGAAAGAGATCCATCTGCGTTCCATCGATGGGACTGATCTTGCATTGGCTGTCGCCACCGTCTCATCAGACGTCGACGAGTCGGTCGAACAGAGCGTGTCTCACCATGTCTATATACTCTACCTCCAAGGTCGCTCTCTCCTGCGACACTGATTCCTGCTTTTCGCAACAATGCTAACCGGGAGCTCAGGAAACGCCTCATCTTTACCACCTCGCTTGCCAGATCATTCCTGGGTGCTGAGGAAGATGCAAGCAAGCTTCAAAGAGAAATATCCTGGATGCGGGAAAGTTCGGTTCACCCAGGTCGGTTTGAGTTATCGTGGGTATTGGACTTCTGCAGGGTCAGCAAACGAGACTGGTATCAACCTAGACACGATCGCCGCTGTGCAATGGATATCCCAGCTGCACGAAAATACGTATTCGTATTCCAAGAGCCCCAGGCAGGCTACGAGGCCGATACTATTCGTTTGGGGGCAGAGTATTGGAGCGGGTTTTGCTTCAAATCTGGCCGCATCTGGTCTGATTCCACCCCACCTTGAACCAACGGCCCTGATACTTGAGACACCATTCCTGTCAATCAAGGCAATGCTCGCGTCATTTTACCCTGAAAGGTGGCTACCATACAAATACCTTCACCCTTTCTTGCGAAATTTCCTGGACAGCTACAAGAATCTCGGCACCATTGCTGCACAGCGGCTGGAAAAGGGCATCCAACCACCCCGGATTTTTATACTCGAGGCTGGCAGAGACGAGATCGTGCCTCCACATCACCCAAAAGAGCTGCAGGAACGATGCACTAAGTTAGACCTCCCGGTTGAGAGAGTCGTTGTATCCCGGGCATTTCACAGCGACGCAATGAACGGGCGGGTCCATGTGGCTGAATTCATTATGAGGCAGACGGCGAAGAATATCTGCGCAACAGGTTCAGAGAGCTCAGCAGCTGGCTCGCCAAAGCCATGAACTTCTGATCCTCATAAATCAATCCCTGAGACCCTTTCTCACTGAAATTCTACCTCCCAAAAACTGCGTCATCCTTCCAAGGTTCCCATGTTGTAGTTCTCGGGGCGAGTACCCCGGGGTAAGAACCATTTTCCCCGAGCCATGAGCTCTTGTTGAGTTCTTCTACCCTATTGTCTACAGGTTGCGTGGGTCCCATGTAATTATTATGAGCTATTGTAGGCGTTTGTGTGCAAGTTCAATATGGTATCAACAAATTGAGCATTCAGTCTTTTTGCACCCCATAGTCGGTTCTTTAGGAAAATGTCCACATCTGCGTGCAGATTCCATATCAAGCTTTCTAGTCAAGTACATAACGGTAAGCTCTTGTATCAAGGTGTGTAGAGCCCATGTTTGTACACTTGGTCGACGACATTGTGTCTCCATATATGCGTGCTCTCCGAATAGAGAACAGGACGAGAGGGAGTAGCCAATGAGGAGAAAGACTCAAACAAACTTCTTCAAGGACAACCTCCCGGCCCCTGACAGGCAATCTTCTTTCAGGTAACTTCTTAACAAACAGCCCCCTGGAGATAGATCGTGTAAGGAATAATCTTCCAGAGAATAATCTCTCACTTAAGATTTATCGACATTATAACGCCTAGAACGGATCTATAGAATATTAATAAGAACGGATATTCGCACCTGAAAAAATAGATAGTATACCCGCTTATATACCCCTAGTATACTAATGTTTTTTTACACTACCTATTACTATATAAAATAATAATATATAGTTATTAACTATATATATCTATTACTATATATATACTATTATTATTACTTTTACTTACCTTTATTATTTTTTTCTACTCTAATATTCTATTACTTCTTACCTTATCTATTAAATTATTCTTTAACTAATTTAAATATTATAATTTCCTTTTAAGATTAATAATATTACTATAATATTAGAAAATTTAATTTTACTTAGTATAAATATACTTCTAATAATAAAATAATTAATTATAAGAAGAATTTTATATATATTATATATTATAAATAGTTAGTAAAAGAGTATTATTTAGTAGGTAAATATTACAACCCTAATAGAAATAGGAATAATAGTTAGTTCTATCTAGAATAGAACCCTACTAAAGGCTAGCACACTAGCTAGCTAAGTAGTATAAGGAACCTAGCTATAGTTATATAGATAGCTTACCTAAGTTAGATTACTAAAGATTACTAAGCCTTAGTAGTAAGCCTAGTAAGCTAATATTATAGATTACTTTAGATTACTAAAGGAGTATAGTAAGCTAAGTAAGCTAATAGTAAGTTAAGCTAAAAAACTAAACTATATAAATATATTTATTATTAGTAGATAGTATTAGAATAGAATAGCTTTTTAGTAGTTAATCTAAGTATCTAAATATTCTTTTTAAATAGCTCTTACTAGCTAGTAATTATTATACTATTTAGAATATTACTTAACTATTACCTTATTATATATCTTAAATATAAACCCTTTAATCTCTTAGTTTATAAAACCTAGGAAACCTTAATTATTATATTTTAACTACTCTTATTTATATATTACTATATAAACTTTAAGTAATATTATATATAGATTCCTTTATAACTTATATAATATCTAGACTTAATAATAGCCCCTTTTAATATAACCTTATATAGAAAATAGATACTATTATAAGTAATAATAATAGGAGAAATACCCTAAGTAGTAGCTAAAATAATAATATTTAAGGATTAACTCCTAAATAGCTCTAAAAGCTAGTTACTAAAGTCTAATAACTTTATATTATAGTTAATAGGTAGGTATAATAAAATAAGGAAATAGAATAATTTAAGTAGAAAGTTACTACCTTTAGAGCTACTATAGCTATTATTAATACCCTTATTATAACTAAGGAAAATATTAAGCTAAATAATTTAACCCTATATAATAGGACTCTAAGATAGCTTTAAGTATACCTAATATAAGTATAAGCTTATTAATAGTTTAACTATATAGATATTTAGTTAGATAGAAAATAAGTTATATATATAGCTTTATTCCTTAAGGGAAGAGCCCTAGTATAGTTTAAACCTTATCTTATAAACTTTATTATTTTAGAAGTATTTAAGAAATATAAGGATAAAACTTAGAAGATCTTTAGTAAATATAAAAACTATAAAAAAGCTTTAAGGACTCTATTTTAAGATTTAGATAAAGAATAATAAGCTAAAAGAAAACTTTTATACTTAAGATAAAGAGACTTAGCTTTAGCCTATATAATAAAGTTTTAAAGAATCTATATATATATTAACTCTATAGATAATACTAAAATCTTTATATTCTATAGAGGATTAAAAGAAGAAGTAAAGAATAAATTAGCTAGATATAATAGACTTAATAACTTTCTATAGTATATTAAACTAGTTATTAAATTTAATAATAAACTTTTTAAAAGATACTAGGAGAAATATAGAAATACTTTTAGATAGTTTTAGTATAATAATTAGTAGAATAAACCTAATACTAGAAAAAGATATAACTATAATAACTTAATCTAGTAAGGATAATATTTAAAACCTATAAAGCTTAACACTACTTAATAATAAGATAAGAAAGATAAAAAGGATATTAAATATTTTAACTATAGTAAGAAGGGATATTATATTTAAGAATATTAAAGTAAAAAGAGAAAAGATTAGAAGCCTATACCTAATAGCTTTAAATAAGCTAATATTGCTATATACCTTAAGAATAACCCTATCTAATCTAAGAAATAGTAAGAAATTAGAACCCTTTACTATATCTATAATATAGTAATATATAACTAATATTAGGTTTATTTAGAATAAGATTTTAATAACTAATAGATAGGTTATAAATAGGATTTAGGTAAATATTTAATAGATAGATAAGTCCTATTTAGAGTAGACTAAGATTATATAGTATAAACTTATACTAAAGCTCTAAGAGGATTTAGTTATAATAAACTATACTTTACTTAATATAAAAAGAAAAGCTATAAAATATATAAAGGTAATAAGTAGGATTAGTAGTCTATACTAATAAGTATAGCTTATAGTATTATTATAAAACTATATATATAGATTAGCTAAATAAACTATTTTAATAACTATTATCTTATATATTTATTAAATAAAGAGGGAGCTTATTAGTTTTTTTAAAAGCTATAAAAGTTATATACCCTAGTAATAGGAGAGTAAGAAGTACTCCTACTATTAAAACCTAAGCTAATAAGAAATAACTTAAAGGATATACTTATATCTTAAGCTTAATAAGAGGAACTATAAGCTTATCTAAGCTATACCCCTCTATTAGTCCTATAAACTAATATTATTATAGTAGCTATAGTAAGAAGAACCCTTATACTAATTATATAGTATTTAAAGAAGGAGGTAAAGATACTAGGAGATATAGGAAGGTTCTATCTATTATACTTATTATATATAGGTATTTTCTAAGCTTTATATATCTATAATAGATATAAAGTTTATATATAGGAGAAGGTATCCTATAACTAGTTCTTTTAAAGATAGTAAAAATAGGATATTAAGATAACTTATAAAAAGGATAACTTTAAAGGCTAGATTCTAGGATAATAGTATAAGATTATAAAATATACTAAGTTCTACCTTAACCTATAAATACCTTTAGAATACTTATAATACCCTAAAGAATAGAGAACCTATATTAATAAGTTATACTAAGTCTATATAGATAATAAATTTAAAGAATAGTACTAATTATAATAATAAGGATAGATTCTTAGTTTAATATAACCTATAATATAATAAGAAAGTATTAATAAGCTTATAAAGAGCTTATAGTAATCTTAGGATATTATTAGAGATAATATTAGATAAATTTACTACCTTCTAAATAAATACTTAAAAAATAAATAATACTATCTATAAAACCTTAGATAATAGGAACTATTAATATAAGGTACTTATATATAATAAATAGGGAAGATTACTAGTATTTAAAAGTAAAGGTAGAAATCGGAATCTATAAATATAAGGTACTTATTAATAGTAGTGCTTAAAGAAACTTTATTTCCCTATAAATAGTTAATAGATACTAAATCCCTTAGTATAAGAAGGTAAAACTCTATAGACTTAATATAGTTAATAGAATAGAAGTTATTTATAGATAAGGTATTATTAATATAAAGACTAATTATCTTTAACTATAGATATTTAACTATATTAAGTAACTTACCTTAGATATTATTAAGATAGTAGATTATTAGTTAATCTTAAGAATCCTTTAGTTAAGAAAGAATAACTTTTAAATAGATTAGACTATTAGCTAAATCTACTAGGCTAATCCTATTAGCTTAGTAGAAGGAATAATTATATATTATAAGGATAAGTAGAGCTTAGTTTTTAAGGATAGTATTTAAGAAATATATATTTAAATAAGTTTAGTAACTACCTCTTAGGAAGGAGAGAAGGACTTAGCCTTTAAATAGGTCTTAATAAAACTTATATATAAATTAATAAGGTAGTAGAAGGGTGCTCTATAATAGACTAATACCTTAGACTCTCTATATACTAAAAAGTATCTAGATAATAGTAGTTTACTTTAGACTAATAATAGAAAATAATAACTTATACTAATAGTATAAGAATAAATTAAAGAGATCTAAGAAAGACTTAGATAGATATAATAAGTATAAAAGATAATACTTATAGTTTAGGTTATCTTACTTATAGGAACCTTATAATAAGTAATAAAGGTATATAGAATTAGCTTTACTAAATAAATTAAGCTAATTCTCTAAAGATTTATAGCCTATCTATAGAAGGCTAAGATAGTAGAGAAGGATTCTTAGAAGTTTATACTTTAGGAATATTATAAGTATATTAAGCTATTTATAGCTATACTTAATACTAAACTATTTAAATATAATAATTAAAATTATAAGATACCCTTTAAGGAAGGAATAGTATTAAAATTTATAAAGATTTATAGATTTAATAAAATTTAACTAAAGATACTTAGAGAGTACTTTAATAAGAACTTAGTAAAAGGTTATATTTAACTATTAATATCCCTAGCTAAATACTCTATTCTCTTTATATTTAAGAAAAATAGAAAACTATAACTTTATATAGATTATTAATAATTAAATAATATTACTATTAAAAACTACTATCTACTACCCTTAATATAAAAACTTAGGGATTAACTATAAGAAGCTTAGTAGTTTATAGCTTTAGACTTTAAAGAAGCCTATAACCTAATTAGAATAAAGAAGGGTAAAGAATAGAAAATAGTGTTTTAAATATACTATAAATATTTTAAATATATAGTTATACTATTTAAGCTAACTAATATATTAGTAATATTCTAAGCTATAATTAATTATATCTTTAAAGAATATTTAGATATTTTTATTATTATATACTTAAATAATATCCTTATTTACTTAAAGATACTTAATAATTATAAAGAATATATATATAAGGTTTTATAAAAACTCTAGGATATAAAACTTTTAGTTAAACTAGAGAAAAATATATTCTATATTAAAAAGGTTAACTACTTTAGATATATAATCTAACTTAAAAAAATTAGGATATAAAAATCTAAAATTACTATTATTAAGGAATAGCTAGTACTAACTAATATTAAGGAAGTTAGAGGATTCCTTAGATTTATTAATTTCTATTAATAGTTTATTAAAGACTATTTAAAAATTATAATTCCCTTAACTAACTTTATTAAGAATACTATTTACTTCTAGTAGAATAATAAAGTATAGAAGGCCTTTAAAGAACTTAGGTAAAGAGTTATTTTAAAACTAATCCTAGTTAAAGTAGACTTAAATAAAGAATATAAAGTTGAAATAGATACTTTTAACTATATAATAGAAGGATAGTTAGGATAATATAATGTTTAAGGAAAGCTATACTTTATTACCTTTTTTTTAAAGAAGTTTAATAGACTAGAAATTAACTATACTATACTTAATAAGGAATTAATAATAATTATTAAAGTATTTAAAGAATAGTAATACTATTTTATTAGTATAAAATACTAAGTATAAGTATTTACTAACTATAAGAATTTAATTAGCTTTACTATTACTAAGGAACTTAATAAATACTAAATTAGATAAGTAGAGTTTCTATTATAATTTAATATCTAAATTATCTATAGATAAGGATTAGAAAATAGTAGAGTAGATACTCTTAGTAAGTAGTTAAACTATCTATAGAATATACCTTTAGAGATATAAAGTATTTTTTAGACTACCTTTAAAGAAGACCTACTACTTTAGGAGTACTAATAACTAATAATAGTATTCTATACTAAAGTTAACCTAGAATAGAAGACTAAACTTAGGATAGCCTATTAGAAGCTCTTTAATAAACTTAAAGAATAACTAATAGAAGATAAAGGTATATACTATTAAGGGAAATAGCTCTTTATATTTAAGGAACTATAAGAGAAACTTATATAAAAGATCTATAAAGCTTTAGCTTATAGATATTAAGGAATTATAGTAACTATAAAATAAATTAAGTAATACTATTACTTCCTTAAAGTTAAAGAAGAAGTTTAAATAGTTATCTAGAATTATAATATATACTATAAGAGTAAGACTACTAGGTATAAGCTTTATAGCCTATTATAACTTTTACTAATATCTAATAAACTATAGTAATTAATTAGCCTTAACTTTATTATTAAACTATTAAACTTAAAAAAACCTATAATAGGAGTAAGATATAATAGTATTTTAGTTATTATAAATAAATTTATAAAATATATATACTTTATTCCCTATAAGGAAGTAAGTAATATAGATAAACTTATATATATCTTTCTATAGATAATTATTAGTAACTATAGAATACTATAGGAAATTATTTTAGATAGAGGAATAGTATTTACTTTAAACTTCTAGTAATTACTTATAAAATAACTTAGTTTAAAATTAAAGCTTTTAATAGCTTTTTACTTATAGATAGATAAATAAACTAAAAAACTAAACTAAATTTTAAAATAGTATTTTTATAGTTATATTAACTATAAATAAGATAATTAGATATAATTACTATTTATAGTATAATTTACCTATAATAGTATAGATATAGGAATAATAAAGATATTACCCTTCTATATAAACTATAGCTATAAACTAGAAGCCTATAGAGAACTAATCCTTAGTTAAGAAGTATAATTAGTAATAGAATAAGTAACTAAGATTTAGAACCTCTAAAAAGAGCTTTAGTAAAAACTACTTTTTATATAAAAATAAATAATAATCTATACTAATAGAAAAAAGTTAAAGAGACTAACCTTAAAGGAGGGAGATAAAGTCTATTTACTCTATAAAAATATTAAAACTAAATAACCTAGTAATAAACTAGACTATAAAAAGATTAGACTATTTTAAATTTTAAAAAAACTCTTAGATATTAACTTTAGACTTTTACTATTAGTAAAGATATAGATCTACCTAGTTTTTTATATATTACTTTTAAAACTAGCGCTAATTAGTATATAACTTAAAATATAAGTTAAACTTAATAATAATAAAAAGGAATAGGAAGTTAAAAGAATTTTAGATTCTAAAATATATAATACTAATACTAAATATCTAGTTAAATAAAAAAGCTATAATAATAAAGATAATATATAAGAACCCTTTAAGAATCTAATAAACTACTAATAGGTACTTTAGGAATACTAGTAAGTAACTATAAAGAAAAATCTATATTAGCACTCTCTACTATAAAACCTTAGTTAACTACTCTAAAAGCCCTACTAGTATAAGCTAATAAAATAGACTTAAATACTTTAGCTATAGAATAATTAATTTTAACCTCTTCTACCTTCTTTATAGCCTTTAATTTATTTAAAGATTGGAACCCTTAATAGATTATATCCTAACTCTAAGAAGCTACCTTATAATACTACTACTTTAAATACCCTAGATAGGCTAACCTCTTATTTAACTCTCACTAATACTAAGATAAGAAGTCTTAAGTAGCCTATAGCTGTTTTTAGGCTAGTATTAGCTTACCTTCTATAGCCTCTTCTTTCTACTTAATATAACGCTTCTTATCTATAAGGCGTTATACTAATAGAGTTAGCTAGAAATAATACTAAAAGGAATAAGGGAAATATAAACTAGAGTTTAGGGATAAACTAAAACTATTATAAGATTAACTATAATAGATATAAGCTATATAATAAAAATAACTCTTAGCTATCTTATAGGACTACTCCTACTTACTATATAAAGAGTATAGTATAGCTTTAAAACCTATCTTATTAATTAATAAAGTAAGTACTTAATATTATTCTATTTTATATAAAGTATAAAGCTTAGAAATACATCCTAATATTTTATTAATATAAAGAAAATTACTATAAAGAAAAATAAGGATCTAACTAAAATAAATAATATAGGGAAAGGAACTTACTAGAAATCTTTAAAGATAAAGAAGTATAGAGGAGGGGAATAATATTATAACCCTAATAGAAATAGGAATAATAGTTAGTTCTATCTAGAATAGAACCCTATTAAAAGCTAGTATACTAGTTAGTTAAGTAGTATAAGGAACCTAGCTATAATTATATAGATAGCTTACCTAAGTTAGATTACTAAGGATTATTAAGCCTTAATAGTAAGCTTAGTAAGCTAATATTATAGATTACTTTAGATTACTAGAGAAGTATAGTAAGCTAAGTAAACTAGTAGTAAGCTAGGCTAAAGAACTAGACTATATAGATATACTTATTACTAATAGATAGTATTAGGATAGGATAGCTCTTTAATAGTTAATTTAAGTATCTAAGTATTCTTTTTAAATAGCTCTTACTAGCTAGTAATTATTATACTATTTAGAATATTACTTAACTACTACCTTATTATATATCTTAGATATAAACCCTTTAATCTCTTAGTTTATAGGACTTAGGAAGCCTTAATTATTATAGTAAAGAGGAATTAGTAGGTTTATAGGTAGGGGGTATAAAAAGCACTTAGTATAAGTAGTATATAGGCGAGGTAGTATTAATTAAAGCGCTTTAATTAGCTATAGCGGAGGGGACCTAGCTTATATATATATACTATCCGTTTTTTTAGGTATGAATATCTATTCTTATATTAATTATTATAGAGAACTATACCTAGTTTAAAAGTCTTAAAGAACTATTATAAAGTACCTTAGTATTCCTTATTTTCTATCTATTTATCTATAGGACGGTATTTTAAAGAGTTTAGGGTGATCTAATAAGGGCTTAACTTGAAAATACTTGTCTTGAATCTAGGAGGCTTCTATACGAGAAGTCGTTCGATAGGGGTCAATAAGCACTACCCCAGGTGATTCAATGCATAGGTGATCGAGTCTCACAACGGACGCTAAGCCAAGCTCGTGTTGAAGAGAATGGTCCGCCCTGTAATTCAGAAGCGAGTAATCGGCCTTTCCATCAAATTTATGGTCGCAAACTTGGCCTTGGCAGAAAGGCGCGTCAACAAGCACCATCTTCGAATGATTCTTGCTTCCTTGTGGTGACCAACATCTTCAGTGTCTGTTAAAATTAAATTGCTCCGCAGTATTCGCAGAAGATGAAATAAGTTCTGCAGATGCGTTACCATCCGTAGTGATTGTCTGCATGGTCTGTCTAGCAAGACTTGGGTTTTGAGCATTTACCACTGTATGAAGGCGCTGTGTACGGCTTCGGCCGTATACGGAATAGAAACAAAACTGTACCAGTTCAAGTGTTATTTGTGAAGTTGGAAGCGGTTACTGGATAGTATGAGGTATCACACGAATTATCCGGAAGTAGATCGGATTGTGAGGGTCGATTTTGCTCTGAAATGTTGATATGTCGGGACCTGACGTGGACATTATGATGGCTAGAATTTAATAAACAACGTTCAGAGAAACACAAAGGAGGTCAGATCGTCTCTCTGATAACATTCACGCTGTGATCCATGGATTGCAGCAGGTCGTTGGCGACAGAAAGAATGGATCATGGCCAGAGGAGAGAATCTAAATCAGAAGACTTAGTTAGAAAAGACGTCAAAGGTTCACTTTAGCAGTGCAAGTAAGCAAGTTCACATGATATTTGAGGAGGCATTTGTAGAAGACCTCAGCAGACTATGTAAATTAGGCGTGCTTACGCGGTCTGACGCTGTGACTTTCTATTGAAATACGCCAATCAATTAATTGAGGACATAGATTGCACGTGGCCCCAAACCAGTACTGCGTCAGACTTACGCTGAAAGTTGGAGTATTAGTGAGCGTGAAGAGGCGAGACAAGTCTAGGATCTGCCCGTGGCCGGGCAGACGCAACCCTTGGATCGGCCGCCCCGCCGTTGATAGCTTCGGAGGAGTCATCGATGACTCCCAAAGACTATCCTAGATCCCGATTACTCTGCCCCTGGGATTCCTTGGCGCCAACTCTACATTTTCTCAAGCGTGACTTGAATTTTCCATCATAACTTTTCTGTTCTTGCGGCTTTATTACATCAATGAGGTTGAAGTATCTACTGTAGATCCAAAATGGCGTGGCTACCATTTTGTACCCCGTCAGCTCCCCTCGTGATCAAAGATAGCCCTTTCTATAGCACTTTTAGTCTGGTACTTCTGTCTCTCTTACTATCTGCGTTGTGCCGACAATTTTTCCACCCTTTGGCCGGGATACCAGGCCCGATTCATCTCAAACTTACCAACATCCCTCTTTTGTGGCGGTCATACCACGGCAAAGAAGCTAGCTATCTCACTTCTCTGATCCGCCGCCTCAACACGCCAATCCTACGCATGGTCCGAATGAAGTCCTGATCACTGACGGCGCTGCACTGGCGCCCATATACAGCTCCAATGGCGGCTTCCCCAAGGCGGCCTGCTACCGGAGTTTCGACATCGACGGGTTCCCATCCCTGTTCTCGGCCCTGGACAGAGCCCATCGTGCGCCACGGGCGAGGAGCGTGCAACCCCTGTTTGCAACAGCAAGCCTAAGAAAAGGAGAGCAGAAGATCTCCGCCGTGGCTCAGGGGTTGTCTACAGGCTCCAGTGCGAGAAGAAAGCGGTCTTGGAGAGGGGCGGAAGGGTCGACGTACTCGACGCGGCGAGAAGGGCAGCCGTAGACACGGTCACGGCTTACCTCTTTGGCGTGAACTATGGGGGCATTACTGAGACTGGGGTGGCCAAAACGGAGCTAGACACCGGGAGCAAACTGAGTGCCAGCGAGTTTGTGAATGCGTTCGTTGCGGTGGGCCGATTCTTCTTCCTCCCGACCTGGGCTTTTAGGTCTCTGGAGCAAGTCGTGGCTTTTATTTTTGAGAACGAGGACATGAGGGCCGGCCAGCTTCGACAATGTGCAGAGGTTTGTGGAGAGATTGGTTGATGAAGCAGACATGGACGAAGACGAGGCATATCAGTCGCGGATGCTCAAGGCTGGGCTGAGTAAGGGTGAGGTTGCTGCGCAGCTAAAGGACTTGATGTTCGCTGGGACAGGTGAGAGACAAGCCACAGGTGGCTTCATCATTTTCATAGATTCACTGACTTGGTCCACGCAGATTCGAGTGGGATGAACCTGAGCACATTTTGCTGGCAATTGGCGAAGCACCCCGAGATGTGAGCACGATATGGATACTAGAAGACGGCAGCGCTGACGCGAGAAATAGATACGCAAAAGTGAAGACAGAAGTCCTACACGCGAAGCAGAAAGACTCCAAGCACGATCCGTCCTCGCTCCCTTACCTCCGAGCCTGCCTGAGAGAGACTCTTCGCCTTAGTTTGGCAAATCCCTCGAGACTACCCCGTTTGGTTCCTCAAGGCGGATGGTTGTTCACCCCGTCGGCGGACTTCTCTTTCACCGGGCATTTACAGGCAGATAAGGCTCAGCAGCAACCACAGAGGTCATATTTCTTGCCGGCAGGGACTCTTGTGTCTGTGCAAATTCACTCATCGCACCACGGACCCCTACGAGTTCAGGCCAGAGAGATGGGACTCTCCATCAGAACAGCTGGAGAAGATGAATCGTGATTACATGCCGTTCTCGCTCGGCAGCAGAGCTTGTACAGGGTTTTCGCCTATACTTTATTAGCGTGAATACATACAGTGTAGCCCTATCAACCAATCAGAGTACATTATTCTAAGTTTAAAACAGTACCTTCCTCCTAATAACTTAGTTACTGTTTTATTATTGTAGGTCTACTGGAAGTAACCTAATTTCCTTAGTTATTTATACCTGATGTAACTGTATTTTCTTGTTCTCTGACAGAGAGAGAGATAGGGCAGGGCCCCTATTGCTAACAGGGTAGAAGTACCTTTTTAACCTTATTGCAGGCAAACCCTGTATCGCACGAAACCTAGCCATGATGGAGCTGAACATGGCATGCGCTGCGATTCTGGGGAGTGGTGTGCTCGACGGGGCGACAAACGTGGGAGATGAGGTTGAGATTCTCGAGTGGTTTAACAGCAAGGTTCGAGGGGAGCGTATCGAGATCGAGTACAAATCCGTGTAAAAATAACGATGTTGACATGTGTGTGGTGTGTGTGCACAGCCGAGAGCACTTGCTCCGTCGGCCCGATAGCTTCGGATGTATATATCGATGCAGCGGTCGTACGGCGCTGGTAAGAGGGGGTCGGCCGAGTTGTGGAGATGGGAAGGTTCACTGTTGGTAGGAGACTTCGTTTTCTTCGGTAGCTTGGCACTTACAAATCACATAGGTACCTGGTCGTCCTGGAGCGCCGCTTGGATATGCTAGGTTCGTAAGAAGATCATTTTGGTCTTAGCATGCGTGTGAATGGGAGCCGAAGTGATTGCAGATGTACTGAACTCGGGTGCATGCGAGAGGCGCAGGCCACCACCACAGAAGTGCCCGCTTGGGCGCTGCCTACGCTGTGCAGTAGTACTACCTGCGTATCCAGGTATCTAGGTATCTTGGTATCTAGGTACCTGGGTGGTGCGAAGGTACTGTGTATCCAGGTCGAACCCCCCAACCACCAGCTGTTGCAGGATTCCTGGCCCCTTGCTTGCCACCCTGACCGGCCTGTAGGGGCCCCTGTTGCTCATTTAAACTCAGGTCTCATAGTTGGGGCGATGAGTCTTTGCCTGACCGAGCGCATGCCCAACCAGCTTCTCCCCCGGCCTTGAAAGCCCCGCAAAAAACTGATCACGTGGGTTGGCGTCGATATCGCGCAGGGATCTAAAGCAGCACTTTCCGGGACGCGACTGGCCTGTGCCCATCACCAACCCGGGTGCACCTGGGACACTCAGCGCTGATCAAGCCTGATGCGGGCATCGTCCCGGCCCAGACTATAAAACCCATGGCTGCCTCCCGCCTCGTCTCGCGAGTGCGAGAAACCATCCCCCCTTCTTTCCCCTTTCCGTTTGCCTTGCTGCCTGAGGTAGGTTGCTTCTCCCAGCCATCCGACCACCAGCCCATCTATCACTCTGCCGGTTCAATCGAATTTGCTGTCTTTTCGTTCCGGCCTTCACATCTTTCCTCTTTTCTTGTCTCAATCAGCAACATCGACAATTTGCTTTCTCTTGGCTTTCCATCATCACTTTCCCTAAATTCACGACACTGCACATGAACTGAGCGGAGCGAGGGCCAATATGTTCTCACGGGCCAACTCAACCAAGCAGAGCTTTTCCAAGAGCTCAAAGTACGGCAAATCAAGCTCTTCTTTTAGCCGCGAGGCCGGCGTCTCGAAACGTCGACATGAGCCCCGCCGACGACCCACGACCGCCACGAGCGCATCAACTGCTGACTCGTCTCCAACAGTTGGGTCAAGGTCAGTGTTCTCTCTCCACACAGCTCACAGAATGTCATACAATCTGACATGGTCCCCGCTCACAGTGGTGTCAGTCCTATTGTCACGCTCGTAATCGGCCACGAGCAACGCATCTTTGCCGCTCACGAAGACGTCCTCTGCAACTCACCGTACTTTGCCAATGTCCTGAAGGGCCAGTACATCGAGGCCTCAACCAAGCGCATCGCCCTTCCCGACGAGTCGCCCGAGATCTTCTCTTCGGTACTCGAGTACCTGTACAAGGGCGATTACTACCCGCGCCTCGTGCACAGCAAGCGCCGCAACTCTTGGGAGATCGAGCAGGCGTCCGGCGGCGGCGGCCGCAGCTCCATCGAGTCGACCATCTACCACCAGGACGCCAGTGGGCCCTTGCTCAAGGACACGGTCATCTACTGCGTGGCGGACAAGTACGGGCTCGAGGAGCTCAAGCGCGTCGCCCTGCGCAAACAGGGTCTGCAGACGGGTATCCAGTGCAGCACCATCCTGGCGTCGGCGCGTTACGCCTACGCCAACACCCCCGACTCCGACTCCAAGCTCCGGGCCCACTACCTCGCCCTCATCATCCGCAGCCGCTCCACCTTCAAGCGCAGCGGCACCATGCAGCTTGAGATGTACAACGGTGGCAGTCAGCTCTTCTTTGACCTGTTCGTCGCGTTGTGCAACCACGTCGACGATGTTTCCAGCGCACAGACAACGCCCCGAAGCAACCGCTTCATTTAGATTGACGTTTGGGTGGTTTCCCCCTTCGCTTTTCTTTCGTTGTATCTCTCATCTCCTGCACTACTTTTCTTGGATTGCTTGCTCACCTCACTCCTGGAAAACTCTCAAAAAGAAACAACCCTCTTCATTTGTCTCCGGATGGAATTAATGAGCCATGTTTTTCCTTTCTCTGGATTTACTACCCGACCATCGCCGTCTTTTGATTTTCTTGCTCCTTACCAATCAGCGAGGATACGGACATCTCGAGGACCCTAGACAGGCGAGAGTGTGAGGAGTTCGGCGTTTTCAGACCTTTGGCTCGCATCTCCTACTGATGCCCTCGATACCATTCACGACGACATGTATTATTACCACTTCATGATGGCTCGAAACAGGGGCATTTGAGGCCCTTTGACGACTTATTTTAGATTTCAAGATGCGGAAGTTCATGTCCTGCAAGTTCGGATTATTGTGCTGACGCCGCGACGGCGACCTTCGGCCAACGGCAGGCAGGGCTTTACCCGGAGGAAAACAAGGTTTGCTCTGAGAGCAGAAGGACGGGAGACCAAATGGGCAAATTGTAAGCAAGAACAAAAGTACTACTGTAAAATTCTAGCCAATAGTTGCTCTGGTTCCCGCAGCAAGTTAGGTATTGTGGTTGCCAGGGCTATAATTGAATCTGCTTCTTATCACTGTAGCTTGTGCAGGGACATCTGAAAGAGCCCATCGATGCCGAAATGAAGACCCCAAAGCTTATTAATTGAGACCGGCGCGGTCAGGTTAGCCACGAAGGACATGACTGGGCATTTGCCGTGATTTGTTGATGCGACGTTGGAGTTTCGTCGGGAAGCAAAAGTCCAATCATCCGAGACGTTGCGATGCAGATAAGAGCCGCATAATGACTCACGCGACAAGTATCGCTTTAAGTTAGTAAAGAAGTCGCATGCAGTCCACGCCCACTCCCCCCTAGTCTCAGTTCACGCCCGTTAACACCCGCTCACGCCGCCGTGAATATCCATGCGCAGACATTCAGGGATGGTCCGCCGAGACAGGGAGCTCTAGTACCTAACTTCTGGGAGAGACAGAAATCCCTGCAAGAACTCAATTAAGTGCTTCGGTCGGCTCAGGTATGCATTGGCCTCTTGACTTCACGTTGGGTATCGGCCTTGCAGGATGACCTCCGCGCCTGTCCTTATCATATCTTGCGGCAACTCACAGGGTGGTGTCGGTCGAGCTCCAGGTCCATTTTGGGGTAAGGGGAAACAGTGTAGTACCAGCCATGGTCGCAAACAGGCTAGGAGAATCGTCACACCTGCGTCAGCGCTGAAAGCACCGCCTGGCACGAGTGCCGACACGTAAGAGGTCGTGATAGGCAGCCAACCACTTATCCATTGTCGGATGCGTTAGGAAGACTGTAAAGGAGCCCAACGGGACATGTGGCAGTAGATAGTTGTGCCTTCAGACGCCTGTACTCGGAAACGCGTCGTTCTTTTTGCTAAGTACCACAAATTGGGCTGAACGGGCTATGTACCCCTTCATGAAGCCCTACAATGGAAGACAGCGTCAGTGAGTGGGCTTCCGGTTGGTGGGAAACACAGATTGGCGGAATTAAGCCGCCTGGAGTTAAACGAGCAACGACGAGCTTCCTAAGCGTTTTGCGCACAACAAGGCGCGGACTTACTTTATATATCATGTTAGCAAGCAGGCACTCGACTTCATCCGAGTCGATTTGCTGCTTGCTGCTCAAGCCAATGGCTGCCGTAAACTCGGCGATAGGGATGCGCGTCCGCCGGGTAGGCGGATCCGCATCTGGGACCATCCCGCCTGCAATGAAGACTTTCCGCAGCAGGTTCCGGAGGCAGGTGTCATGAGATCGCTCAAGAGGAAGGTAGATCCGGCGTTTGACGAATTCATCCTCGCCTTCCTTCAGTGCTTGATCAAAAGCACACAGGTCGCCTTTCTTTATGCACTGTGCCAGGGGCAAGAACAGCCTCTGCAGCCGGGGGTACGGGTCCAAGAGAGCATGAGTGGGAAGAGTTTGGGTGGTGAGCAGGTGGCAGGGAATGAGATATGTTAGGATGAGCCTGTACTCTGGTCAGCATATGTGCGGAATGTAGCAGTCGCATCCTCTGGACTTCAGGTGTCGACTTACTCCTTGTTCCTTTGTGCATCTTTGTGGCAGAGAGCCAATGCCTCTGCTAGACGCTTCTCAGCCTGTGCAGCAATTAGCTTTAGTTCTGGCTGGGGTATTAGACACTCTTACCTCCACGTAGTTCTCCTCGAGAAAGAAGAGGACGCCCTCGTAGTATTTGAACGTTACTTGCTGAGACTTTGGGAATTGATCTAGCTGTGGCATGTTTCCCTGGTAGGCATGGAGATTCTTGAGAATCGTCCGGGAGAGCCTGGCCTTGTTGAGTTTGAAATACGTCTTGAAAAGAAGATTGATGATATAGTAGATGGCCCACTTCCTGGACTCTTGGATGGGTGCCCTAATCAGAGTCAGCGGGGCCGACCGCCGTCACTGCCCGTCATGATTTACGTACCGGTCGGTAAGGCAAAGGGAAAACAGCCCGTTCAGATGGCGCGCGCACTCCTCCAACGTTTGATGGGCTTCCATTTCGGGGTCAAAGTCGTCTCCCAAGACCGCGGCCCCAGTGTCGGCTGCATTCGAGCCTCGCTCGTCGTCTGCCTTGATGGCAAACACTCTCAAGTACTTCCCAGCGGTGTAGAGACACGGTATGGTCCAGGCCTCAAAGCCGAATTCTTGATAGCCACGTTTGAGGAACAGGGTCATGTCCTTCCAGGCCTGGTAGACAGTGGTCCAGGACGGCCTTCCGGGGACGACGATGTTGCCCTGGACGGCCAGGATGGCGCCCACGGCAGTCCAGTAGGACAAGTAGACGTCAGTCCAGGCATCAATCTCCTGATTCGAGACCTTGACTGGCGATGATCCATTCTTGAGGTTTCGCCGTATGTAGCCCCGTGCATCGTTGTGGTTGGTGCTCTTCCATATGATCTTCAGGGTTTCCGCAGGCAACTCCGGTGACAGGGTCTGAGCCAGCTGGTAGCCGTTACCCTCCGCCGTTGCCGTGCTGAAGTCTTGGAAGATGAAGTCCATGATTGGGCCGGTCGCTGCATACAGGTCCGAAAGGACGGTCGGGCTGAGTAACTATGTAAACAGACCCTCACGCCAGAAAGGAGACAGTCTTGTGGTCGAAGGTCTCGCAGGTGTTCTTTGTTGAACCCAAGCTGGTTCGTTCAATCAATTGTTGACTTATCCCTGGCCGGAGGTTCAAGGCTCGGCTCCCGTTGTAGGTGCCTAGGCAGGCACTGGAGAGACAGGTCGTCCGCATTAGTGCCAGCTGGCTCGCAGCTGTTCCAAGTTTCCCTTGACATCCTGATGCTCCCAGCCTTGCTCCAGCCTTTCTGCCTTTCTGCCTTTCTGCCTTTCTGCCTTTCTGCCTTTCTGCCTTTCTGCCTGGGCGCTCAGGCCACAATGTGGATACGAGATCCACCAATCAGCACTCTGGGCACCAAACCACAAATCTCTGAATTGCCTAGATGAAATTTCTCGACTTTGTCGGGCACCACTTTCAACCCTCAGTCAACCACTAACCCGCGACACCACACGGTACATTCTCAATCAAAGTGAGCCTTTCGAACCACGTCGCTGCCGCTGGCTCGTACTGACTTCAATCGTGCAGATGGGTAAGCATCTCCTCGAGCCATTGCAGCCAATTCTGGGAGCGAAGTCGATGCCGAAACCGAGGGGAACGGACGGGGATGTAGTGCGACAGAGAAGAGCCAGGAAAGCATAGGGCGACCATGAATGATGGCAGTCAATCGAGGACGACAGCGACAGCCGGCTTCACACCCGGTGCAACGAAGGACAAACTTGATTCTGGCTCTGGGAGAAGTGCGCAGGTGTCGGATTTCAGCGGAATCACTAGGCCGACCACGCCCACTCGAATGCCACACCACCTTTCGCCGTCGCTCAGACTAGACTTTCGCTCCCAGAACCCGTGCCCACCTGCCCGATTCGATTCGTCTCGTCTCGACTGGACCGCAACGACTTGCTAACATGAACGCGATCAGGTCGTCTCCAGGAGTACCAGGTCATCGGCAGGCATCTGCCTACCGAGACCAACCCCACCCCGTCTCTGTACCGCATGCGAATCTTCGCCCCCAATGAGGTCGTCGCCAAGTCACGATACTGGTACTTCATGCGCGGTCTCAAGAAGGTCAAGAAGGCCACCGGTGAGATCGTCAGCATCAACGTGGTATGTGCAATCACTGTGACCACGGGAAGAATATACCAGGCGACATGAGAGGAAGGAAAGGTAAAGACAATACGAGAAACATTGGCTCATGCGATTTTCGGTTCACAGATCCACGAGAAGCACCCGTTGAAGGTCAAGAACTTCGGCATCTGGATCCGCTACGACTCGCGCTCCGGCACTCACAACATGTACAAGGAGTACCGTGAGATGTCCCGGACCGAGGCTGTTGAGGCTCTCTACCAGGACATGGCTGCCCGCCACCGTGCCCGTTTCAGGTCCATCCACGTACGTGTCACCCGCACCCCTCGACTCTCACGGCCTGAGACCGATGGCTATGAATGTCCTGTGGCAATCTGACATTTTATCTAGATCCTCCGCGTCGTCGAGCTTGAGAAGTCCGACGATGTCAAGCGTCCCTACATCAAGCAGCTCCTCACCAAGAACCTGAGCTTCCCTCTGCCCCACCGTGTCCCCAAGATCTCTACCAAGAAGGTCTTCAGCGCGAAGCGACCCTCGACCTTCGCCTAGAGTGGTGCCGACTGGTGATGGGTTTTGGTTTTCTCTGGTCAATTGTGGAGAGCGAGTGGACGGGCCTTGGTAGTGACGGCAACAATGGACGTATCAAAGTCCGAAGGGTTTCCCCGGTGTTCATAGGGGTACGGCATGTCATTAGCATTTGCTCTAAAACGGTCACGAGCAAAAGGAATGGAATGAAATCCACAAAATGAATGAAACACACGCTAAGGTGCCACTGCCCTCCCCAATCGAATTGCGGGCTTGAACAAACTCGCTGGTAGTCAGTTGCCCAGGACTGTAATGTGGGCAAATAGACGTTTCAAACCGCTCACTGCACACTCGATCCCACCCCGGCGAACAGGCTACCTTTCTTTATCCCCTAAATGATCACCCGTAGGGCAAAGTGTAGAATGAAATGCCAGATAACAGCACCTAAGATACAATCTACGTGTTAAGCGATTGTGGGAAGCATGGGATAATCTGTCCACCGAAACACATTTCAAGTTGTTACTGAGAGGAGGTTGTGTTTGCCCACGGCGCACTGAGATGAACTTAGAATTTAGACTACTGAGTTGGTGAAAGCTCTGGACTTCAAGAGGAAGATATGAACACTTAAGTATGGTTTTTAATGAGTGGAGGTTAAATTCATGATAACCTTGGCTACCATGTGAGGACCTATGTCTGCGGTTCATGAGATGCCCCTCTGCCTGCGTCCTCCCTCAGCTTTACAACTTTGCAGTCCGATCCTTACAAGAGTGTGCAAATATATTGTAGCGAGACAACAAGAACCCCTATTTTCCCTCACTACTAGGGGATGTTTGACCCTCCACATTGACACTGGCGTCATTGACAAAGTCGTTCCAATAACTCCAGTCCATCATGTCGAAATCCTGGCGGCCGCCGCCGAGCCCTACAGCACCATTATAATTAATCGATGTGTCCATGGGAACGTCCGCGAGGTCGGTGAAGTCGATCGTCCACTGCTGATGGCTGTTTTCTAAGATGAATGGAGGCGCCACCGCTGGTATTTCTGGCATAGGTCCGAAATCTTGCGACAATGGAATACCTGTAGGACCGAGGGACGTGGCGGGATTCGGCGGTGGCCTGATGCTGCCCATCGCCCTGCTCGAATCGGACGGCGTTGTTGGCGCGGTCTGCTGTGCTTGTCTCGCAAGCGGCTGTCCTGTGGCTCTTGTTGCCTGAGTCTGCAGCGGTGGTTCCGCCGGTTGACTGGCTGGCTGTCCGGGTTCACTGATTCCAAGTTTTCTCATCTGCGCTTCGGCCCTCCTCTGTCTCGCTTGTTTGAGCAACTTTCGGATCGGCCGCCACAGCGCGCCCTTCCTCGTGTCTGCAACCTTATCGCTCCATGAAGGCATAACGCGGTCGATCGTCTTCCATGCCCTGTCGACGAGGGGCCCTTCCGTCTGCACGCACAGCTCGGCCAGGGCGACTGCCAAGGGATGCCAGGGAATGTAGCCATCTTGCCACCAAATGAATCTCTCAGAGAATTCCTCTGAGCTCATGGCGGCGGAGGACGGCCCACAGGCCTGCAGCTCCATGATGGCGACAGCAGTTTGGAGCATGTGCTCCCGACTCACGCGAGGTTTGATGGTGGGTTGCCTCACTTGCAGTGGGTACTGTATGCTGAGCCAGTAGACCAACGATGCTATGCGCAAGACGGTAGCCGCATACGAGGCCTGAGGATGGCCAGTCTGGTCGGCAGCAGCGGTTAGAAACTGAGCTTCTAGACTCTTGATACGCTGGATAATGTCTTCCTCAGAGACCTGTGGCTGTACGTGTGATCCGGGGAGAGTTGTTTCGTGAGTGGCTTTGGAGAAGCGAATTCTGGGCCCGTGTATGTGGAGGAAAAGCTTGGAGCAGTGATAGGTGCAGAGACTGAACGTTATGTCTGTGGGGCCTTCTTTTTCCAGCTGCGAAAGCGGGACAGAAGTGTGCGGGCCGAAGTCCTCGTCGTTGAGATTTGAGGGTGCAGCCGTGTTAGTTTCTTCCTGCCTGATCATGGCTTCCGTGCCCCGATCTTGCGCAGCGCGGACATCGAGAACAATGATTTGCGCCCACAGCCTGCGACGCATTTCTGCTTCGAAGGGGGAGAAAGCGGACCCATCACCATCTCGATGAACACCTATGGCCTGGGCAAGGCGTAAAGCCATGGCCAACAGCGCCCACGAGGCGCGAGATTCCGCATAGTTGCGTAGACAAGTCTGTCTCGTAGAATCAGCCATCATCCTGACCTAATTTTGTTGAAACTCAGCGCGTGTCGTGCAAACTCACCGAGTAAATCATAAAGGCTTGGAGGGTTTCCAGCGAGGTGCTGTTTAGATAGTCCGCTCTTGCCAGCGCACGCTCCACTGCCTGTTTATATTGCACAGCCAGCACCCTCCGATCCTCACCGAGTTGTTTCAGACAAGAATCAGGCTGTAGACTTGTCACAGCCTGGAGGAAGTTAGCCACCTGATACGGATCCTGAATTGATGCATACAGAGACGTTGCGGAAGCAGGAAGACACGAGTTCCGGGGAGGGAGAAGAATGGTACGAACTGCGAAATACATGGCGAAGAACAGGGCCTCCGTTGTCCGGCTAAGTGGATGATCGACTGGATTCACCATGTATAACTCGAAAGCTTTCTCGGTTGTCGGCTTGTGCAGTATCTTCATCAACGGGTCCACACTGCGGAAATATATTTCACACAGCGTCTTCATGCGTGCTGTAGGCGGGTGCGACATCCTACTCGTCGCCTGAGCACTCCCCAGGACCATAGGTGGGCTCATGCTGTAACTGAGGCTGCTGTGGCTCCCCTGGTGCGATTCTGGCGAGGAACCTTCGTGCTCGGCGTCTTCGTCATCCTCTTCATCACTTGGCTGCTCTAGGGTCGCTTTGATGCCCTCAACCTCCCTGGACAGGTTTCTGCAGCACCCAGAGTCAGCTAACAGAGTACCGAGAGTCAGCTCCAAATAAGTATAGAAGGAACGGCACAGCATGGGTCATAGCACGTCTTGAAAAACCTGTAAACTGATAAGACGTGAGAGGCGTAAGCTACAGAGGGCAGAATCCTCTTCTTGAGGGGGTTGATATTGTAGGCAAAAGTGCTTACGCCCAGAACTCTCCGCTCACATATTTTATGCTGGGTTCATCTTTGGACACTGGTTGTGCGGTGGGACACCTCTTCTGGGGGTCCCTGAGTTCAGATTGGGTGACCTGATGTGCCGAACTTATCGCAGATTGCGCAACAGCCCTATCCGCGGCTTCAACGGCGCTGCCCAGAGGTACCGTGACCACAGGCGGGTGACCGGAACTCACGCTGGCAGCTTCAGGGTCCACCTAATGAGGAGGTAGGCTGGATTAGCTACTTGTTCTACCAAGCACTCCTCTGCTCTAGAAAGGAGGGAATGATTAAGCTATATAGGTTTGGTGGTGTTGCTCAATAGGCAGGAGGAACTATACTACAGCGGAGATAACGAGTGGGTGTCCCGGGGCGGAATCCTAACTCACCTGGCCGACAATGGCCTCAAGCTTGGCCAGCCTGTTGAGCAGCTCGTGGTTCCTGTTTGTGCGCGGGCGCCTGTCCTTTTTACGCGAAGGGAAGATGCACTCGAGGCCGCCCCTGAGGCAGTGTGGGCATGGGTAGGTCTTGGAGCACTTGACTTTTCGCTGGCGACAGTTGACACAGCTTAGGGCGTGGATTTCCTTTCCAGCTTCAGAGCCTTGTCGGGTGCCCGGGGATGCACTCATCTTGGGCTGGGGGTCTGTAGACACAGATGCGACGAGACAGGGGCAAGTCAAGTGTTCGAGGTCTGGCGCCTCAAACCGCGTTGTAAATGGATGATGTCGTTCACGCTGCCGGGTCTCGTTTTCGCGCTAGCAAAAACGGGCGGGACCCTGGCAGTGCCTACCTAGGCACCTAGGTAGTGACAGACAGGAATGGGGGCCACCTTCCTCGCAGCTGGAAACTCTAGCACAAAAACGTACTTCTAAGGAAGACAAACACGGTGAGTCAGAGACCGGCGGCCAGCGCATCTGAGCAATAAAAAGAAGTCGAAACGTACCGAGTAAATGGAGACGGGACGGAAGAGGTCAGGAATTGTTTTCTCTTTTTTTTTTTTAAAAAAAAAAAAAAAAAAGAGAAGAGGAAAATCCAGTCAATTAAAATTGCCTTTACCTTTGGGGTGCCCGATTTGTTCCATGCGCCTCAAACTGCTGGCAACGGACCAGTCATGCCATCACTTGTGCCCTCTAACCCAGAAGACTGGATCAGCGTCCGCACGACGTTGCCAGTCCTTCCCCCCAACTCGTCCAGGCCACAGTTGACCACGCCGCGGCTCGTACTGCGGGCCTTCGACCCGTCTGACCTCGACGCCCTGCACACACTGCGCCAGCAGCCCGAGGTGATGCAGTGGACCACGGCCGGGCGTGTTGATGTCGACCGGGAGGAAACAGCAGCCAAACTCGGGCTCTTCCTGCCGCCCAATGACACAAAGACTTTTAACTGCGCCATCTGCCTGAAGGAGACCGGCGAACTCATCGGCCAGGGAGGCGTGCACGCCTTTGAGCAGCCGGCTGGCGATGCCACTGCTGGCCCACAGCTTGGGTGGCCGGAAGTGGGCTACATGATCCGGAAGGAATGGTGGGGCAGGGGCATAGCTACAGAATTCCTGGCAGCATTCCTAGGCATGTATTCTGGGCTGCCCAGGGAGGGACAGGTCGAGAGGAAGGTAACGGCCAGGTCGGCAGAGGGCGCTGCCGGGCCCGGGCCGGAGGTGGAGGTGGAGGAAGCTCTGGTGGCGGTGATTGACGCGTCCAACGCAGCGAGTCAGAAGATCCTTGAGAGGTGCGGGTTCGAGAGCTTCTTGTCCTTCAAGGAAGTCGACATCCGCGCCCAAGACAAGACGATCGACCTGGTCGCCTACCGATACTTTCCCAACAGGTGTAGGTGAGACAGACACCAGGCACAGGCGGAGAGGAAGGGCTGGGGATTTGGCGAGATCCAATTTGGTATTATATGAACGGCCGGCCTTGTCAGCAGCACCTATGTCTTGTGCGTCGAGGCTTGGTGTTGTACTTTGGTATCGGACATTTCGGACAGACCGTGATTCATCCGACTTGCCTGCGAACCACCGACTAGGTCGGTCGAGTGCTTCTTCCCACCCAACGAGCTACGGCAAGCCTACGTAAATAGACAGATGCTTATTAGCTAAGACGGCCCGGCCCAGTCCATCCATCATCCATATAAATGTGCCAGCTGCACCTTACTCTGACGGCCGAATCTATTGCGCCCAATCAAGTCAATCAAGTCTCATCGAGACAAGACCACGCTACTCAAACAAAGATCAAAGATGGCCGGCTTGCAGCCCACCACTATCCTCGCCGCGTCGGCAGGCATCCTGGGTTCTGCATGGAATGCGGGTAAGAACTCACTCACGCCCAACCCCCCCCCCNNNAAAAAAAAAAAACAAAAAAAAACGAAAACTCTTGCTGGCGACGCAGTCGCTGACTGGAGAACCAACAACACACACAGGCGGGCAGGCGATGCTCTCCGCACTTGCTATTCCTGGCCTGCTGTCCACCAACCCGGCGGTTCCACCACAGATGCTGGCGCAACAGTGGGCGGGAATATACAACCGGGGGAAGGTGGTGGGCCCACAGGCGGCAGTCATCTCGCTGCTGGGGTACGGCTACCTGATGTACGATCGCAGCAGGCAGAGCCGCGGCTGGGGCAAGTACTTGGGCGCTGCAGCGCTCTCGCTGGGGATCATTCCGTTCACGGGCATCTTGATGGCCGAGACCAACAAGGCGCTGCTGGGGGTGGCGGCAGGCGGGCCGGGGGCCAGCCTCAGCTCAGAGGCAGTGAGGGAGCTGTTGGTCAGGTGGAGGGTGCTGAACCTGGGGCGGTCGCTGTTCCCGCTGGCTGGGGCACTCGTCGGACTGTATGAGCTGGTCGGGCCCTGGTGAGCACTGCCGGACGCACTGCGCGCACCGCACACGCGCTTATTACTGTGCTGTTGCTGTTTTTCGTGGCAGCATGGTAGGCGTTGAACTGCAAGCCAACAAGGCCGCCTAGGGCCATACGCGATCAGTGTCGTCAAAAGTGAGGCGTCGCACACTGATGATAAATACCATGTACTGGCAGGCCGGCTGGCCCGTGGGTG
>JUJX01000019.1:58718-72656 GCA_000800745.1 Diaporthe longicolla | reverse complement strand
TTTTTGATTTTATTTTTTCTGTTGTTGTTTTAAGATCGAATCTCGCCCTCTCCCACACCGTTGACGCCTTGTCGGCCGACTGCGGCGAGACGGACGGCGCATGGTCGGTCCGGGAATGCTGCAACCAGGCGTCTGTCTGTCGGGCTGCCTGGTCGCGGACAGCACGGAACAAGCGTGAATCATTTTCCGTCTTGCAAATGACGACCCAAGAATTGTCCAGAAACCGGGTGACCGCAGCCACGACTGATCACCATTTCCTGCATCCACAGGGGCAGCCCATGGCTTCCAAGGACGGACGGCCAGGGACGAGGGAGGAGGGTACTTGGGTACCGGCTGGCACGCCCGTAAAAGTCCAGACCCGTGGCACGCACATTGCCCTCCACATGCCTCAGCAACCCCTGCACACATCATCTTAGTGTGGTGCAGGCCCGCACTGCATGTACCCTGTCTGCAGTACCTGACCACCCCGGGCTCGGATCCCTGGCTTGCCTGGGTACCTGTCATCTACCATCGCCCAGTGGCCTACAGGCTGGAGGGTGGAGGCACGGCCAAGTCACAGGTCTCACCTGTCGAAATGCGACTTGCACCTGCCACTCAAAGTGCCCGGTCCCGGTCCCGGTCCGTCCCCTTCATCAGCCAGTGTTCAGTCACGCAGGGCTGGTCACTCAAAAGCAAACTTCCCGCCTTGCCCTCTGCCTCCTTCCTTCTGGCACTCCGTCGTCCTCCGTGCTCTGACAGCCTCACGCTTGACTTATTAGCGACCCAACACGCTGCCACCCCTCTCCCCTGCCCTGCTCTCCCTGCTCTCCCTGCTCCCCTTCTCCCCAAATCCCCAAAACCTCTTCTCCCTTCCAACGGTCCCGCCCTCTGCCGAGTACGTGAATGCGCCCCAGGACCGCCCCTGATCGGCCAACGCATCCCGCCCGGCCGCCTTCTCTCCCCCTGCCCTCCCTCGAGATACAAGCGCCATCGCACACCTCCGAGCGTCCGACCGTGAAAATCATCCCCACCAGTCCCGACCTCCCACCGCTGCCGTGGCCTGCCAGCTCCCAGACAAGGACATAATACAACACACGACGCAATCACTTCCTGACCACTGTATCCTTTCATCATCATCGTCGTCGTCATCGTCGTCATCATCATCATCATCATCGATATCAACATCCACCCTGCCTGCCCACCGCCGACTGCGACCGCCCGACCGCCCGACTACCGCCAAGACCACCAGGCCCTCTAAACTGCAGAACACATACTCTCGTCCCTGCCGTCACGCCCCCGACGCCACCTTCTCTACCTACGCCCCCATCGGCCAGGATGAAGGGTCGTCCGGTCGACCAGCTCGTTTACGAGCAGATGTTCCCCAAGCCAAAGCCCCAGGAGCCCCAGAACTTCCATGCTCTCCTGCAACGGCACCTCATCCTTGAGGTCCGCCAGGAGGTCCATTCCTTCTATGGCCATCTCGACACCGCAGAAGCAAAGTACCCAGGCCTCGATTACACCAACCCCACCCACCGGACTCGGCTGAGTAGGTGGCAGTGGCACCGGAGGATGTTCCGCGCCTTTGATGCCTTACGCCTCACCCCCTGCGAGATTGCCGGCTTGACAAAATGGGAGGGCACCAGATGGGCAAAGGTCCGGTACGAGCGGGAGCAGAATACCACCATCCGCGACACAGCAGCCGACGGCATGCCCCACTGGCTCGATCGCGAGGTCCGCGCCCTCACCTCGGGCTCCCCCGGCGGCCCGGACACCGAGGACGACGATGCCATGGCCGAGGCCGAGGAGGAGGACAGTGATGGCGAGTTGGAGAGCGTCGGCGTTGCGTTGAATGAGCAGCTTCGGCAGCGGGTAGCCGCCAGGAACGCAGGGGATCTGTCCTTGCCTGTGGACGAGGCTTGGGAACAGTGGTTCAAGAACGCAGTAGAGACGGGCGACATCTCGCATATGCGAGAAAGAATCACCCATGTCTCGCCTCAGGACCTTTTCCCCCCACGGTTTATCGACGCCGCAAGAGCTGGGAACTGGCATGACATTCCTGAATTCCTGCGGGATCTCATCAGGGATGGCCTTCGTGCAGAAGACAACCGCCTCCAAGGTCGCTCGGCAGTTGCCTCTGCGTCATCCGCTGCCTCGAGCTCAAGCGTCTTCAGCCTCCTGTCCGCGCCCCTTCCGCCAGTATCTCACACCACCCGGAGCTCAACGACACGCAGCTCTTATTCCAACCTACGCATACCCGGCGCCTTCGATAACAATGGCACGTCGCCACGTGGTCAGGCTTAGGATACAGAATTGCTGCCCCGTGTTATTATGCCCCAACCCCCACCTCATATACGACCAAGGGACTCCATACGTTTGCCAAGATACACGATACCGTTCCTCCTCGACTCAAGGCCCTCTGACCCGCGCGCCGAGCCGACAGTGGGCCTGAGAGGAGGGCTCATCGAACACCCAGCGGATTTCAAAACACCCGTCGTCCAAGTCGACGATTCCATTGACAGCTTCGATCCGCGTCGGTCAAGGACCTTGTTCCATATCTGGGCTGCAGTCGTCTTTTGACCGGCGCCCACTCCAACACAACCTGGTGACGGAAGCTTGACGTAGCCAAGTCCTCGCAAGCAGCAGCCACATGCGACTTGATAGTTGAAGGGCTCGCCAGAGCGATGCAGCTCGTACCGGGATTGCCATTTCATAAATACGGCCAGCGAAACCCAAATGACGGTTATCGTGAGGCTGAGTAGGCAGATTGCCTGTTGCGTTAGACGCAAACATCTCCTGCTGATGATGATGCAACCAACGCAGGATCAAGTCGGGGTTTTGAGGAGATCTTGACCCGACAGAGAGAAAGTTGTGCGCCGAGATCTCCTGCCAGACAGCGTCTCTCCAGCTTCATATTTGGGGATGAGAAGTAGCTTCAGCGAGGTAGCTTAGCGGAAAGGAAAGTTTGCAATAAAGAAGGCGTGTACATCACACGACTCGACCCTGGCTTTCCCAGGGCAACCTGGAGCACGCCAGCTGGTAGTGACCCAAATGCCTGAGTGAGATTACCTCGCGAGAGACTTCTTCCAGCGACCGCGAGTTTATCTTTTGCTTCAAACCTCTTGTGGAGATTTCCAGCAGTGGTGATAATTGCCGCTCAGCCACGCGCCTCACCTTGAGCTTATGAGTTGTCATTTCGAAGATCTTGAGCAACTGCCCACCTTGCCTGTTGGTCTTCCNGGGGGGGGGGGAGAACTCGCAGATGCTGCTGTTGCCATATGCTTCCAGAGGGAAAGCATGATAAATGGAGCTGGACTTACAGTGGTGGAAGGAGCCGTCCAGCCGAGACGCGAAAGCAACATGGAACTGTTTGCGTGCCCATTGCTGATTGAAAGCAGGTTGCATGGAAGTCCGAAGGATGGAACGACCATTTAAACCATAAGCCGAAGCGTTGTGGCCCTGCCTTTCAAAAGCTCATTGAAGTACCTGGGTAGTAACTATTTACTCCATTCGCGTCAGTCACCCTATATAAGGGTCACTGCGTGTTTGTGACCATCCGGCTCCACTAAAGACTTTCGAAATATAATGTGGATGGCTTGCTAGCAGTCAGCCGTTAAAACAGCTGATCACACTTGTCATTGAGATTGTCGCACGTTGCCCTTTCTTTGATCAACAATCCGTGCTCAGAAGTCATCTCTGCTCGTCACATTAAAACTCTTACGGTCATGTGTCCGACATCTCTGGTCCTTGAAGCCGGAGCAAGACGGTGGATTCCTATACCCACTGTCTGCGCCAACATGGTCCAGTTGCCCGCCGCGAGCGAGCCAATTGTTCAGCCATAACCTTCTTCGAAGCAAGTAGGTAACCATACAATAAGTTTCCATGGTCTAACAAGGAGTTGACACCTCTGAAGGCACTGGAGTACCTGGCAAATGGTGGACAGTGCTAGGGTGGACAACCAGGACGCCGAGATCGTCACATTGCGTCAGGCATGTTCCGTACCAAAGTAGTCATTATGGTTCCTTCGTGCTTGTGGGAGGATCATTAGCGGGACACTTAGCAGTCCCAGAACGAATTGATGCGTATGACAGCAAACACACCTAACCGAAAAAAGTCATACGTAAAGGGCGCACACTTGAACTCAGATCATGGTGAAACTCATGGATTGAGATTGACTTTGTTAAGCATAGCGAGGAGGGCCCTGAAGCGGAGCGGAAGGGCACAACGAGCAGAGCTTTCTCTATTACCGTGCGATCTAACAAAATATTTCTTATATAGGGATTAGTTAGAATCTAAATCTTATATAGGGATTAGTTAGTTTACTAGCGTAGTACTTTGCTATATAGGAAGGGGAGGGGTTAGGGTTAGAGGGGGAAGGGGGGTCCTAGGGGGTCCCCCCCCTAGAAATCCAACTCCTTCCTAATAAGAAGCTTCACTACCAGGGTAACTCCTCGCTATGCTTATTCCTGGTTTACTGAGAGAGAGAGAGAGAGAGAGAGAGAGATTAATTCTTACCCCTAGATAAATAAGTCGGGCAAAACCAGCACGACTGCCCTACGCTTCGCTTCGGGGCGTGCTGGTTTTGGTGAAGCGAACCCGACTTATTTTACTACTAACCATCATGGTCATTTTCCCGGGGTGAAGATCGGTTGTTCGGCGGCTACTATGTTGTTATGGGGCGCCCAAATTTACCTCCTCGCCATTGCCGGGGGAGGCAGCTGTCCCTCAAACCTATGTGACTTTGACATGCTTGATTTTGGGCAACTGTCTTCAGCATAGTACAAGAAAAGAGTGGCCCAAGCCTTCAACTTTTGGTACAGAACTTGTCGGACACGTTTGTCACTGTCACGTGGAACCCCATTAGTGGCCGTGGATGTAATTTGTGAGGGTGGGCACACTACCTAGGTATTCAAGACGGTCTCAAACATTACAATTGTCTCATTTCAAAATCTATCGCCTGGGGCAAGCCTCGCCAAAAAGCCACAACCTTCAACCACTCCTCCTGCAGGCCGCAGGCACAGTTGGACAAGGCTTCATCCTCGGCCAGATGCATACTGCCAAATTATAACACAGTTCTCGCATAATAATGATCAAAGCTAGCTGCCCAATGACAGTGACATGTCTCCTCAACCATCTGCTCTCAAAACATAGCAGACGGCATATGACTGCTGACGGCACACCTGAGATGCCCCTGAGCTCGGACTAATTGATACAAGCTCTTCACGTCTCCTCGTCCATGGGCAAAGATCCGAGTACGCCAAACACCTCGCTAAAATGTCAGGGCGGCATTGAGCTACCAGACCCGGCTGAAGCAGTAAGGACTGAAGGATAAAAGAGCAGGGTAGTGGAAGAAGGATGGCTAAGTGGCCCAGATGACGCAGCAACGTGCCAGACCGCAGACAGGCGGACAAACGGTCAATGCCGCGCCAGGCGACCCTGGACCTACAAGGCCCGTTACATCTTGGAAGCGATGCCAACTAAAAGGGTATCGAATAGTCGACTGCGGCTTCTCACTTGCCCTGATTCTCGGCCAGATGACTCCATTCAGGAATCTCCTTGATTTTGGACCACATGAACTTCTCGAGTTTATTAGCACTCTTGGTGTATGGAGTACCCTCGCTGTTGTACTGGCGGCAGTTCTTGAATATCAGGGTAGCGTCCTTGGTGAAGTCCTCCGGGGTGGTGTATTGGTCCATCTCAAGCTTCTGTTCCATGGTAGAGAGATCCATTGGCTCCTTGATGACGTCATAGTAGTCGTGGACATCATCTTTGTTGACTGGCATGAGGAACGGCCAGGCGCTCTGGTGGTTCTGCATGTCATTGAGGAGGTGCAGGAGCTGATTGTAATTAGGTCCATGACGCGGCTGGCGGGCCAGCTCGTCCATCTCTGGTGACCATCCCGAGTTTTTGATGGCCTCTATCTTCATGGGGTCGATGGGTGAGGGACCATTCTTCCACTGCTTAGGCGGCTGATGGACGACGTGTGAATTTGAGTAGGCTCGGATCTTGGCCAGCACACACTCCTTCTGCTTCTGTAGCATACGGCCGACCTCAAGGTAACGGACCCGCTCAAGCATCGTACACTGCATGATAGTGCCGCCTTCGTAGTCTTTGATGTAGCCCATCCAAACAGACTTATCAAGAGTGATCTCCTTGGTGAAGCCCTGTTTCTTGAAGTAGCCAATGGCGTAATTGTCTGCATAGGTCAGGAAGTGCATGACCGGGCTCGTGGCCTTGACGTAGTCTTTCAAGTGCGCCATGAGATGGGCACCGTAGCCTTTGACCTGCTGGTCAGACGAGATTGCACAGAAAACAATCTCGGCAAATTTGCGATCGTTGAATGGACGGTACGTGATGCCGCCCACTACCTCCAGAGGCTTCTTGACGATGGCGATGGAGACATGGGTCCGATCGTAAACCAGGCGCGCGATGTAGTCCTTGGGCATCTTGGGCAGCTGTTTCTGGAAAATGCACTTCAACCCGGTCATGATGATGAAGCTGTCCTTATCGCCATCATTGTTCACCACGCGGAATTGAATATCGCCGGCTCGCTCCTCAAGTTGAGCAGGCTGGCAGTCACGTCAGCATCGAAACCACCGTCTTAGGACCCGCATCGGACTCGACACATACCTTCTCGGGAAAAGGAATGACAGCCATCTTTGGCTTCGGGGGAGGCTCAGCCGAATCGTCGTGCTTTACGCGCTTAGCCGCAGCAGGGGACGTGGGGTCCTCGGTTGCCTTCCTTTTACTGTCGTCCTTCATCCTGTCTGGATTATTGTGGTCTTCTGGGTCTCCGGGGCTTTCTACGGCCGCAGCGGCTTTCTTCGCCTTCTTGTTCGCCTTCTGTCTGGCTTTCTTGGCTCGATTTTCGGCTGTCTTCTTGCCGACAGCTTCAGTGTCGCCGGGCTGCGGAGAAGGCTCTTTCACCGGGGCTGTGAGTGGCTGGAATTCGCGTTCCTCAACTTGGGCTTCGACCTCGCGTATGGCACGCTGGACCGCAGGATCATGCGATGCAAGGCAGAACTCCGTTGCCGAGCCACTGGGTTCGTCTCCCACCCTCGGACTGACTTGGGTCGACTCTATCGCAGCACCGGTCTTTTCGGATGCGGAGAGCCAGTCTGTAGGGGCTGGGCGATCAGGAGACTCAAGCGGGGGTGTTTGACCCTCAATCACGGGTACCTGGGAAGCGCTCGGACTGGAATCCGCCGGGGATGACGAGGGGCTTTCGCACAGGGCGTTTCGCGGTTGAGATTGGACGGTGAGGCCCTCGAAGGCGCGTGGTAGGGCTGGTGAAGCAGGGATGGAAATGGGAGGCTGCGATACAATCGAGGGACGGTCGTGGCGCGTTGGCGGCGCAGGTGGGGAGACGTAGAAGGGGGTGGTTGGTGGACCAGGGGCGGGCACGCGAGGAACGAGAATATGGCTTGTCGGAACGGGAGGTCGGCCGTGGACGACCTGGGACTCCCAGCGTTTGTAGTCCTCCTCAAAGGAAGATTCGCGTTCGAAGCCACCCTGCTGGGGGACGGTGGCAGTAGGGACGGCGGCGCAGTCGGCGGTGGCGGTGGAGACTCCCCGGGCGCCGCCAGGATGCCAATATGCAACTGCTTGTCCGTCGGGGTTCCGGCCGTAGCCCAGCTGCTGTGTGGCAGGGGCTTGACGGGGTGAATGAAGGCCACGGGATGTCGGCTCGCGCTGGGGACCTAGCTGGCGGTCGGCTTGAGGGCGTGCGGTTGAGAGCTCGGGCGCGACAGGGTCAGGATCAGGCTGAAGTGCAGGCGGTTGAAGAGGGCGGGGAGACGAAGATCGGGCCGGGGTGGAGAGAGTGGGGACCAGAGCCGGGGCTGAGAACGAGCTTGGGGTCGAGTGTTGTGCTCGCCAGTCTTTTGCACGTTGGATCTGCTCATCGACGGCGAGATGCGTCCACTCATGAAACGGTGGAGTGCTGTCAGGGCCACTGTAGCCGCTAGGCCCTCCAGCCAGATTGGGGCTCCAGTGGCCACCGTTCCAGCCTCTACCCATCTCGTCCGTACGTGCTTCGTGCTTCGGTGGTCGATGGTGGAGGGGCGCTAGGCGATTATGGGAATAGCGTGGTGGTCGGGGCACTGCAGCTTCAGGGATGGGTGTTTGCTTGCCAAGCTGCCACCTATCGATTGCTAGATGATGGTGATGTGGTCTGTGAATTCGTCTTGCTCCTAAACTGGACCCAGGACAAACCTTCCACGCAAGCTCTCTTGTTGTGCAATTAACAACCATCAAGGAAGGCAAGAACCTGTCGTGCAGTGCCGGCAATCCCAACAAGCCCTGGATTTGTCCACAGCAGGCTCCCACTGCTCAACCGCCGGAACCTCACGTCGCAAAACACCCATCCAAACACCAGCCAACCTGATCACCTGGCCAATCAAGCAACTGACGGCAGCCGTACAATTCCATGGATTCGAAGCTCATTGACGTCTGGCAAGCCGCTGCTGGCAACCCTTTCCTCCCTGCTGTTGGCAAGGGCACTCAATTCCTTGTCGCCTTCGTCCTCCTCCTCCTTGGTCTCTTCTCCTTTGGCATATTCGCCCTCAGTAAGAAACCAGCCCCTCCAGCTCCCCGGCAGGTTTATGGCCTCCGAGCTAACAGCTGCATCCTCCAGACCGATCTGCAATCAACGTGCCCGTCATTGGGATCCCAGCTTCTGTGGCCATCGCGTATGTGTGCCTACTCCTCCTTTCCTTCCCCAAGTCCGATGCGACTCCTCTCTGACCATTCTTGACAGGGTGGGAACCGTCTACATGTTCTGCGCGGTCGGAGTCTACGTTTGAGGCCCAACACCCTCCCGAGATACCCAGACACGACGAGGCGAGGGCCCTTGTGGGGATCGTCGTGTCCATACCATAGATTGACCAGGAAAAAAGAGACCAACCTTTACTTGCCACTCTGCGCCCGTAATAGCTGTGTATGAACATAACCTCATCCGGCCATTCAAATACTTGTTGAAGGCATTTCAACATCACACTTATCATAGGCATCCGTCATGGCAACGCCACGCCCTACACCGGCCGTGCCTCTGTTCCGCGCACTTGCCAGTTCGACCAGGCCAATCCAGCAGATGCTCAAGTGCATCAACTTCACAAACAAGGTACATGTCGAGATCACAGAGGAGCTCATCAAGTTTGCAGCGGACCAATCTCGAGTGACGCAAGGTTAGTCACTGATGACCATCGTTGTATGCTTCCTCTAAGACGGGCCGCTGACCACAGGGCTCTAGGCGTTGCAAGCTTGGACAGATCCCTCTTCACAAACTTCTCTTTGAATGTCCCCCAGGCCGACGACGAGAGCGAGCCAGACTACCCGAGCTTTCAGATCTCCTTGGCCGCATTTTTGGAGACGCTCCAGATTTTCGGCGCCTCTGACGCCGCGGCGCGACAGGCGAAGGCTGAAGCAGACCCTTACCGGAGCAATCTCCGAAACTACCGTCCTGATGCCTTCAGCAACCAGACTCTGGGTATGACGGGTACTTGTGTCCTGTCGTACCAGGAGAAGGGTGGCTCCTTCAGTGTAATCCTCGAGGAGACTGGTGTCAACACCACCTGCAATCTTAACACTTACTTGCCCGAGGCCCCTGAAGATATTCCTTTCGACAGAGACGACATCGCATTTAAAATCATCATGCAGTCGCGTTGGCTGTTGGATGCGCTCACCGAGATGGCACACTCCAATCCGACCCGGCTCGTCATCGCGGCGTCGAAGCAGGACCCATACTTCCGGCTGTCATGCACAGGGCCACTCGGCGGATCGAGCGTGGATTTCGCTAAGGGACGGGACCTGCTAGAGACCTTCACCGTGCGGGACAAATGGGTGCAGAGCTTCAAGTTTGACATGATCAAGACCGCGACCGACGCAATGCGTCTTGCCAGCAAGGTGAGCCTTCGGGGCGACGGCCAGGGTGTCTTGAGCATGCAATTCATGGTGGAGGTGGAGGGCAGCAGGTCTAATTTCCTCATGTTCTCTTTTGTCCCATACGTTACTACCGAGGAGGATGAGGAGGGCGAGGAGGTAGTGGATGGGGCAGAAGCCGAGAGCTGAGTGTTGTTGCTCGAGAACGATTGTGCTTGTCGACCCCTGTTCAGTGGAGCTTACTGGACGGCTGGACCAGACAGCATCTATGAGACAAGACTGAGATCGTAATATGCGCGGGCGAAGGACAGGGTACAAGGGAATAATGTCACTTGCGGCAATAATATCATTCAGATCTCGACGCCTTTGCCTCCGCTGCCTATCCTTGGAGCCTCACCTATGTCGATTCTAGCTCGCAACCTACCTCCCTTCACCAGCCCCAGCATGCTAAAAGTGGATTCGTAAGAGCACGAGCGCATCTCAGATTTGGGATGGTGTGCTCAGCTGGGGCTCAGCCAGAGCCTAGTGTAGGAAGGCGTAAGCGCACACAGCGGCAGGGCAGGATGCAGGACCAGAGAAGGGCCAAGAGGGGCACTGCATCCCACATTTCCTCGGGACGGCCTGCACGAACGCCTGGTTCCAGTTGTCTTAGACACAGACGAAAGTGGATGTGCCCGCATCTGCTTGGTTTAGCTCTCAAATTGTGATTTCCCGGGTTGAACACTTTGGCACGTCTCTGTCCGGCCCGGAAGGGGTCATCAAATGCCGAATAGCGCCCCCGTCCTCCACCGAGATGAGGTCGTCGTGTGTTATGCTTGTCAATAGATTGCTTGTCGCCCGTCCCCAGTTTCGAGTTGGCCCGGGCTCATTTGGAAATCGACGGCACCGGCACGTGTAACGTGACCCCGACGCTGCCTTTGGATCCCAAACGGTCCAAGTTGGCGACGACATCCGGGGTCACGAATGGGCCTTACGAGCCTGGTGAGGCACGCTTTGTCTTGTTTCGTTTTTCATGTGTTATGTTTTATTTTTGACTTTGAGCCCGCGGAGTCGGCTAGCTCCATGAGGAAATCCCAATCCCACCACACTTGTCCCCTCCGGAGCCACTTGTAATCAATCTCAAGAAACGGGTGGCCGACCATGGCCCTTTTGGAAATACCGTCAGCTTATCTCGTCTGAGCTTCGCCTCCGCTCCTCGAAGCCAAAGGGCTCCACCTGAGACCAATGTGAACATGCCCCTTCCAGCTTCCTGTCGACGTTATAGGATACTCAGACTGCACGACAGCGCTGTGCACGTTTAATCTGGCTGCGTGATTCTCATCCATATTGACACATCACCTGTTCAATACCTACCAAGACTCGCCGAGCCTATTGCTGCCATAGCACCAAGAGAATATGGAAGTAGAATCTGGGGTTTGCCAACGAGGACTCGCGGCCACCGCAGCACCGACAAACGGTTCTGTCCCTTTTTGTGGAACAGCAAAAAAGGAAGTCACTAGGTCTAAGGCAAACGGAATATTCTGTGCGCCCCGGCCGCGCCGTTTGGCCGCTTTTGAAACCAACGAGGGCTGGTTGAGCCAATTAGACTGTCGACGACCGAGAATGATGCATTCTGTGAGGCTCTCCGGAGACTCCTGGGAGTGAGGATGGGCTCCTGAAGGCTAAGACGCGTCGCAGCAGTCAAGATGTCTGAGCCACGAACGTGGAGCAACCTGGCGCTTGGAAGTTGGGAGGACCGTGGGTGTAGATAGAAGTTAGCAGGTCACGCACGGAGCATTTTGTCGCGCTGCTAGGAATATCCTCATGTGTGGGTATTGTGATAGTCTCGCACATCCTTTGGCACTCGGAGAGATGTCAAGTGGCCGATGTACTGAGTATACCTGGGCAAGGCATCATTCGCAAACATTGTCCCAGGTGCGGGACCAACAGAATACCTCGGGCTTCTCGTCTGGTTATTTAGGCGTCCAGAACAAGGCCAGCTGAAGTACCCAGATTCCAATCTTGAGAGCCATCGCGTTGTACGCAGTCCTCGGGGGAGGAAGATCAACTGGGACGGACCTCTGAGGCACGGATGTTGGCACTGTTGAGCACGGCAACGGTCTCCTCCTCCCCGTTGGTCCAGGCACAAGCTTCAACTAGCAACGGGGTAGCAGGGCAAATGAGGGGGCAAAAAGCCGACTTGCAATGAGGCTCGGTTGTAGGGTGCAGCTCAATCATTGGGCAGTCAGCTCAGGCAAACGGATGTGGCTTGCGGTACTGTGACGTGCGCGACTGAAGTTTGAAGCACGGAGGTTGTCGGTCTGTTGAGCTTGTTCACAATGGTACCAAGTGGTACTGTGTATGTGCATTCAACATGGTTGACGTTCCCCAAGCTGCTATTTCTGGGCACGGTCAAGCGTGGCCAAGCCAGAGTGGCCGTCAAGCGAGGCCCAGACGGACCGGGAGATCTGGGAGATCTTGGGAAGGGGGGGGGGGTGCTTGGTAGTCCCCTGAAGGATGAGAGAGACTGATGGCACGCAGGAGAGCATTCCTGGAGCTTCCGTGGGCACCTCGGTGGCGATGACTGCTTCTAAGATGCGGCTCGGGAGGGGGGAGGAGACCAAAAGCCTCGTAGTATAGAATCCTCCGACGATGGACGGTAGATGGATGTGCTGGTTGTGTTTGGCGCTTATCGGGACAAGAAGAGCCGCGCCGGCCACCAGCCTAAGGCATCCATCGCGCTTGTCGATACCACAGGATACTTTGTGGGATGATGCTGGCACTGGCGCTGTCCCTTTGCCTTCCTGGTTGGTTGCCCAGACGGCGACCGTTTGTTTCCGTGCCATGTTTTGTCGGAAATTGGCCGGCCTTGACGGTGAACCCGCCGGTTGGTGTGTTGGCTAGGATTCGGGCGCTGGTTGGCCGGGCGAGCTGCAGAGGAGGATCGATCTGGTCTACACTAGGACGGTCCATGCTTGGAAATGACTAGATGTGGTCAATCATGTCTCTGTCTGGACAGACAAGAGACCAGACTGCAGACTCGCACTTGCGCCCCTCCATAACCACCGCAAATCCTCACCAGAGAGCTGCCATCTATCTGCATATACACATGTTTTAACATTAGCATGTGCAGACGAAACACCCAGTTATGAATCCAGCGCTCGGGGCAGTGTTGGTTCTTCGCGTTTCTTGGGGCTCCACCAGCTGGGGAGTCTAATTGGAAAGGCGATCAAGAGCCCATCGATGATCATATATGCGGTCTATCTATGTAGTATCGATATGAAGGAATTTGCGATGGACCAGACAGAGCCACCGACTTTGGGCGATTGTCCCCACCAGCCAATCTCGCGCCAGCCTTGAACTGCTCGAGAGACTGGTAGAACGACCACGCCGGGACGCAGGGGTGCAACTGGGATCTAGCCACCCCCTCCTCACCTCGCCTCCCGCTCTATCTCTCTCTCTCTCGACCTGGTAGTGCAGACAGCAATTGGTCCCCATTGGAACGACTACTTGGCCAACCAACACAAAAAAAAAATCACCACCAACACAAATCCTTTCCGTATCGGCTCAATTGCGGAAATTCAGCCTATCCGTCGTGCCTCTCCAGTGGACAAGGGGCTTTGGACATCGTGATACCCACCATTCACACCCGACGCAATCCAGACAATCACCTCCACGTGACACACAGTCTCGTAGTAGGGAAGAAGGTCTGAAGTCGTGGTCAGGCCTGCTCTCCAGAAACATAGGCAACGCGCAGTTTCAATCATCCAGAGACCTTTGGACGGTTGTTCTAGGCCGAGGCCTGATTCAGCCGTGGCCACCACGAGACTGGCCGGTGAGATCGCTGGCCGTCTCGTTTCAGTCATATCCACGGCCCGGCCAGGCTCATCGGCCAGGCACGCTGATAACAGGTGGGGCCGTCAACCTGACCCGGCCGATGGTGGCATGCCTGTTGCACTCCCACCGCATAGCACCTACATGTAGCTCTGCTACCAGTGCCCATAGCCCCGAAGGTCACACATCAAGGCTGATGTGCTGCCGCCTGTCGGCCAAGGGTACGAGCGCCGGCCACCGCCATTGTTTGAACGCTGTGTGCCCCCCCCC